>CM065429.1:46592500-47027500 GCA_033030585.1 Hippophae rhamnoides | reverse complement strand
ATGACCTCCCTTGTATTCAGTCATGCTTTCCAACTTTTGTTTATCACCTGTCATATGATTTGAGCAGCCCGAATCTACGATCCAGTCATTATTGTATTCAATCTGTTTTGATGTTGTTACCATAGGAGCCAATTCTTCTTCCTCTGTAGCGAATAATGCTTCGGCATCCCAACCATCTTCGCTATGCTCCTTAGAATTGGAAGTAGCTGTATTGCTTTCAATAGGATTTTTCTTACTCCAACAATCTTTTGCCATGTGACCCATCTTTCCGCAGTTGTAACATTCACCGTCAAATTTTCTATTGTTATTGTGGTTCTTCCAAGCTCCCCCTGGACGAAAGCCTCCCTTTCCTTGAGGAATTTTTCCTTTATCGCCATCATTTTTATATCCATTTCCATTGTACCGCTTGAAAGTGCCTTTGCTTTTGCTAGTGTAGAGCGCTTCTTCTTCACCCTTTAGTTGGACTCCTCCCATTTGCTTAGCCATAGCTTCTTGACCGGCTAACAGATTCTCAAACTCAACAAGAGATGGTTGTGTCGGCCATCCTTGTATAGCGGTAACAAACCCTCGATATTCGAGTCTCAAACCATGAATAATTATTCTCTTTATCCTCGTTTCCCCAATAGGAGCTTTTGGATCTAACTCTGAAATTTCGCGGCATAATGACTTTACCTTGTGAAAGTATTGGGAAATCGTCATGTCGCGTTGCGCCATCGATAGTAACTCATTCTCCAGAAGTTGCAATATTGTATAATTCTTCTTTGAAAAGAGCGTAACAAGAGTGTCCCATGCTTCCTTTGGTGTTTTTGCATCCCGAATATGCTCCAACATTTCTTCTTCAATTGTGGTCTTCAAAGCAAACATCGCTTTGCCTGCTTTAATTTTCCACTTCCGCAAGATGCCGTTTGCATCTTCCACTGTTGGTTGTGTAACTTCATCACCACCAAAAACCTCCCACAAGTCTTGACCTTGTAGATAAGACTCCATACATGTTGCCCATGTGTTATAGTTTTTGTTGTTGAGCTTCTTGATTCCTCCAACTACTAGAAGATCACCCATTGTGTCGGCAAGACTTCGACTATACCGAACAAGCTTGACTAATAAACTTGTAGAGTACCAAACTCCTCACGACTCAAGATAACTCCACTAAGAACGATCCCTGACCGTCCCGCTCTGATACCAATTGTTGAGTAAAATTTAGAATGAACAACTCTAAATTTACTAATATTAGATCCAAACAAGTAAACAAACTACTTGTATTATACTCACTATAACACCTTTCAAAGACAACTCACAAATTGAAGAGAAATACAAACACTCAAAGAGAAAGCTCTTAACTTACACTCAAACTAAGAATACAAAGACTTATTTGTTTTTGATGGAATGAATAAACCAAATGCAAGGTAGGCTATTTATAGTCCTCACCATGCAATCTACACCACACAAATATAAAACTAAGAAATAATCCTAGCCATACAAATCTTATCTATACACTTCTCTTTTCTACAACCTTCAACTACTTCATTTATTTCTACAACCTTCAACTACTTCATTTATTTCTACAACCTTTAACTATTTCATTTATTTCTCTACCTCTTCAACCACTTCATTTATTTCTCTACCTCTTTAATTATTATTTTGGTGTTGATTTTCAACAGGCAACTAGACATATACTAAGTGTTTTGCTCATAAAGAATACGCAGAAACTAAAAATGACATGTAATGATAATCCAACTAAATTGAATCGATCGTACTTTGAGGAACAATTCATAATTAGATCGCTAACAATGGGAAAGGTAGAAAAGAAAAATGAAAATTTCTTGGCTACTTCTATAATATCACAATTCAATCCAGAAACGTTCAAGAAATCATATGAACGCAAAATTTAAATACAGTAGAAACAAAATGAATTGAAAACATATCTTCTGTCATTGATTAAATTTTAGTACTTACACAGAAATTCCAATGGGTTTTTGATTTAATGTTCTCACTGGTTTCTCACACTTATTCTCTATGTTTTGATGATTTATCTCAATTAAACAGTGAATAGTGAGAGGACTCGATGCTTTATAAAGGTTCTCCCATTAAGAATCTCGTTCAGTTTCTTAACCGATGTACTATTCCGACTAAACAGAACCGTCACCACCGTTCACCATTGCATTGCACCACTTTGATGTTATATTCTCCCATCTGCTGCAAACGTTAAGCGAAATTCTCTTGAGTAATAAAATACATAATCATAGCGATAGGTCATCTAAGAGCGAGTATTATATTTCATGTATTACAATGTATTCAGTTTCTCAAGTATTATACTTTATGTGGTAACGAAACTTAACGAATAAATCCTATATTTATTCTTGGTCCAATAAAATATATATTTTTTCAAATAAATTAAGGTGCACATGAATATGAGAAAATATCACAATATATAAGAGTTTTCATTAATAAATTGTATATATACATTTACAAAGTGGGACCAATTCTCATTTTCTGTATATGATCCTTGAATTTCATTGGTGGCATGCCTTTAGTCAAAGGATCAGCAATCATCAACTCAGTACTTACATGCTCAATGACCACTTTGTTTTCCTTAACACGTTCTCTTATGGCCAAGTATTTAATGTCTATGTGCTTACTATGAATATCACTTTTGTTGTTCTTAGCCATAAACACAGCAGCTGAGTTATCACGGTACAATCTTAATGGCCTAGAAATAGAGTCAACTACTCTAAGCTAGGAAAGGAAACTCTTCAACCATACACCATGCGATGTGGCCTCAAAACATGACACAAACTCGGCCTCCATAATGGAAGTAGCAATCAAGGACTATTTCACACTCCTCCAAGACACGGCTCCACCGACAAGCATGAAAATGTAACCAGATGTTGATTTTCGTGAATTAACACAGCCAGCGAAGTCCCCATCGGAGTAGCCAATTACTTCTAGTTCATCTATACATAAGCATATAATCCTTGGTTCCTTACAGGTACCTCATCACTTTCTTTGCAGCTTTTCAATGGTCAACACCTGGGTTACTCTGATATCTCCCTAGCATCCCAACAAAAAATGCAATGTCAGATTTGGTACAAACCTGAGCATACATCAGGCTTCCAACGGCTTAAGCATATGGAATGATTTTCATCTATACTTGATGAGTGCTCAAAAAGCACTAAAATAACCATGATTTTATGCACTTTAATTGATTAAAAATATATATATTTATATGTTTTATCATATATTTATATAAATTTGTCTTTTTCGGAATCACGGGTATTTTTATTGTTTTTCAGGAATTTTGGCCTAAAAACGCAATGTAAAGACTTCGAAGAAGAATGCTTGAAGCAATCCATCACAAATAGATTGATAAATAAGTGGAAAAAGGTCAACAAACATGGAAAAGTTGGACAAAATGGGTCGAAAAGGTCAAAAATGTCGAAAGACGGAAAAACGGCAGCGTGTGACCCGGCCCGAGGCGCCCGGCACGCGCGCCTTGAAGCCGCACGCGGCGCCCGGAGCCGCGCGGCGCCGCGCGCTGGTCTGCTCCAGCACGCGGCATGCAGCGCGCGTTGTGACCCACGCGCGCCCGGCAGAAACTGTGCAATGACGAAGCCAATGACGGTAGCGGCCCATGGCGTTTTTGACCCATTTTCCGTGCAGCCCAGCGTGACGATCATCTTGCGGCGTCATTGATGACTTCTCGGCAGGTCCAAAACACGTTTTTATTTTTTTAATATTTTTTTTTAACATTTTTTTAATCATTTTTTCTCTCCGTCCTCGCTATCATCAATTCGCAATTCCCTCAAAACAACCTCGATAAACCTGCCTTCTTTCTTTCTCTCGTTTCTTAGTTTTTAAGTTTTCCTTAGTTTCTTTCTTAGTTTCTAAGCTTTTCTTAGTTTTTCTCTTAGTTTTTAGTTCAATTGTGTCTTAGGTTTAGAGTTCTTTCTTTTTGAGAGGAACTTGTAATGTTTTGTAATAATTTAGATTTTTGATTGATAAATGGAAGTCTGGTCGACTTGAGTTTTAGCATGGGAATAGCGTCGAAGTTCTGTAAGGATTATTATTTTCTTCTGAGTTATTTTTTATGCTTTATTCTACATGTTATATTTGATTTGTCTGTGATTAAATTTAAGCTTTGTCTTCATTCATTTATAATCATGATATAATAATAACGTTGTTATCTTTGCGAGAAATATTAAATAGGTGAAAATTTCTAAAATGAATTGATTTTATTTTTATTGAGATTTTATATTAAGGATGTTAGAGAAATATATTATTTTCATTACAAACTTAAATCTGAAAGTTAGGCTTTAAGGTTTAGTTATCAAACCTTTAATTTAGAGTAGTCTTTCTTTTATTTGTTAGTCTGATAGGTAGTTAGAGGTGAAGCTCTATTTCAAAGTTTTATAAAAATTATTATGTGGAAATGTATTGACGTAATGTTTTCGATAGTGATTTTAAAACTTGAAAGTTAGTGCTTTCGGATAACTAAATTCTTAAGTTTAATTTGGGCGCTTGAATAAAGTTTAAGCTGTCTAGCATGAAAGGTGGCGTTTAAATGGTTCGTTTTAATCTCTTGAAAAAGAATTAATTTAATTAGCAAATTAGTTATCGGCCAATGCGTGGGTGTTAATTGATTTGTTTAGTTAACAGATGTATCTAGCTTGAAAGGTGGTATTAAATGAAAAAAGAGAGATCGATAAAATATCGATTTATATCTTTAATAGCATCAGATAATATGAAATGACGTAATTAAACTTAGTTATTATGTCATCGTAAATACTTTCATTTAATATAAATGATAAAATTTGCATGAATATTTATTGAATCTGTATTTATATTTATTTATTGATTTGTATCATGTTTATTCTTTTTAGATTATATTTAATTAATCTGTATATATGTTTATTTTATGTTATTAGATTAGGAACAAAAAAAGAATATCGTGACGGGGATGTTTAGGATTTAATTTCGTTTTTAAAAGTTTGAATAATAAATTAAAAGCAGCATCATTCATTACTTAGATCGGCGGGAGTATCTTTATCGTTTTACGAAATGATTGATGTGACTTGAGAGTTTTCTGAAATATTAAAGCCAAAGTATTTGCGAGAATTAGCGTCTTAGGTTTCGCTCGTGATTTTAGCGTAGTTCTTGGGAAGGAATAGCGTTTTTAATTTATTTATCAAAATTTTAAAAATATTTTTGTGTTGTAAATAATTGTGATATTTTAAAAAAAAAAAAA
The DNA here is from genome assembly GCA_033030585.1 of Hippophae rhamnoides. Lineage (NCBI taxonomy): Eukaryota > Viridiplantae > Streptophyta > Magnoliopsida > Rosales > Elaeagnaceae > Hippophae > Hippophae rhamnoides. The sequence goes on along the minus strand of CM065429.1, from coordinate 47,022,258 downwards.
AAAAATAATAATAATAATAATAAATAAATAAAATAAAAATTAATCAAATTTCAAAATTTCATAAAAAATAAAAAAAATAAATAAAAAAAATAAAAAAAAAAAAAAATTAAAAAAAAAATAAAAAAAAAATTAAATTTTTTTTTTTTTTATAGCATAAAAAGTAAATAATTTAGAAATTTGAAATTTGAAGTAAAAAAAAAGTTTTTACCGTTAAAAAAAAAAAAAAAAACAAAAAAAAATTTAAATTTTTAAGTTAATAAGAAATAAGATAGTGTGAATAGTAAAATAAAATTAACGTACGAAAAAAAAAAAAAAAAAAAAAAAAAATTAAAAATTTTTTAAGTTAATAAGAAATAAGTTAATGTGAATAGTAAAAAAAAATTACAATTCGTAAAAAAAAAAAAAAAAAAAAAAAATTAAAAAACTAAAGGCATGAAAAGTAAAAATAAGAGTTAAATACAGGAGGTAGTTCTTTAGAAGCGGCTTTGTCATTATAATCTTTCACTGAGGAGCGTTGTTAAAATTTAGGAGAATGGTTTTAAGAACCGTAGCACCACCATTCTTTCACAGGAACAACTTTCTTGGTTAATCACTAATTATGTTATTTAAAAAAAAAAAAAAAAAAAAAAAAAAAAAAAAAAAAATATAAAAAGCTAAAAAAAAAAAAAAAAAAAAAAATTAAAAATAAAAAAAAATTTTTAAAAAAAAAAAAAATAAAAAAAAAAAAAAAATTGTCTAGTGTTTTGTATTAAATGCCATGGAAATTTTCTAATTTCTTTATTTTTGTTGAGCGGAGTTTTAAATTTACGTTTAAAAATAGTCATGCGTGGTAGGAGATCCTTAGGAAACCCACAACACCGTATATAAATAATATTCATAAATTTAAACAAGTGTCCAGCCAACCTGGATCGCCCATCAGCAAGTTTTTGAGCGAACATAGAGCGTCTTAATCCTTTACTAGAACCAAAGAAATGGAAAAACCTGACGTATGTGAGGAAACCACGATGAAAGAGTTTGCAAGGCAGGTGATTGGCACGGCATTGCCCATTTATCCGATTGGGAGAAGGCTGCTAGGAACTATGACCTTAAAAATATTCATTTTCTATGCTTCGGCTTCCTTATGGGCTACCTAATGAAGATTCTCTTTCCTTTATGAGAGATTTCTATGCTACGGTCCGAAACATTCCCCTCGGTATTCTAAACGAGGATCGACTTAGAATGAGATGTTTTAGTACAGCCTTAAAGGATAAGGCTAAAGCTTGGTTGATGTCACTTACCCACAGTTCTGCGATGACATGGGGGTCAATTTACAATAAATTCATGGGAAAATTCTATTCCCGTCAAAAAACATCGAGTGAGAGGAAAGATCGCTCTTTCTCTCGGATGGAAGGAGAACCATTCCGTGAGCTTGGGATAGGTTCAAAATGTTTCTCTCCAATGTCCCCGTCATAGCTTTCCCTGCAGTTGCAGAACCAATTCTTTTACGATGGACTTACATGACAATGTCGATTCGCATTGTCGACCTTATTGCGGGGAGGAAGCGATAGGAGAAAAAGCGCATCGAAGCGTATAATCTCTTTGAGATGTTGGGTCTTAATTCCAGTGAAGAAAAGCTCCCGAGTGAGAAAAGTGGTGTTCATGAGATTGACTCAGGTAATGAAATTGACAACAACTTGTTCCGTGACTAAGCAAAGTTGCCGCTACCATTACAAACCAACACAAATAATGAACAATATGGTTTGTACGACAACGTGGGACAAGTCTTGGAAGCTTGTCCACGTCGAGGAGATACAAGCGGACTGAGCGAGGTTAATGTGTTGGGAGCATATCAACAAAGACCAAGGTTTGATCCCGATTGAAATACCTATAATCTGGGTGGAGAAGTCATCAAATTTCTCTTGGAGGCAAAATAACCCTCCTTTCCCTCTCGAAGCCGGGCCGAGGCAATTCCACCCCATTCCACGAAGCATTCCAAATAAACCAACCACGGAGAATGACTTGAATTCTTTTATTCAAGTTTGTAGGGACAATCAATCTAAAACGATCAACGGTTGGACTACGTGTGAAAACACATCAAAAGGTGGAAGTTCAAGTTGAGCAGTTAGTTGAACATTTGCGAGAAAGGCAAAATTGAAACTTAGATGAATTCAATGAAGAGGAGACATTGAGTTTTCATTCTGTGAATCTCAGCAACGCGTCTTACTAGAAGACGATAAATTTTAGTCTACGTGGGAGGTCGCTTAATTATTGTATTTTCCTTTGTTTTAGTTTGCGTGTAATAAAAAAAAAAAAAAAAAAAAAAAAAAAAAAATATTTCAAATAAAATAAATTCGTTTGTTTGAAAAATTGTGTCAGTTTAAATTTAAAAAAAAAAAAAAAAATAATTTAGGGTTCCTTGCATTTTTTTTTAGAGATATCTACCATTGTTTTTAAAAGCAAAAATCGATTCACAATAGGAGGAGGATCATTTTCAACTCTGAAGCAACCATGGGGAGATCTTGAAGATAGGCGGGAAAAAGATGAAAGACTATACAATGCCAATCATTGGCAATGTAACTCCGGCATCCAATTGCAAGATTTGTGAGGAATTATGAATTGAAAAAGATTCATTATTCTTTGTTGCCTTCCTTTTACGGTTATCCACTAATGAAGATCCTTTGCATTTCATTAGAGAATTCTATGCTATTGTCCAAACCTTTCCCTTCTGTGAAATTAGTGAAGATCGACTTAGGATGAGGTGTTTTCCTTACACTCTCGAAGATAAAAGCTTGGTCGTATGGTTCATTACTACTGATCAGGGTTCTCTTAAAACTTGGGAAGCGATCTATGAAATTTTTATGGGTAGGTTCTATTCCGTCAAAAAGGCTGTTGATCTAAGAACAAAGATAGCAACATTTTCTCAAATGAATGAAGAGCCACTTTCATGAAGCTTGGGAACGATTCAAACTCCTTTTCATTCAATGTCAAAATCATAGCTTTCACTTTCTGACTACAAAACCAATTCTTTTACGATGGATTGACAACTACTGAGAGTCAATACATGGTTGATATCTTCTTTGGAGGTCTTTGTAGGAGAAAAACGTGAGAGGAAGCCTATAATCTCTATGAAATTTGTTGGGGTCTAATTCCCGACAAAGAGGTGGTGGAAGGAAAGCAAAGGTCAATGAGGTCGGCTTTGATGATGAGATAACCTTGCAAATTCTTGAATTGACTAAACAAGTGAAATTCCTCACGTCTCACCAAATTTCAAATCAAGAGGTATGTGGAGTGTGTTGTTCAATTGGGCATGATACTATAATTATTCAAATACTTGTGATTCTAGTGTCGATGCCATAGAGGAAGTCAATATTTTCAAAAGTATCATCCAAACACCTATAATCATGACTTCTGACCACCGCACTTCAAAGCCAATCTTTTAAACCAACCTTAGAAGATAGCTTGAATGCTTTATTCAAGTTAGTCGTGACAACCGGCGATGACTAATCAAAAGGTTGAACACCATGGAGAGCTTCGGTTAAAAGGTGAATCTAAAGTTAGAGCAGCGGCTGAACAAATGCAAAAGAAAGAACCGGGAAAGTTGCCCGATCCAACAGGAACAAGCAAAAGATGTTAGAACCCTTGAAGTGGTAAGGTAGTCAATACCGATTATTACTGAAATCTCTAACAAGAGAGCGACATTCTAATATCGCAAAAGGAGAAACAAGTGTTAAACTTCACAGAAGCTTTACGAAAAACTCATTGGGGGTCATCGACACTCCCACGAAAATTCAAAAGACAACGAACCACACGGATGCAAGTACCTTTTCCCTTTGGTTGAAAGAGTCCAAACAAGATAAGCAATTGATGATCTTTTAATATGCTCTCTAAAGTAAATATCAATTTACCATTATTAGAAGTGATCATGAATGTGCCTCATGCTCTCAAGTTTTTCAAAGAGTTGAACACTAAGAAAAGGAGGTATGGCTGAATGAGCAGTAGTAGTGTCGAGAAATTTCTAGCTTGTACTTGGCCTGAAACTACCACTTTAAGTTGAAAGACCTGGAAGTTTTATTATAAACGTAACTATGGGGGATAGGAAGGTTGCTAAGGCAATGCTTGATTTAGGTGCTAGTATAAATTTGATGCCTACTGCTATGTTCTCACACTCAATCTAGGGGATCTAAAACCCGCTGACTATGTCCACTATGACTTACTGAGATAGATCTCTTAAATATCCGGAGGAATAGTTGAGGATGTTTTGAGTACAGGTAGACAATGATAATACACAGTGACTTTGTGGTTCTGGATATGCAAGAAAATCCGGCATTGGACCAGGAGAACATACAATATTGCTTGGTAGACCATTTATGGCAACTACTAAAACTATTATTGATGTCAGAGATGGAAATTTGACAATGGCGGTCTTAGGAGGCTGTTCATTTCAAAGTTTTTGATTCTTCACCTTTCCACTTCTATTTACGCCATCGATGAAATATTCGAAGTTGATCCTTTGGATAATCTTATCCAAAACACCTTTTCCAAACCAGGAATAGAAGACAAGCTTGAAGCTTGTTCTTACACTTGAAAAGGTTGAAGAAGATTTAGATGAAGAAATTAAGGGGTACCTTGAACAACTAGACAATAATGAAGTGATGACAAAATCTAGTGCACTTTTAAATCTACCCAGGTTCTTCACATCTGTTAAGAGGCCAATCCACCGAACTTGAACTCAAAGACTTACACGAGCACTTAAAATATGTGTTTTTGGGAGAAGGAGAAACATATCAGTGATAATTTCTTCAACCTTGACGAACCACGAGAAAAGGAACTAAATCAAAGTGCTTAAACGGTTTAAGAAATCTATAGGTTGGAGTATAGGGGGATATAAGAGGCATTAGTCGACAATGTGTACCTGAAAGATCAACTTGGAGGATGGTGCTAAACACATGCGAGAGGCCAAAGACTAAACCCTGAAACATACTGAGGTAGTTAAAAGGAAATCCTTAAACTACTAGAAGAAGGGATTATCTATCCTATTGCGGATAGTAAGTGGGTTAGTCGAGTGCATGTGGTACCAAAGAAATGCAGGATAACGGTTGTTAAAAATGATAAAAGTGAATTAGTGCCCCATTTAGAATAATCCTTTGGATGGAGAATGTGTATAGATTTTAGGAAACTAAATTTATATACGAAAAAGGATCCTTTCTCTTCCATTCATTGATCAAATGTTGGAAAGATTATTTGAGCACAATTTCTTGTTTCTTGGAATGAATTTGTCTGGATATTATCAAGTACCCATGTAGCAGGAAGATCGGGAAAAGACCAGCGTTTACATGTCCTTTTGGGACATTTGCTTTTAAAGTAGAATGCTATTTGGGTTATACAATGCCCTTGCACTTTCGGTGCATGATATCTATTTTCTCGGACATGGTGGAGAAATTCATTGAAATTTTCATGGAGCGATTTCTGTCTTTGGGAACTCATTTGATGATTGCTTACATAAATTGACTTTGGTTTTAGAAAGATCATTGAATGCAATCTAATAACCACTTAGTTGGGAGAAAAGTCATTTTATGGTTCAATGAGGATAGTTTTAGGACATATAATTTCAAACAAGGGTATTGAAGTTGATAAGGCAAAAGTTGAATTGATATCCAAACTACCTCCCACGTACGTGAAGGGGATAAGAAGCTTCTTTGGGACATGCGGGATTTTCTGAGACGATTTATTAAAGATTTCTCTAAAATAAGTCGATCCTTTATGTAACTTATTATCCAAAGATGCTGAATTTGACTTGACAAATGGCCTTATTTCCTTTAATACCTTGAAAGAGAAACTAACATCTACCCCTGTTATAATGGCACCAAATTGGTCTCTACATTATGAGATAATGTGTGATGCTTCGATTATGCAATAGGAGGCGGTCACCGGGACAAAGAGTGGATAAGCGTTTACATGTCATCTCTTATGCTAGCAAAACTCTTCAATGATGCCCGAAATGAATTACACCACGGCAGAAAAGGAATTCTTGGCTATAGTATTCTCTTTAGACAAATTTCGGTCTTATTTAGTAGGATCTAAAGTGATTGTACATTGTTATGTCTTCTTTAAGATACCTATTAAGTAAACCAAATGCCAAGCCAAGATTAATGGGTGGAGTGCTTACTCTTACAAGAATTTGACCTAGAAATCAAGGATAAGAAAGGCGTGAAAACTTAGTATTGACCATTTGTCTAGGTTGATTTCGACTTCAATTCTCTTAAAGATGAGAGTAATGATGATATAGTTGAAACCTTTCTTTGATGAACAGGTTATTTTTCATGGAATTAGAACCCGTGGTATCGATATTGTAAACTATCTTGCCACTTGGTGTTTTGCGACCTAATAACACCATATCGAGGACAAGAAAAGGTTTTTAAAACTATTAAGGACTATTTACGGGATGACCCTTATTTATACAAGATTGGTCGAAGATCAAGTCATCGGAGATGTGTACGGAGAAGAAGAGCATAAGCATTCGACTTTTTGTCATGAACTTCATTGTGGGGGTCATTTTGGAGGTGAAAAGACAGCCGTAAGATATTACGATCTGGATTCTTTTTGGCCCGCTCTTTTTAAAGATGCTCGTATGTTTTGTGCCTGATGTGATAGATGTCGAAAACGAGGAAACATAGCAAAAGAGATGAAATGCCTTTGACATCTAATTTAGTTGTTGAACTCTTTGATGTATGGGGGATTGACTTCGTGGGTCCTTTTCCCCAATCTAATGGTTTTCAATACATTTTGGTTCTTGTGGATTATGTGTCCAAGTGGGTAGAAGCTATCCACACTTCAAAACCAATGATACTAATGTTGTTGTGAAATTCTTGAAAGATTTCATATTCGGTAGGTTCGGAGCAGAGCTATAATAAGTGATGGAGGTAGCCATTTTTGTAACAAACTCTTTGATGGAGTACTAAGCAAGTACAACATCACACGTAAAGTAACTTCTCCATATCATCCTCGAACTTTCTGGTTTAGTGGAAGTGAGCAATAGGCAAATTAAGGGGAATCTTGGAGCCTTGTTGTCGTCCGTCGAGGAAAAGGATTGGGCATTTAAGCTAAATGATGCCTTATGGGCATACGCTTGCTTACAAAACACCTATTGGGATGAGCCACCGGTTAATCTTTGGTAAAGCATGCCACCTTCGAGTTGAACTTGAACACAAAGCTTATTGGGCAATTAAAGAGTTAAACATGGATTTAGATAAAGCGGTGGCTTGATTACTCGACTTAATGAGTTGGAAGAAATTAGGAATGAAGCCTATGAGAATGCCAAATTATACAAGGGCGTACTAAAGCTATCGCTGACAAGAGGCTAGTTCCTAAGACTCTTCACCACGGAATGAAAGTTCTTTTATTTAACTCTCGTTTGAGATTGTTTCCGGGAAAAGTGAGATCGAATGGGATGGACCATTCAAAATAGTTCAAGTATTTGAACATGGAGTAGTGGAACTATTGGACTCCAGAGACCTGAAAAACGTTCAAAGTCAATGGCCATCGTGTCAAGCCTTATTTAGAAGAACCAAACAACATTCTTTGAAATGGATTGCATTTGGGTGAGTAACCATAGCACGAAAAAGATGCGTCTTGCTAAGGCGTTAAACTAAGCGGTTGGATGGGAGGCAACCCGTCATTTTAGGTAAAATATAAAAAAAAAAAAATTTAATTTTTGTTTGTTATTTGTTTTCTTTACTTAATTTTATTGTTTATTTCATTTTTAATTGCATGTGAATAATTTTTAAATTGTTAGAACTAAAAATATTTGTTGAGATGTTAGAGAGTTCTGATCTGTACGTATACACTTTAATGATGAATATGATGGATGCACACTTGCATTTTCCATTACTCTTGCACATTCTCGGAAATAGGTAATCTTTCTTCTCTTCTCTCTTTATCTTTAATTTACAGTTGTTACATTGAGGACAATGTAAGTTCTAGGTTGGGGGTGGTGAAAAGTTACCATGCTTAATAAAAAAAAAATAAAAAAAAATATACTTTTTGTGTGTTTGGTTTTATTTCTATTCTGTGTGATTTAGTAATTTTTGGAATATAAAAAATATAAAAAAAAATATAATATAAAAAAAAAATAAAAAAAAATAAAAAGTTTCACAAAAGTTTATCATTTCTTTAAATCAAATTTAAGTAAATAGTTAAGTCTTTTGTACTGTTAGATTAATTTTTGAGAACATATCATGAAATATTTTGTAACTATTTTTGATAATTAGTTAGTTTTTGTCATAATTAGTATTTCTTGATAAGATGTTGAAATTATATTAAACCCAAAATCGGTGTTTATGAGTTTTTTTTAGTGGAGACTACCTTTGTGAGATATAATTTGAGCCTAATTTCCTTTATTCAGAGTGAAATATATATTTTTTCTACTCCAAACACATTTCTTAATTCTTCAAATTTTTAGATGATCTCTATAGGTATTAGCATTGAATGTATGAATTTTTTTTTCTTAATAGAGTATCATATATTTTTGATTATTATTTTTGCTTAGATTAAATGATTTGAGTAGAAATTGATAGTATATGCTTATATCTCATTTATGCATGACTACTACAAAAACAAAAAAAAAAAAAAAAAAAAAAGACATATCTGGGGTTACCTAAACCAAGATCAAACAGAAAAGCCACAAAATTAACCACTCACCAATCCAAAAAAAAAAAAATGTACAATCTGTACATGGGTTAACTCTCTAAAAAAAAAACACATATTGAAAAATATCTACAGAAAAAAAAAGAGAGAGATAAAAATAGTATCATCTACATACTATAACCAGCATTGCCTACAAAGTTGTGAGTAAAGGCTAATTACAAAAGAAAGATATAAGAAGTAATTCCCCAAAAAGTCATTGCAATTTCTTCATTTGTAAAAGGCATATATCTTGAAATTCTTTCTTAATGAGTTTGATTTATGCATGAAAATAATTTTTATATATGATATCTTTATAATTTATACATTTGATTCCTTTCATGAGATCAATGTTAAAATAACACTTTGAGCCTTTATTCTTTATACATATGCGAACATATTAGTTCATTTCTATACATCAACTCTTTCGCATATAAATTAGTATGAGTGTTTGAACCCATAGGATTCAGTGTTTTGAGAGTATTGACTTGTGAGGAATAGAGTCGAATTTAATTCGATTCATGACACCGAAATTGGGTGAAATTAAATTGATACATTTTTGATATGAAATATGAAAATGATTTTCGACTAATTATTATAATAAATCATGATTGTTTAAAGAGATTAAGATAACTTATGCTTGAGATTTTAATTATGATCTTAAAGGAGATTAAAAAGTATGAGACATTTTTGTGAGATGTTGATAATTTGTGATTTTGTTGTAAATTTAATTTTTAAGTTGTTTGTTTTTATTGTTTCTTTTGTTTTTACATTTAGTACAATGTTTGTGGGTATCATTACTGAAAACCCTCACGAGACTCAAACTCGTCCACTAGGGCAACCTAGGGGTTTAAAGGCTTGTTGCATAGGCTAAATGCAACCGTGTCAATCCACGGAAGTGATTTAGGATAGTTTAATTTTTAGTTTTTATCGCTTCTCTTGCTAAGGGACTAGCAAGGACGAGGTTGGGGGTTGTGATGAGTGCTCAAAAAGCACTAAAATAACCATGATTTTATGCACTTTAATTGATTAAAAATATATATATTTATATGTTTTATCATATATTTATATAAATTTGTCTTTTTCGAATCACGGGTATTTTTATTGTTTTTCAGAATTTTGGCCTAAAAACGCAATGTAAAGACTCAAAGAAGAATACTTGAAGCAATACATCACAAATAAATTGATAAATAAGTGGAAAAAGGTCAACAAACATGGAAAAATTGCACAAAATGGGTCGAAAAGGTCAAAAATGTCAAAAGACGGAAAACGCTGGCCAAATTTCTTTCACCACCGGCCACTAAAGTCTGGCCCAGAGTCACATACGCGGCATGATGCTCCCGCGGCTAAGGCGGCATCGTTTCACACGCGGCCGAGGCTGGCTGCCTACTGCACATACGGCGGCAGTGCCAAGAATGCCGCGCGCCCAACCCGTTTTTGACCCATTTTTCACGTGCAGCCGCCCCCATGACGTCATGCTGACGTCATTGATGACCTCAGCAGGTCCAAAACACGTTTTTTATTTTTTTAATATTTTTTTTAACATTTTTTTAATCATTTTTTTCTCTCCATCCTCACCTATAAATACCCCCCTTCCATTCACTTCAAAACACACCTCAAAACCTCACTTCTCTCTTCTTTCTTTCTCTCATTTCTTAGTTTTTAAGTTTTTCTTAGTTTCTTTCTTAGTTTCTAAGCTTTTCTTAGTTTTTTCTCTTAGTTTTTAGTTCAATTGTCTTAGGTTTAGAGTTCTTCTCTTTTTGAGAGGAACTTGTAATGTTTTTGTAATAATTTAGATTTTTGATTCAATAAATGGAAGTGCAAATTCCGCTTGGAGGTTTTCTAGCAACGGGAATAGCGTCAAGTTCGTAAGGATTATTATTTTCTTTGATTATTTTTATGCTTTATTCTTACATGTTATATTTGATTTGTCTGTGATTAAATTTAAGCGTGCTATTTTATAATCATGATATAATAATAACGTTGTTATGCTTGCGAAATATTAAATAGGTGAAAATTTCTAAAATGAATTGATTTTATTTTTATTCAAGATTTTATATTAAGGATGTTAGAGAAATATATTATTTTTCATTACAAACTTAAATCGAAAGTTAGACTTTAAGGTTTAGTTATCCGCCTAATTTAGAGTAGTGCTCTTTTATTTGTTGGTACAATCGCCTAGGTAGTTAGAGTGAAGCTCTATTTCAAAAGTTTTTATAAGAATTATTATGTGGAAATGTATTGACAACATGTTTTCAATAGTGATTTTAAAACTTGAAAGTTAGTACTCGGATAACTAAATTCTTAAGTTTAATTTGGACACCTTGAATAAAGTTTAAACTGTCTAACCCCACCAAAGGTGGCATTTAAATGGTTCATTTTCAATCTCTTAGAAAAAGGAATTAATTTAATTAACCAAATTAGTTATCAACCCCACCCGTAGGTGTTAATTGATTTGTTTAGTTAACAAAGAGTATCTAACCCCACCAAAGGTGGTATTCATACAAAAAAGAGAGAATCAATAAAATATCAATTTATATCTTTAATAACCTAGATAATATGAGCAAGCATAATTAACTTAGTTATTATATCCATAAATACTCCACTAATATAAATGATAAAATTTGCATGAATATTTATTGAATCTGTATTTATATTTATTTATTCAATTTGTATCTATGTTTATTCTTTTTAGATTATATTTAATTAATCTGTATATATGTTTATTTTATGTTATTAGATTAGGAACACAAAAACCAAAACTATCGTGACAGGATGTTTAGGATTTAATTTCGTTTTTAAAAGTTTGAATAATAAATTAAAAACCACATACATTCCTTCCTTAGATCGACCTTGGGAGTATACTTATCATTTTCTACGAAATGATTCGTGCACTTGCGAGAGTTTTACAAATATTAAAACCAAAGTATTTGCGAGAATTGGCGATGCCGGTTTTCGCTCATCAATACTCTTTCAAAATCATTCTTTAGGCATTGGTCCAAATTGAACTTATCACCCTTCATAATGGGAGCAACACTTGGTGAACAATATTTCATCTGAAATCTCTCTAAAAATTTATTGATATAGGTTTCCTAAGATATACCTAAGATGCCTCGAAGTCTATCTCTATGGATCTTAATGCCAATGACATAAGATGTCTCACCCATATCCTTCATATCAAAAGTTTTAGAGAGGAATTGTTTTACCTCATGTAGCAAACCCTTATCATTGGCTACAAGAAAAATATCATCCACATATAGCACCAAAAAACAAATCTTACTCCCATTAACCTTTTGGTATATACATTGATCCACGACGTTCTCTTCAAAATCAAATAAAGTGATGACGTCATGGAATTTCAAATACCATTGACGGGAAGCTTGTTTTAATCCATATATGGATTTATTAAGCTTACAAACCAAATGCTCACCATCACTAGAGTAGAATCCTTTAGGTTGTTTCATATAAACGTCTTCCTCTAGGTTACCATTAAGGAAAGACGTTTTCACATCCATTTGATGCAAATCCAAATCAAAATGGGCAACCAATGCCATGACCACAAGAAGTGAATCTTTCTTAGATACAGGAGAAAATGCCTCTGTGTAGTCGATCCCTTCCCTTTGAGTGAATCATTTGGCAATGAGTCTTGCCTTATGTCTCTCAATGTTTCCTTGTGAGTCTTTCTTTGTTTTGAAGACCCATTTACATCCGATGGCTTTCACATCATTAGGTAATTTGATGAGATCCCGGACTCGGTTAGACACCATACAATCAATCTCTTCTTTCATGGCATTGTACCATAAGTTTGAAACCTTAGTACTCATGGACTGTGAAAATGTCTCAGGATCATTTTCGGCTCCAACATTATATTCACATTCTTATAGATAAACAACATAATCACTAGGAATCGCTGATTTCCTTACTCTAGTAGATCTGTTTAATACTGCATCAACATTCTCCTAAGGAGTAGGATCATGTTGTTCAGCTGGTTGTTCAACAACTGCAGGCATCTTTTGAACTTCAACATCTACTAGATCAGGATCAACAACTTGTGGTACTTCCAAGACTGGTTCTTCAACACGCGTTTGTACTCGAGGTGTGTTGTTAACAATAATTATTAGTCCATTACTTGAAGTGGCACATTGAGCATCTGAATGATATTTCTCAAAACCAATTACTTGGGATCCATCGCTCCCACTAATCAAGTAATTCTCAAGAAATTTTTCATTTCTTGATTCCACAATCCTAGTGCTATGAGATGGACAATAAAACCTATATCCCTTAGACCTTTTGGCATATCCAACGAAATACCCACTTATGGTCCTTTGGTCCAACTTATTTTCTTGTGGATTATAAATCCTCACTTCAGACTGGCATCCCTAAATGCGCATATGTCGCAAACTCGGTTTCCAACCTTTCCATAATTCAAATGGCGTCTTTGAGACAGCCTTGGTTGGAACTCGGTTTAATATATACACAGTCATCTTTAAAGCTTCAATCCACAAGGATTTAGAAATATTGGAGTTGCTAAGCATACTCCACACCAAGTCTAATAGTGCTCGATTTCTCCTTTCTACTACACCATTCTGGTCTGGTGAACCAGGAATAGTGTATTGGGCAACTATCCCATGTTCTTGACGAAACTTAGCAAACGTACCAGGTGCTTGTCCATTCTCAATATATCTACCATAATATTTACCACCTCTACTTGATCTTACGACTTTTATTTGCTTTCCACATTATTTCTCTACTTTAACCTTAAAGCTCTTGAAGGCATCTAATGCTTCGCTCTTATTATGAAGCATGTAGAGATATATATATCGAGAAAAATCATCAATAAAAGTGATAAAATATTTCTAACCTTGAATGTCAATGTCTAGACAACATATATCTATATGTATGATTTCTAATATGCTTGAACTCCTAGTGGCACCTTTCTTTGACTTGTTAGTCTACTTTTCCTTAATGTAGTCCACACATGTCTCAAAGTTAGTAAAATCTAGAGTACTAAGTACCCTATATTTCACTAATCTTTTAATTCTTTCTATAGAGATACGCCCTAATCTCTTATGCCATAACGTAGAAGAGTCCTCGTCAATAATACACTTTTTAGTGCCAGCTTGAACATGCATAGCGTTATGAGTGGTATTATTTCGTAAATTAATGCAGTAAAGGCCATCAGACAAAATACCATTCCCAGCACAATCATATTTATTAAATAAACTGAAAGATATTTCTGAAAAGTGAAAGGAATAACCAAAAGATACAAGTCTTGAAATTGAAATCAAGTTTCTAAAGAAACTTGGAACATAAAAGGTCTTTTATAATTCTAAAATAAAACCACTACTTAAAATCAAACTACATGTTCCTACAACCTCCACATGTGAGCCCATCTTGTTACCGGATAAGATGTATTGCTCACTTTCCACTGTCTTCTTTAGATTTTGCATACCCTATAAAGAGTTTGCAACATCGATTGTTGATCCAGAATCAATCCACTAGGTGTTAATATTAACATTAACCATATTAGATTCATAACAAACAAACGAGATTGAATTACCTTTATTCTCAAGCCATTTTTGGAATATGATACAATCCTTTTTCATGTGTCCCTTCTTTTTAGAAAAAAAACACTTGGCTTCTTTCTTAATATCAGCTTGAGGTGGAATTATCCCTTTTCCTTTATGTTTGTATTGAGATTTTCTTTTCCCATACGTTGTAGCCAACATTGCACTTTCACCAAATTCCATAACAAGCCTCACTTCCTCTTGAACACACATGGTCATTAGTTCATTGATTGACCATTTATTCTTATGTGTATTGTATGAGATTTTGAATGGCCCGTACTGATGTGGGAGAGTGTTAAAGATATAGTGCACCAAGAAGGATTCTGACATCTCAACCTCGAGATGCTTAAGTTAAGCTACAATGTCCCTCATTTGCATAATGTACTCGCACACACCTTTCACACTAGTGAATCTTAAAGAAGAAAACTTCATAATCTGAAGTGACGAATTGATCATCAATGGCCTAGCAAGTCTTGAACATTGTTATGCTCATCAATAAAATCATGAATACCAATAGAGATTTTAGTCTTAATGAACATCATGCTAAGGCGATTAGATCGCTCCCATTGTTCATAAAGCATGATATTCTCTAGAGTACTGGTTTGAGTAATTTTAGGTGGTTTATTTTTCCTAATAGCATAATCAATATCCATCCACCCTAGTTGAAGGAGAATTCTTTCCTTCCATATTTTATAATGATCCCCTTTTAGATTGAGAATGTCACAGCAGATATAAGAGAAATTTACAGGTTGAGAAGTTGCAATTAAAAATTATATGCTTATTAAAATTTGAGACCTAAATTATAATCATTCTTTACCAATGTAAATCATAAAAAATATGAATCTAGTGACACAAACTTTCCTGTAGGCTAAAGTTTTAATTCAATTAGATTCATCCTAACTTTACGATAAAACTATCAAATTATGTTCCTTTTCCTAATCCCTGTGGGTAAATTAAAAAATATAACTTGATATTATATCCTAATTAATCACACAAAAATATAATAAAAATTCATGTTAGATAAGATTTATAATATCACATATGATTAATTATAATTAATATTTATTTTATAAATGTGAACTTACATAAACCTTATTATAGTTTTAATTAATTGAAGATGTTGTGGCTACTCCCTAATTAATTAAACTATATTAATCATTTAAATACTAGCTAAATCCTTAGGCTCAATTATTGCATAAAACCATAAGCAATATTAATTTAATTTCAAATATGCAAATATTATCTATCTTAAGATTGCATATATGACAATAAATTATACAATAAAAAATAAATAATATACGCACTAATTAAATCCATAAAGAGTCATTAACAATTAATTTCATTATGTATAAATTATTTAACCAAATTTTTATATGTATAATTAATTACAAAATTTACACACACAAACACCAAAACAAATAATTTAAGCATAATGTATTTAAATACTTTTTTAATGGGCCCAAAAATTATTTAAATAAATATCACATATATAATAAATATTATACATATGTCAAACATAAGTTAAATAATTAAATAAAATTACATTCGGATTTTTTTTAATAAAATCCAATTCCGCATTAATATATAAAGATAACTCAGACACCATATACAACACAACAATCATTGCAACCCAGTGGACAACCTCTCTTATACTCACCAGCGAAGTCTGGGTTCAACTCCTGGCGATGAAATTTGGGGTTCTTTTTATCAAAATTCTTAGAATTCGATTTTCGAGTGATTCATGGTCTCATTTTGAATCAAAAACATCATTTTAAATAAAAAGTTAATTAATGATTCAAATGAATACCCATGGTGAATTGGATTTATTTTATTCATTTTTTTAAGTTTAAATTCACAGAATCACTCTAAAATCAATATTGAAACAATTTATAATTTCCATATGCATCAAAATCAAGCAAAATCAAAAACCTAAAATCTGAGTTTCTCCTGAAACAAAGTAAAACGTGGATGTTTTCAAAAATGGTTCTGATACCAAATATAAGATCATAATTCAATCTAGAAATGTTTAGGAAACCATATGAACACAAAATTTAAATACAGTGGAAACAAAATGGATTGAAAACATATCTCTTATCATTGATCAAATTTCAGCACTTACACGAGAATTCCAATGGATTTTTTATTTGTTGTTCTCACTGGTTTCTTACACTTATTCTCTGAGTTTTGATAGTGTATCTCAATTAAGTAGTGAATAGTGAGAGGACCTGATGCTTTATAAAGGTTCTCTTATCAAGAACCTCATTCGGTTTCGTAACCAACGTATGCTTTCAACGAAACCGAACCATCATCACTGTTCACCATTGCTTTCACCACTTTGATGTTACAACTTCATGAATTTACTAAGAAATATATTGTTAGCCAAGTTCAATTTTTAACCTCAACAAATGCATGATTAGCTAAGGCTAAGAGAACTAATCTCTTAGCTTGAACATCAATATTTCATCCTATACGTCCTACTCCAGCTTGAAGAGGATCTATAAAGCTTATCAACTTGTGAGTTGATGCGACAAAGTTAACACCCTCTCATTCCAAGGTAGCATGAGTGTTTGCATCATTTTTCTCAAATATTGATTGATCAAAAAACTGAAAAAATAAATAATAGCTTAGATAGTCCTACAAAGTCGATAAAGGCAAACCAACATTAGAATGAAAACTGAAAAAAAGAGATCAGTCAATCGTTTCTCTATATAGGCCAAAAAAGAGGGGCTACTATTATGCACTGTAAACTTCATTAGTTTGATGGTTTCTTATGATCTTAAAATGATATTTGGGGCAATGTTCTCACAAAAATATGTTATTTCCAATTTTCAAATTGGTCATTCCAAGAAAGAAAAGTATCATTATCCACCAATAATTATAACCAAGAACAACCTGATAGGGGAAAGTGTTTCTCCACCTCATAAGGTACGTTCAATAGAGTGAAAATTCACTTTGGTTGAAATACAATCACGTCACTACAGTTTTACTAAAGTAACTGAGAAAATTCTCAAACATCATC
The DNA here is from genome assembly GCA_033030585.1 of Hippophae rhamnoides. Classification (NCBI taxonomy): domain Eukaryota; kingdom Viridiplantae; phylum Streptophyta; class Magnoliopsida; order Rosales; family Elaeagnaceae; genus Hippophae; species Hippophae rhamnoides. The sequence goes on along the minus strand of CM065429.1, from coordinate 47,005,014 downwards.
GAGTGAAAAATGAATTTCCAATTAAGATAGCTCAATCTCCCAATAAGCCATGCTTCCATTGCATGAACCATAACATGTTACAAATATTCTTTAAGGTTATGTTTGGTTGACAATAATAGGAATGATAATAAGAATGATTCAAAGTATTCTTGTATTTGGTTTGATAGTTAATTTAGAATGGAATGAAATATAAAGCATTCTAATAGAAGCAAAAATGCTCATTTATCTCACACCCCTTAAGAATATGTTAGAATGTTCTATTTTTCTCATACATATGTATAATCATTTATTATTATTTCTCATTTAAAAATTAAAAAAAACTCTTATTTTCTAATTTTACTTTATTTATAATTTTATAAATTTTAATTTAATATTTATCATTACTTTGATTCCATTGCTCAAATAAATATAATAATAATATTGTTTTCCAATGAATTCTATTCCTATTACCATTCAGATTCCCACGATGTTTTCATTCTATGAACCAAATATAACCTATTATTGCTTATGTTGAATGATTTTAGTAGAAATTAAAGTGTGTGCCTATTTCATTCATGCTTGACTTTTAAAAAAGAAAGAAATATATATGTAGTCCCTTTAAAATAGAAAAAAAAAGAGCCAAATTAGTCGCTCACAAAACATACATTAATGTATATGGGTTCACACTTTAAAAAAAAGAGAAAAATAAATAATATAACTAAATACTTTGACTCTAAAGTTCTTCAAAGTAGTGAGATAGTTATTATAAAAAAAAAGAAATAATCCTTTTGAAATTAATGCATTTTCATTATTGAGGCATACATTTAAAAAAATTCTTAATGATTTTAACTAATGCATGAGATTAGTAATGTGATATATTTATAAATCCTAGTATTTGATTCATTTCACGAGATTAATATTTTGCATATTTGAACCTTTCTTATTTATCATATAAGTACCTTTTTCCTTCATTATTTACATAACTTATCTTCGCATAAACCTTGTTGAGTGCTCAAGTCTATAGGATCTACGTAAAATTGAGAATATAGCTTGTGAGGGTTAGATTTGAAGTGAATTCGAATTCCTAACACTAGGATTGGGTGAGTCAAAGTTGATATGTTTTTGTAATGGGACATAAATTTGTAATGGGACATAAATTTGTAATGTGTAACTGATTTGAACAATAAACTTTGAACCTTTAGGATATTGAATTAACTTATGTTGAGGATTTTGTTTATGAATTGAAAAGAAACTAAAGCATAAGAAGTTTTGTTTATTTTAGATTTTATTTTTGTTTTTAGTTTATTTTGTTATTTTTATTATTCTTTTTAGTTTTAAATTTTTGCATGTTAGGATGCTTGTGGGTATCATCACTGAAATCTCTCAGGAAACTTAAACCCATGCACTAGGACAACCTAGGGATTTAAGGCTTGTTGCATAAATTAAATATCATAGTGTCAGTCTACGAAAATGATTTAGGTTACTTATAAGTTTAGTTTATTTTATTTTTGTTTGTTTTTATAATGCTTTCCTTGCTAGAGGCTAACAAGAAATTGTCTAGGGGTTGTAACGAGAGCTTAAAAAGCATTAATATTTTGTGATTTTATTGTATTTAAATGTGATAAATAGATTTGATTATAAGATGTTTATGTGAATTTTAAGTCTCATTGTTCTTGTGTTTGCGTGTTGGCTTTCTGTGTACAAAACACAGTGTTTATTTTATTTTATTTAATGTTCTATAATTATTTATGTAAGGTTGGTTACTACATATCAGTAATGCACATATGTATATAGTTAGAAAAACTTTACATGCAAGCATGTTTACACATACCTCGAGGTTGGTTTTCATTGTGTTCATGCTAGGTGGAGTGTTGGTTTTTGGCAAGAAAGAATGTGATGAAGCCAACATGGTCACTTATGTTGTTGGTTCATTTTGGGTGTGGGTATTTATGAAAAGTACTTGACAATTTTTGGAACAAAAAAATGTGACTTTTACCATCTCACCACCTCACCACCTTGACATCTCAATCTTTCTACTTTTAAATCTCTAATACCTTGTGTGTTATTTGATATTAGTAATTATTGATTCGTGATTATGTAAGAAAAGTTGTGCTTGTGAGTGGCGATGTTTGCAAGTGGTTTATGTGAGGTGAGCTATGAGTCAGTTGGTAGTTGCTTTCGTGCAGCTTTTTATATGTGAGAATCTATTTATGTGAGCTATGAGTCAGTTGGTAGAGTTCTCACATCTTGGACTATGTGTCCCTTGTGGATTGTGTGTCCTCTATTATTTATTGGGTGTTCAGGATCGAGAATGGTCTAGTTAATTGTGCACATCACTCATTACTGATTTATGGTTTTTGATCACACGACATTGGGTGTTGTTGGCTCTAGAGGTGAGTCAATTTTGTGTGTTGAACCAGGTTGTTACAAAAGCAACAAGAGAAAGCAGTAATAGACGATTAGGATGAAGGTTATAGTTGATAGAGTATTGGTGGTTTTATTTTCTATCAGAGTTGTAACTATTTTATTAATTAGTGAATTGTTTGCCGCTGAGTGGTTGCCTTAAACAACTTAAGAATGTTATCACATAGATAAGGTTTCTGATAAGAAAAGATCACTCCCATGAAGATTATGTTATTCGAAACTAATTTTAAAACTAAAAAGTAAAGATCAATTTTTTTTGTGTTTTGAGAAAGAAAAATTAAAAGAATTAAATAAATAGTCGTAATTAATTAATTTAAAATTGACAACTAAGAAGATATATGAGAAAATATTTGGAATATTTAATCCCTCAATTTTCTAAACATGTGAGTCACTAAAATCCTTCCAATCCAATTATTAATCAATACTTATTTCGCTTTCGATCAATTAAATCTAACCTAGCATGTATTACTATCTCAAGTTAACTATACATCATATAGTAATTAACTTAATCACACTCTCATATCAATCAAATTACATACTACTCGTTAAGTTCATTAATCCTAGATCACATACATAATAATCATATATCTATGTCTACAAACTATACATGTTATTTAATCAAGACAAATAATTAAATAATTCCTTCAAATCTATTTAATTGCCTTTATAAATGAATTGTTGGCCAAATAATTAATAACATAAAAATTAGATTATATAATATAATTAAATTGAAATCATAATTGTGGTAAAATATTATATCATCACATGTATAAAATTGGGTCCATAAGACCCCTAGATTAATAAATTAGCTAGACATAATTTTATTCATAAATATCATATTTTTCGTAAAGAAAGAAATGAAAATTGATAAAGTAAGGAGAAGAAGAATAGATACAATCAATCTCTTGAATTGTAGCACCAAACTCCTCATGAATTTTTTCCAAATGGTATCTCTTTTTAAACGTTTTTTTGTATTTTTCTCTCTTTTCAATTGTTAGATCAACTTCAGATCAAAGACTGAGATGAAAAAAAGAAATTAAACAATATTAGCCAATGGGATTGTGACATATGGCATAGGAGAAACATTGGACAAATCAATGCATAACACATGGTGAGGCAAGTTGGTCGTGGTCAACGCGTGCTGAGTTAGCACTATATGGGGTGCTATGATTCGCTAATCCAGATTGTATGGCACTTTAGTGGAAATAATGGATGAATCATGGAACGCTTATTGATTGTACGATGACACTTGAATTAAATTCCATGTTAACACGTGGTACCGATTGTATCATCTAGTACACATAGAACTTTCTGATTGGCGTCCCTTTGCCTACGTGGAATCCACATGGCAACAACTGGTTAGTTATACATGCGGCATGCTTTTATTGGATCAACTTGCTTACATGGCATCCACGTGTCCTATTTTGAATGGTTCTGCCTTAAAAATGCCATAAAAATTCTTGAAAAATATGTTTTCATCACTTTTCACTAGAAAGTTCATATTTTAATGTTTTAACCCCAAAAGTACTACTTATTGAATAAAATGAACAAATATTAAGTAAAAAAGTACAATGATTACTCTATTTTTATAGAGTTATCATACCCCTAAACTTAACTATTTGCTTGACCTTAAGTAAAGTGATGAGTGCTCAAAAAACACTAAAATAACCATGATTTTATGCACATTAATTGATTAAAAATATATATATTTATATGTTTTATCATATATTTATATAAATTTGTCTTTTTCGGAATCACGAGTATTTTTATTATTTTTCAGGTATTTTGGCTTAAAAACGCAATTTAAAGACTCAAAGAGGAATACTTGAAGCAATACATCACAAATATATTAATAAATAAGTGGGAAAAGGTCAACAAACATGGAAAAATTGGACAAAATGGGTCGAAAAGGTCAAAAATGTCAAAAAGACGGAAATTGCGCCTAGTCATTCCTCCAAGTACTAACGTGCGTTTTCACCCCATTTTTCACGTGCAAAGCCTGTGATGTCATGCTGACGTCATTGATGACCTCAGCATTTCCATTACACGTTTTTTAATTTTTTAATATTTTTTTTAACATTTTTTTACTCATTTTTTCTCTCCATCCTCACCTATAAATACCCCCATTCCCTTCACTTCAAAAAACACCTTCAAAACACCTAAAAACACACTTCTCTCTTCTTTCTTTCTCTCCATTTCTTAGTTTTTAGTTTTTTTTTAGTTTTTCTTATGTTTTAGCTAGTTTCTCTTAGTTTTAGAGTTCTTCCCTTTTTGGGAAGAACTAGTTATGTTTTTTTGTAATTTATTAGCTTTTTGATTCAATAAATGGAAGTGCAAATTCTGCTTGGAGGTTTTCTAGCAACGGGAATAGCATCGAAGTACTGTAAGGATTTTATTTTCTTTGCAGTTATTTTTTATGCTTTATTCTTACATGTTATATTTAATTTGTCTGTGATTAAATTTAACTGCTAAATTGTTGTAAACATGATATAATAATAACGTTGTTATGCTTGCGAAATATTAAATAGGTAAAAATCTCTAAAATGAATTGATTTTATTTTTATTCAAGATTTTATATTAAGAATGTTAGAGAGAAATATATTATTTTTCATTACAAACTTAAATCTGAAAATTAGATTTTAAGGTTTAGTTATCGATCTAATTTAGAGTAGTGCTCTTTTATTTGTTGGTACAATCGCAGGTAGTTAGAGTGAAGCTCTATTTCAAAAGTTTTTATAAGAATTATTATCCGAAAATGTATTGACAACATGTTTTCGGTAGTAGTTTTAAAACTTGAAAGTTAGTACTCGGATAACTAAATTCTTAGGTTTAATTTGGACACCTTGAATAAAGTTTAAACTGTCTAACCACCAAAGGTGGCATTTAAATGGTTCATTTTCAATCTCTTAGAAAAAGGAATTAATTTAATTAACCAAATTAGTTATCAACCCCACCCATAGGTGTTAATTGATTTGTTTAGTTAACAAAGAATATCTAACTCACCAAAGGTGGTATTCATACAAAAAAGGGAGAATCAATAAATATCAATTCATATCTTTAATAACCTAAATAATACGAGCAAGCATAATTAACTTAGTTATTATATCCATAAATACTCCACTATTTATAAAAGATAAAATTTTCATGAATGTTTATTGAATCTATGTTTAATTTTCTGTAATTAGATTAAAAACACAAAACCCCAAAATATCGTGACAGGATGTTTAGGATTTAATTTCGTTTTTAAAAGTTTGAATAATAAATTAAAAACCATATACATTCCTTCCTTAGATCGACCTTGGGAGTATACTTATCATTTTCTACGAAATGATTCGTGCACTTGCGAGAGTTTTATAAATATAAAACCAAAGTATTGGCAGGATTGGCGATGCCGGTTTTCGTTCATCAAAGTATTTGGCGATCACGATTCTGCTCATCATAAAGCCAAGTCTAACAAGATGAAATGACAGAGGTAGCACATTTATAAATATATATCTATTAATACATGCATATTTAGTGAAAAACTATCCCCCTCAATAATCTTACAATTCTATGACAAGGAGGTTCACATATTCATCGATCAACATTTCATTAATAAAAGGATATGTAAGGTTTTTGATGAATTGGTACGTATGTGTGATGCATATGATATCATCCAATGTACTCATAAAATCAACCTGTATGAACATGCTAATCAATTCAATCTTAGAACAAGCTTCATGAGTCTATTTTTTTGCATACCTCTCTACTAATATAAATATGCACTTAGCTAAAGATCAATAAGGGCTTTACATGCTTGTAATGTAAGACTTAGGTGGGGGTCGATAAATGAAGACATTTAGGCTTTTTTCACACTTTCACTTGATATGTTACTGCACCCTGTCTTATCATTCTTTTCATATTCTTTTATTCCACATATTTTTCTAACTTCACAACACCAAACTTATTTTCAATTTTATTTTTCTTTAAAGCGATAATTGTGTTAGGAGTTTTTTTATAAGGGGCATTACAATTACCTATACCCTATAGCATAACACATGATTGTATTTTCTTTTTGTACAAGCTAAAGGTGTAAAGGTAACAGTAATGCTTATTGGTTAGGCATAATATGTGGCTTAAAGATATGAAAGGCTCTTAATTGGGCTCAAATGGGTGACTAAAGAAATTAACAATGGTTAGCTTGAAAGACTCAATCGATCTAAATAAGTCCTAAATAATTTATCTTGCTAAATACTATTTAGAATTTTACCTCAAGGGATGATCAAATAGATTCTTAAACATGGTAGATCTCACCAACTGGCATAATTCACCACAAATTTTCTCTCAAAAAGAACACCAAAATCACTCATGAACAAGTGCATAAATATTTGAATCAATATAATCAAAACTAGCAAGCATATTATATGATTAATATAAATATCTTAACAAGTATGTTACATTTCCTTGTCCTAGTCATGACAACCTCTTTTTATCATTGGGTTCATACATTTCATATCAAGCATGTATGCATTAGTTTTCATATATTTATCAAGTTTTACCCGAATCATGATTAAAAACATCCTAAAATAAAATAAAAAAGATTTCCTAAAAGTTGAAAATGCATACTAAATACTAAAGTAGAGAACGGAGTTTCCTCCCCCAAACTTAAATTGCACATTGTCTCCAATGTGCACATATAAATATAAAAAAGTAAAATAAAATAAAACTCCCTTAGTTTTGGCACACCATATCTATCTTTGAACTTAGTTTTGGCACACCATATCTATCTTTGAAATTGTTCAATATTGTTGCACCAATTCTCTCCACATTTATTCATCTACAAAAAAATTAGTAAAATAATGTTGGGTTGCCTTCCAACCAGCATCATGTTTAATGTCATTGACTAGATGGTCATATCAACTCCTAAGGTACATCCATCTTTGTCCATTTACTATTGAGTTTGTCTGAAAATAGTTTGAATCTTGAATTATTCAATAGTGTTCTATGTTCTAGTTCAAAAGCATGGTACTTAATTCTCATATCATATCATGTCATATTTTTCTCTTTTGTACTTTTTGGTATTCCTATAAGTACTCCATTATAGCTCGTCTAACTTATGGATTTGCAACATCCTTTTCACTTATCTATTGGACTTTTCTGCCTACCCACTTGATAGGGATGGTAGTGTAAATGTGTGAGGTCTAACCTTGGTGTCTCTTTAATAGATGATCTGAGCTTAGATCCTATCTCAAAACTTTCCACAACAACATTAGAAATACACATGGGAGGTGTATCCTCCAAATAATTCACACAATCAACAATATCAATCAATGATTCTATACTTTTGAAATTAAAATAAATTGAGTTTTTTCTTGGTGAGTTTACTTAATTATTCACAACATCATGTGTAATAGTCTTAAGTGTGGATGACTCAACAAATATTTTTAAGTTATAATCATGATCAGTAACATCTATCCTAAAGCATTCATCAATATTATCAATATCAAGAGGTTCAAATGCTTTAAAAACTTTAAATGTTACTTGTTCGTCTTGCATTCTCATTGTAAGCTCACATTTTTGTACATTAATGAGTGCTCTTCCTGTTGCTAAGAATAGAAGACCAAATATGATAGGAATTTTATGGTCTTCTTCTATGTTTAGTACAATGAAATCCATCAAAAAGATGAGCTTGTCTAATTTTACAAGCACATCTTTTACTACACCCTGGGGTCTCTTAATTGATTTATCTATCATTGTAATGTTACTAATGTAGGTTTGACTTTACCAATCCCCAATCTCTTAAAGACCTATAATGGCATAAGGTTAATGCTTGAATCTATGTCACATAGTGCTTTCTCAAAGTTCATGTTCACAATTGTGCAATAAAAGTCAAAGCTACCAAGATCTTTCAATTTTTGGTGTAGTATTTTAGCAAGGATGGCAATGTGACCTTCAGTCAAGGTTATTGTGTCATTATCTCCAAGCTCTCATTTCTCAGATAAGATGTTCTTCAGAAATTTGACATAAGAAGACATTTGTTCAAGTGCATTTGCAAATGGTATATTTATGTGCAGCTTCTTGAAAACATCCAAAGTTTTTGAAAACTAATCATCTAACTTTTCCTTTTGTAGTATTTGAGGGAAAGGAATAGTGGAATTGTAGAGGTTTCTCTTTTTTTACTAAATTATTTCCTTTCTAGTGCTCTATTTATCCAATTATTCCTTCTCATCCTTTTTAGCTTCCTGTTCCTTCTCATCCTTTTGAGTCTCATATTCCTCTTCATCCTTTTGAGTCTCATATTCCTCTTCATCCTTTTGAGTCTCCTATTACTCCTCTAAAGTTTTACCACTCCTCAAGACTATGGTGTTGTAATGATCCTTACCTTTTCCTTTTAGGTTTATAATTGTGACACTTGAAAGGTTACTTTGAGCCCTTTGACTTATGGCCTAGAGAAGTTTCCCCAATTGGGGCTCTAAATTTTGAATTAAAGCCTCTTGAGTGGAAACTTTTGTATTTACTAACTGGATGAAATATTTCATCATCCCCATTAAAGCATTTTTATTGTCCTATGTAGGTGGCTTCTTCACTTAGGCTTGTGATTGTTGTTGTTGTTGAAAACCAAGTGGTGGAAATGATCGATGGTTGAATCGATTACCACCTTGATTATTGTTATTACTCCAAAATCCTAAGTTAAATGTATTTGAGTATGGATTATTATTTCAGTTCATATTACCCATATAACATGTTGATTTAGTATTATTTGAAAAATTATTAAACAAATGAGCTCCCCATAAAAGACACAGGATAACCTTGAATATTGGACATGGTTTATACTCGTTGGTGAGTTTTAAGCCTTCAAAAAATTCATCGAAGATGACACTTGAGCTATAAGTGCCATGATATCATTCATCTCACGTACGCTGGCTACTCTTCTTGTGCCTATCATTTTGTCCATTGGCCATTGATAATTATTTCTAGCCATTTTCTGAAGTAAATCATAAGCTTGCTTGTAAGATTTAGATAGTATAGTTTCATTAGCGGATGCATAAAAAATGGTTCTTGTTTGAGCATTGAGATCATTGTAGAAATGCTCCATTAAGATCCAATGAGGATACCATTGTGAGGAAATTTTCTTAGCAATTCTTTGAATCATTTTCATGCTTAATATAAAGATTCCCCTTCATATTATTGGTAGGAGATAATGTCATTCCTAAGCTTGGCATTCTTTGTTGGTGAAAAATATTTCACCAAGAATTTCTCTGCCAAATCATTCCAAGTTGTAATGGAATTAGGTGGCAAAAAGTTTAACCAAGCTCGAGCACAATCTCCCAAAGAGTAAGGGAACAATCTAAGCCTAAATGTCTTTTTGGTCATGCTACTAATTTGAATGATTCTCCAACTTTAATAAACAATCTGAGATGTAATGAGGATCTTCTATTGGAAATCAACTAAATTTTCCAACTGTTTGTATCATTTGAAACATCATTGGCTTTAGTTCAAACTAATTAGCTTGAATGTTTGGCCTTGTAGTAATTGGATTCAACCCTTCCAACATAATGCATATTCATTCATATCTCTGTTCTTATCACCCATTAAAGGTATATGGTTGTTTAAATATAGCTCATTATTATTTATTTCTAATGGATTAACCATTTCTTTCACTTGGGTGACAACTTGTTGCTTTCTTATTGATCTCAAAGTATGCTCGATATCCATATCTAAAGCCAAAATTTCTCCCTTATGTACTCTTCTCATGGAATACAACCAACTATATATTTAATAGCACTAAGGAGACATCAAAATAAATAAATAAATAAATAAAATAACCAGATAAATTAAAATTAAAATCACGAAAAAAATAAATAAAGAAAAAAATAAATTAAAATAAAAATTAATTTCTAATATTTATAATTCCTAGAAACGATGCTAAAAACTTGATCGACACGAATTGTATGTAATGGGTACGCATGTATACGTATCACAAACAAATAATATAATGATAAGAAAATATTGTTTACATAGAAATTATGTTATTATATACTAATTTTAAAATTGAAATGTAAAGATCAATTTTTTTTGTGTTTTGAGAAAGCAAAATTAAAAGAACTAAAAATAAATAGTAGTAATTAATTAACGCAAAATTGGTAGCTAAGAAGATATATAAGAAAATATCTAGAAATACTTAATCCCCTAATTTTTAAAACATGTGAATCACTAAAATCCCCTTAATATAATTACCGACCAATTTCATGATCAATTAAATCTAATCTAGCATGTATTTCTCTCTCAAGTAAACTACACACCATATAATAATTAACCTAATGAAACTATTATGTCAATTAAATTGTATACTACTCATTAAGTTCTTCAATTATGGATCACATACATAAAAATCATACATCTTGTTTAGAAACTATAAATGTTATTTAATCAAGACAAATGATTAAATAGTTCTCTCAAATCTATTTAATTTCTTCTATAGATCAATTATTGGTCAAACAATTAATAGCATAAAAATCAAATTAAACAATATAATTAAATTAAAATCATAATTGAGGTAAAATATTAGATCATCACATGTAGAAAATTGGGTTCATAAGACCACTTAATTAATAAATTAACTATGCATAATTATATTCATAAATCTCATATTTTTCATAAAGAAAAGACATGAAAATTGATAAAGAAAGGAGAAGAAGAATAAGTACAATCAATTTCTTGAATTGTAGCACCAATCTTCTCTTGAATCTTCACCTTATTATATCTCCTTTGGAATTTTCTGTATTTTTCTCTCTTTTTGGTACCAAAGCTAGATAAAAAAATGTCAAATTTGACTTATTGGTTTTTGGGGCAATTAAGGGGGGTTAAATTAAGTTCAAATGAAATTTGGACCATCAGATCAGCTTCAAATCAAGGATTGAGATGAAAAAAAGGAAATTAAACAACGTTGTCCAATGGAATTGTAACATGTGGCACAAGAGAAACATTGGATAAATTAGCTTGTGATGCGTGGTGGGGTAGACTGGTTGTGGTCAATGTCATATGGCAAGTTGTGATTCATGATCTAAATTGTGTGGCACCCAGTGGAAATAATGTACGAATCCCGTGACGACTAGTGTCACACTTATTGATTATGTAGTGAAACTCAGATTGAAAGCCATGTCAACATATGGCAATGCCTATATCATCGAGTTCATGTGGAATGACTTGATTGGTTCCCTTTTGCTTGCATGGAATCCATGTGGCAATGACCGGTCAAATGTACACGCAACACACTCCAATTGGCTCCCCTTGCTTGAATGACATTCTTGTATCATGTTTTGATTGGTCCTATATTAAAAAATTCATACAAATTTAAAAAATATATATTTTCATCCTTTTTCACTAGAAAGTTCATATGTTAATATTTTTTTTATCATAAAAGTACTACTTATTGAATAAAATGAATAAATATTAAGTAAAAAAATTGCACTGATGACTCTATTTTCATAGAGTTATCAATTTCTATGTGGATTTACCTCGTTATATCTAGTGTTGTGCTCAAATGTGTGGCTGATATAATTAGATTTAAAATGGAATATATCTTTACATACTGAAGTTTTAACTCTGATTAAAGAGTTTGTATTTTTTATCACCTACTTTTCATTTACTGAATTATCTATCTACTTCTTTTTATTGTTAGCTTTCAAAGTATTATATAACTTATTTGCTACTTGTGTATGGCTGTCTGTGATTCATGCTTAATAGCTTTCTATTAAGTGAGTCATTAAGGAGTCATTATCTTTTTAACCTGATTGTGTATTGGGTTTTGGACTTCTTCAATGTTGTTATGCATGCTTAGATTACTACATTAGTATAATTTGAGTTTCTATCTTGTATGTGCTAATATCTAGATGTAGACTCTTATTATAAAGTGTATTTACTATATGTTGTTGCATGCCATCTTTCCTTTCTTTATTGCATGCCCATAGCTTTCTAATAATTTCTTATATTGTAGCAAATTAATCTACCTGCTCCATAATTAATTTATATTGCTTATGTCTATTATATGCATGTGAGTTTGTTATAGGTCTATAAGGAGTCTGTATCTCCTTACCCTACCCTAGTTGTCTCCCAGATGTCGGACTCTTCAATTGGCTTGCTAAATTTAGTTTGAATACATATTGTATGAAGTTTGCTATGTTTATGCGTATTGCTAGCTTAGAGAGGAGCCTATGAGGCACACCGTCACTAGTGTGTTTACAATAGTTTCTTCTTTATTACTACAGGTTGTTTTTATTGTGTATTGAATTGATAATGTTGTTTTGTACTTCCACTGTGTTAATTGTCAATTCCCGTTGTGAGGCCTACTTGGTCGAATTAATATAGAGCTTATGAAAAGATTCCATGGGTTAGCATTTCCACTCCTTATTTAGGTCCCGGTTACCTATTTGAGTCTAAAGAACAATTACCCTTCTTGTAATTGTTCCTATGGATGAGAATCTTTATGAATCTTTATGCAAATCTATATGTTTGAAACCATGAGTATTTTCTATTGTAATTCCGGTGTTTTTGGCTTCAAATGTATAAATTTATCAACACATGAAAAACAATACCTAAGAACTCAATTTCTACACTAGGTGCTTAAAAGAATAAGGCATGTAAACCTTATGTGAAGAACCAATTAATCGACACACGAATTGTATGCGGTGAATACGTAAGTATACTTATCGCAACAAGTAATATAGTGATAAAAAAAGATTGTTTACACGAAGATTATATTATTGGAAAGTAGTTTTTAAAACAAAAAATAAAAAATAATTTTTTTTTATGTTTTTATATTTTAAGAAAGAAAAATTAAAAGAACAAAAAATAAATAACAATAATTAATTAAATCAGATTTAATAGTTAAGAAGATATATGAGAAAATATCTAGAAATATTTAATCCCCCAATTTCCTAAACATGCGAATCACTAAAATCCCCCCAATATAATTATTAATTAATTACATTATCAATTAAATTTAATCTAGCATATATTATTTTTTCAAGTAAACTACACATCATATAATAATTAACCTAATCATACTCTCATATTAATTGAATTGCATACTACTTATTAAGTTTATCAATTATAGATCACATATAGAAGAATCATACATCTCTGCCTAGAAACTATGCATGTTATTTAATCAAGACAAACAATTAAATAATTCTCTCAAATATATTTAATTACCTCTATAGATCCATTGTTGGCCAAACAATTAACAGCATAAAAATTAGATTAAATAATATAATTAAATTGAAATTATAATTATAATTATAATTGGGTTAAAATATTATATCATCACATGCTAAAAATTGGGTTCATAAGACTCATAGATTAATAAATTAACTAGATATAATTTTACTCATAAAACTCATAATATTTCATAAAGAATGATATAAAAATTGATAAAGGAGAAGGAGAAGAAGAAATACAATCAATTTCTTGAATTGAAGTACCACTCTTCTCTTGAATCCCTACCAAAATTGTATCTCCTTTTGTATTTTTCTATATTTTCTCTCTTTTTAGCTCCAAAAACTAATAAAAATGATTTTAATTTTAGCTCATTAGGGTTTATGGGGTAATTATGGGATTAAATATAGCTCAAGTGGAATTTGAACTATCAAATCAGCTTTAGATCAAAGGTTGAGATGAAAAATTGGAAAATTTGCAATGCCAGCCAATAAAAGCATGATGCGTGGCATGCAATATTCCCTAGGCAAATCAAGGAGCAACACATGACAAGTGAGACTAGTCTTAGTCAATGGAAGCTTAGTCATCGACACATGGCACAATGTGATTCGTGGTTACAGATGGTATAGCGCACAGTTGGAATGACTGGATGAATCGAGTGAAAATGCGTGGCAAGCGCGTTGACCAAGCGAGACAAAGTCAAAATGAAAGTTGTGTTGACATGTGGCAAGATGATGCATTACACAACATACTTAGTGATTTGAAATTAGACCTTTCTGCATATGTGGCATCCACATGGATTACTGAATTAGCTTTTGTGCTTGTGTGGTGTCCATGTGGTGTCTTCTAATTGGCCAAGCTTTAAACATTCATAACAAAATCCATAAAAATTCCAAAAAAATTCAAAATTATATTTTCACTCGTTTTCACTAGAAATTTCATATTTTAATATTTTGAACCCTAAAAATACTACTTATTTAATAAAACAAGTAAATATTAATTAAAAAAATGTATTAATGATTCTACTTTCATAGAGTCATCACCAATTAGTTTGAAAGGTGTACAAGGCACAATTAAAGAAAAGTAAAGCATGTAGCGGCGAGGATTATAGTATGCTATGACACATACTAATATGTAGAAATTCAATAGGTATATAGAGTAACCTATGTCGTGGCATGGAATAAGTGTGCCATGGTGTGACCTTGATTGAACGAATGATATGTATTACTTTTGAATTAATTTTCTTATAGAAAAGTAGAAGCATCGATTATCTTTTTGTTTTCTCATTCAATGTATAAAGCGAGATGCTTAAATTTGAGAAAATATTGGAGAGTGACTTAGAACGCTGAAGTCTTAGGAAAGTCTATCAAAGGAGCATGAGTTGCATCGAAATTAAATTTGAAAGCACTCGAAGGTGGGTTTTGCCATCTTGTTGGGATGATAGTATAATCATCTTCTTCCACCAACGTTATACATTTATTGCTACCCAAATCAAAGGTTGAAACTCATTAATTTGTTGAGTAATATCTTGAATGATATAGTGTGGGGATAAATTATAGCCTTCAACCAACATTTTATTTTGTAACTACCAAATATTTTCACACACTGTGACGATGACGATAATGAGGGTGAAAAGTTGAGAAGAAGTACCATAATCATTATGATAGGTTAACTATTGATCGAATATAGGTAAAAATATCTAATCTTTTTGCAAAGCTTCAAAGGAGATTTCATTTCTAATACATCTTCAGGATTTGAGTTGTTTAACAAATGATCTCAAAACTCAAAAAAAAAAAACTTAAGATTTTAAATAGAAAAAATTGATGGATAATTTCTTTCATATCTCTTCTAACAAATTTAATATATTATATATCTTTAATTAATTTTCATGAACAATTTAATTTCATTGGTAACAAAAAATGAAAAGGAAAAAGAGAATAAGCAAAGAGATTAAACTTGGTTTTGAGTCAAATAAAATCTTGATGATCACTTAAAGAATAGAGAGAGAATAAGTTTTAACCATATCATTTTTTAGTCTAGAAGGACAAACAAGTTAAAGACATTCGAATAATAAAATATATTAAGTACAAGTATCGTCCGATATAGAGTGATTTATTTTTATAACTAATTATCAATATGTAGTATTTGCAATATTATTTTAACAAGTAATAAGGGAAAAATATCTAAACTAATGATTAAACCTATAATTAATTTAAATACACAAATAACAATAAAGTAAACAATATTTAGAGACTTGTGATCTATTAATCCCTTAAGTAATTCACATACAATATCAAATATCATTAATTGGTTTCTCTATCTAATTGATTAGCTATATGTTCTTATATAATTAGGAATCTTTGTTAAGCATTCTTTTGAATCATGTGATAATAATTCTCTCACTAATTCAAAAACCTACTTTATTAAGTTAGGACATGAATCTCAAATCAATAAAATATTTTAACTAAATAAAATTGATCACATGGTTTGATGAATATGTTCATCAAAAATCCCAAATAAAAACCTAACTACTCATAGTTCTAAAAATAAAAAATAAAAATATATGAGTGCATAAGAGTTATAAGAAAGATGAAAAAAATATAAAGATCTAACTTTGATGAAGAATCAAACTCCTCTTTATTAATCTTTTTGCTAGCTATGTAATTAAATCTTTAATTTACTTTACTTGATTTGTCTTTATAGCAATGAAATCTCTACGTTCTCTTTTGTTAATTGTAAATTTCGTGTTGTTTTTGAACTCTTTGTAGTCTTTTAAATAGTCAAAAATTGAGCTTAATTAGATTAAGATTTATTTTATCTTTAATCCAAGTGCTAAGATTAGAAGTTAGAATTAAAACTGAGGCTAAGATTAAAAGGTAGAATCAAAATCTGCTCTACTCAATCGATTGAGACCCTTCTCGATTGATCTAACAATAATATTATTTCAACTCGAGAGTGCTTAATCAAACTTGATCGAAGCTCAATCGATCTAACCATATTCGATCGATCATTCGATACCCTTTTTGATCGATCTAAATCTACTTTACTCCTTTTGAGGGGTAGCCCCATGTATCCTCGATCGATTGACTGGTTTCTAGATTAATAGACTCCTTATGATCTTGAATTTGTCTCAGTTTTCATATTTTTTTTTCTGTTTGATATCTTTTCAACTACAATACTATATTTGAATGAGACTAATCTTTTAAACAATACTTATCTTCAAACAAGTCAAATAGCTATGCTTTTATATAGTTATTACCGAACATAAAAACTAGTAAATTTGATTGTTCTAATCAGTTTAATTTGATTTACTATTTGATTCGGTTTAGTCCGATTTGTAAAAATTTAAAATTATACAAGTTTGACTGGACCATTTACACTATTATATTTGTAATTTACATTTTACAAACACAATAATATATGTAACTTAATAAAAAAAAATTTAATTGTTGTAACTAAGAGTATATGAATAAATAAAAATGTTATTGTTATTAGGATAGTCATGTTTCAAGTTAGAATAAAAAAGATTAATAATATACCAAAAACTAACAAATTATTGTTTAATTAATGATGATATAAAATTATTTTAATATATATTATAGTGATCATGTTCTAAATGATTTTAATTCGATCAAACTAAACTAAACCAATTTTAATGATATAATTTGTTTAAATTTTATAAAATTTGAAACAAATCAAATTGTATCTAGCTTACTAACCAATTTCATTAATATTGAATAGTTAAGATTTTTTTATGCTCAATCCAATGTTTTAAATATTTGGAAGTAACTTACATACATATCTAAGGTAGAAGAACACTTAAATTAAATAATAATATTAGTTTTTTATTATTTATTTTTTTAAATACCAAAAATTCTTAATTTTTTTAAATAATTTTTTTATTTATATTAAAAATTGTAAAAGGCTCAATAAAAGAAGAGAAAAAAAAAACACAATGGACAGCTACACGCAACAGAAAAGGGGCAAAGTTAAACCGACTTTGATTAAAAACAGAAATAACAAACGGTTCAAAAAAATATTAATTAATGCTTAAAAATAAGTATAATAGTTTTAACATATTACAAGTATTTGAATATATCTAAGTGAGAGAGTCTTCTAAGATTGATCGATCTGTTTCAAGAGGATTCATCCAAAGATGAGAGGAATGAATATCGTTATTGTTAATGGAGATTTTGTTATTGATGGGATAATATTTCTATTTTTTAAATTCTTTTAGAACATTTATAAAATATTTAATTATTTTAATATTAATATAAAAATATTAATTTTTTTATTATTTGTATTATTATATTATAAAGATTAATTATATTTTATGTTTATCAATTATAAAAATATTCATATTTAAGTAGTTATAATTATATTTATCATTATACATGATAAATAATTGTTTAATTATTTAATAAAAATACATTCTACACATATTTTTTAAAGAAAAGAAATAATTACAATTACTTAGAGATTTTCTATAGCACAAAACATAGGTAGTTAACTTAATATTTTACTCTAATATTTTAAAAATAATAAATATGATACAATTCTATTAAAATAATTAAACAAAATATATTTTTATTATTATACATTATGTTATTTATCTAATATAATTATAATTACTTAATTTTTTTTAGGTGTTACTCCAAAACATACTTAGCTTACTGTAATGTATTATAGTTAATATTTAGACCATAAAAATAAAATATAAACCCAGCCTATCCGGCTGCGCCGTTCCGATGTTTTTAGTACTTTCAAACCTGATGACGTTAAGCTTTGGGGACAACAGATAATGGAAGTACCAATGACCACCCCACAATACTCCAGCTCCGCCATCCCCTTCTCTGCTACCGCCATAGCCAGAAAGCACCACTCTACCCTTCCCACATCCTCATCCACTTCTATTTCTTTCTTTCTCAAACCACCTCAACCACCACCAACCGGTTCTGAAAAGCCCAACTCATCGTCTCCACTCTCTGAACAAATCCGCCGCCCCAAAACTCTCAAGAAAACCGCTCTTTCCAACAAACCCACCCCCAAAATCCCATCTAACCCTCTCAAAGGCCTCGTAAATCCTACCCCTCAACACACTAAACCATCCCACAATAATAACTACTCTGTTACTAACAAGCTTTGGCTCACCAGCAAGATCTCTCCCCCACCACCTGCTCCTCCTCCATTAATACCACCACCAATCCCATCTGAGAGTTTGCTGGAAAGTGATGAAGAAGTTGAATACAATGAAACCGAGAAGAATTTGGAAGCACCCAGAATTGAGTTTCGGCAAGAAGGTAAGATCTTCGTGGGGAATTTACCCAATTGGGCGAAGAAAAACGAGGTCTCCGAGTTCTTTCGGCAATTTGGGCGGATAGATAATGTGATTTTAATTAAGGCTCATGGCAATACTCTGAGAAATGCTGGTTTTGGGTTTGTGATATATGGTGGTCCCAGTGCGGCTAAGTCCGCCATGAGGGCCGTGGAATTTGATGGTGTGGAGTTTCATGGAAGAGTTTTGACTGTGAAATTGGATGATGGGAAGAGACTCAAGGAGAAAAAGGAGGAGAGAGTGAGGTGGGTTGAAGGTTGTGATGAGGTGGACTATCCTTCCAAGTGGCATGAACAGAGGGAGAACTCTCGCCAGGACTTGAGGAAGGTGTTGGAGACCGAGCCTGAAAACTGGCAGGCTGTTGTCCAGGCTTTTGACAGAATTAAGAAGGTAACAAATTATGTTCGTCCTTCATTTGTATGCATTTATCATCTGGAATGGAGTCTTTGGTTTAAGGTTGAAGCTTGATTAATTGCTAAATAATTTGGAAACTAAGACATGATTGGCATTGATGCCTGGTTCTTGACATAATTTTTCATCAACTAATTCTTGGAGCATGGTCTTGTGTTGGTGGATGTCTGTCGAAAAGCTACTTATAGTTTGTATGGTTAAACACGTTCAGAACAGTTCTTTTAGTGCAGACTGTAAAACATATAAATTGGGTAGCGGAGTTTTTATAAAATTTTATGTTGGGCACGGTGGAAGGGCAAAAATAAATAAACGCAACAAAAAATGTGGAAGCAAAAAGTCAACAAGAAAACAAGACACAAGACATTTAAAATGGTTTGAAAAATCAACTTAGTACACACTATGTCACAACTAAATTCATTAATATTACTTCTTGATATAAAAGGCTTAATTTAATACTCAATACATCTCTCGAATAATATTAGTAACCCGAAATAACACTCAAAACCCAAAGCCCCACTATATCCTAATATCTCACCCACACATACTCAAAAGAGAACCATTTTTTCTTAGTTTGCCGTGGTGCTCGTATAATAATAATTAACCATCGTTTACCCTTCAAGTTCACTTAGACTCTAATCATTCATATTACACACGCATTACATTACCATAATTAATATCACATTTTAGTGAAAATTTCGAATGCCATCGTTTTTTTTCCTTATATCAGGAGCCACGTACTAATTAATATGAATCATAATACTTCACTGCCAAAATTTTTGGCTTTTCATTTTCTAGAGGCTATTGAGCTACCAATCTCAACAATCTCCGTTTTAGCTCAAAAGCTACAAACACCAATACTTTGTTGCACCCATTTATGAGTAGGATGCACCCACTACTTCATCTTTAATAGAGTATAATGATCCACTGTGAGAGTAACCTTTTAATTTCTTACTCTTTATCACCAAAAAAATGTAATATCTTCATTGAAATTAACTTGTATTTCTTGCCTCACATTATCATTATTATTGTAAGATTTCAAGTTCAATTTTATACCTACATTTATCTTATCTTAATGGTGATTGCAACTCCACCACGAACAAGACCCCCAAATCAACTTATACAGGCGACCTTTCTTTTTCCCATTCATAATAATCAATTAACCTTTATCAACCTTCATAAATTCGTTTCTTGTCGAAAAATCATATCCCAAGATATTTAGTTTACTCAACGAAAGAAAATTCATTCTTAAGTTAGGCACATGGCTCACATTACCAAATACTTGAACAACTCTACCAAACATCTCTATCTTTATAGTACCCATACCAATGACCTTATTCCTTGAACCACCATTAGCCATTACAACATGACCAGTATCATAAGGCTTTTACCTATCAAAAACCTCCTTGTTTTCACACATGTGAAATGAGCAAGCAAAATCCAAAATAAAAAATCCAGTCATTTCGTGTTGGTTGTCACACAAATTACATCATTTTTGATATCATAAGTTCGAATCACCTTTGTCCCTTTATTAACTTCTCTTTTTTTTCTCATCAAAGTCTTTTATGGCCCTCAATCTTTCTTTACGATGCCTTTTGATTTGTCATTTTTTTTATGACAAATATCATATTTTGGACAAGGTTTGAACTAATTTCCTTCTCTACTTAGATATATCTTCCTAAATTTACCTTTTTCAGTAATCAAGCTTGCTCTTGAAAGACCATTCGTAGCAAGATGATATCCACGTGCAGAACTAGCAAGTTGCTTCTTATTATCAGTTTTCAAGACAATCGTTAACACCTTATCTACCGTCAATTTCTTCTCTTCTTCAACCAATGAAGACACAATGAACCATATGACTTAGGCAATGAAGACAACAAAATCATTACCTGATCTTCTTCTTGTATCTTCATATTAATCCGTAGCAATTCAGAAACACATAGTTTGAATCTATTTACATGGTATTTAACATCATCACATCATCAAGTTATACAATTGCTTTATCAAATGCACCTTAAGAAGTGCTTTTTCCACCCATATATCTTTGATATTGTCATTTTAACTTTCAAACCTTATGACCATGTTTTCCTTAAACCACGATCCTCTAACCATTTGCCCTAATACCACTTGTTGGGCATGGTGGATGTGTAAAAATAAATAAATGCACGAACCAAATGCAGAAGTGAAAAGTCAATGAGAAAACAAGACATAAGAAATTTCACATGGTTTGGTAAATTAACCTCGTCTACCTAATGTCACAAATAAATCTATTAATATCACTTCTTGATATAAGAGTCAATCTAATATCCAATACACCTTGTATCATAAGAATAATATTAAGAACTTGAAATAACACTCAAAATTCGAAGCCCCATTGTACCCTAATATTTCACACACAGATACTCAAAAGAGAACCATTTTTTTTCATTGTTTGTGGTGGTGCTCT
This sequence comes from Hippophae rhamnoides, assembly GCA_033030585.1. Taxonomy (NCBI): domain Eukaryota; kingdom Viridiplantae; phylum Streptophyta; class Magnoliopsida; order Rosales; family Elaeagnaceae; genus Hippophae; species Hippophae rhamnoides. The sequence continues at coordinate 46,983,226 of CM065429.1, read as the reverse complement.
CGTTTGATAAAACTTCATAAACCATATATATATAAAATACTTCTACAATAAGTAACCACCGTTTAGTATGTATTTTCATTTTTACAACCCATGCATGCATCCCTGCAAGAGCAATATGCAATTAGTTATGTTCAATTTACCAATTTAAGTTGGTGATGATACTTTTGATTTTATGTTTTTATGGCATTTGGTGATAAGTCTTTTAATTTTCACACTAGAGGAAACGATCTGTTTTCTGCAACCATAATCATCAAGTTTTCTTCAATTGATTAAACTACAACTTAGAGATCTATACTATATATGTGCTCTGATGTTGCCAATATTTCCAAAAATAGATTGTAGTATGGTGCGGCAAGCAGTGCTCATTCTGATGTATTTGTATTGAATATTACAATGTTACTTTCTAAGATATTCAGTTATGACTTATGAGGCATGAACCTATTAGATATTTCCTGAAATACCTTAATTAAGATGCTAGCAATGGTAAAACGTTGACATGCAGTCTTTCATTTATTGTTGTGCGTGGATATGTATGTAAAGTCACTAGGAAGTTATCCTTATAAACAATCTTATGTTACAAATAGATTTGGTTGAGTGATGCTTTTATTAGGATGTTTCCCCCTATTATTTTTTTTCATAATATTTTTTAACTATATCAGCCTTCTCGAAGGGAATATGGATTGATGGTCAAGTATTATGCACGCAGAGGGGATATGCATCATGCACGTCAAATTTTTGAGAGCATGAGGGCAAGAGGAATAGAGCCATCCTCACATGTCTACACAAGGTATTAACTCTTTTAAATATTACTTATCAGATACCTGAAGCTAAAGCATCAAAAATCAGATGCATTATGTATCTTATAATTTGGCATAAGCTTCTAGGAATCCTCTGTGATTCCTGCAAACTTTCATGCACAAGAATTCTTATAAATGTGATATTATCATGGTGCCTACTATGTAGCAGGTAAGTACATGGTGGTACATAGCAGTCAGTACATAGTTATGTAAAAGGATTTGCACTGTCAAAGCAAAGCTTCCAATTAATTGTGCAAATTCTTTTGAATAGTTGCATTGTGATTGTGTTTGTTTCGATTCGACTAGATCGGTTAGAAAAACTTGTTAAGAGCTATTATGTTAATGTGGCCAGAAACTTACAAATTCTTTTAATATGTATGGAATGGACACAATTATATGTCATGGTACATGGTGGAAGTATATTGCAGAAAAAGTTTGGAGTATTATTCTCATGTTAGAAAACACAATGATATGTCATTGTACAACACTGGAATTATATTGCTGAAAAAAGTTAACGAGTGAATATTATTCTCATGTTAGAAAACACACTAGATGATTTTAACCTGAGGATAAAGAAAAACACCATTACTTATGGCACTTGATAGAACTTCTTGTATTTAGAACTCAATTCAGTAGATCAATTTTAGTTGGTAAAGTTCTGAATTTACAGTATGTCTCATGTCATTGGTATCAAATGAAATAAGATTTAGATTAGGTAATATTGTCGTTTATTTTGGCATTGATGTTTTTAATAAAATATATTTTGAAAGTATCATTTGCAAACACTGAAGTTTTTATACTACATGCAGCCTTATTCACGCTTATGCAGTTGGCAGAGACATGGAAGAAGCATTATCTTGTGTTAGGAAAATGAGAGAAGAGAGCATTGAGCTAACTTTGGTGACATACAGTATAATTGTTGGAGGATTTGCTAGAACGGGAAATGCTGAGTAAGCAAAGTAGTCTAAGCCGTTGCTTACAAGAAAATTATAGAGCTTATCACACTGACATACTGATTTGATAAGCAGTAACACAGCTGCATACACCATTTGTGATAAGAAGCTCAGTCATTTCAAATTTTGATATAAATGCATATTTTGAGCATTTAATTGGTAATGGTAACCTGATATTTGTTGTTATTTTGGAAGAGCTGCAGATCATTGGTTTAAGGAAGCCAAAGAGAGACATGAAATTTTAAACGCCATCATTTATGGTAATATAATTTATGCATATTGGTGAGTATTTCATGCAGGATCTTAGCTAGATATTTATTTTTTGATTTTTCACGTTCTGTGAGCTGGAAGTTAGAAGCAAAAAAAATTTCCCTTCTGCTTCTGTTATGATTTTTTTTTGTCTTTTTTCTTTTCCAATCTTAAATTATTGCTATTTTAGGCTTGATGGAATTTTTTTCCTTGGAATCACAGCCAAGCATGTAATATGGATCAAGCCGAGATATTAGTGAGGGAGATGGAAGAAGCAGGTATAGATGCTCCTATTGACATATATCATACCATGATGGATGGCTACACAATGATTGGCAATGAAGAGAAATGTTTGATTGTGTTTGACAGACTCAAGGTAAAAGATAAGTTATAGTGTTCTCTCCTCCCTCCCTCCTTCTTCCATTTTTTTCTTGTGTGTTTAGTAATGAAGACGTGGTAGCAGTTATAGTGTTCTCTCCTCCCTCCCTCCCTTGCCATTTTTTATTTGTCTTTCCTTTATCTGTCTTATGCTGTGCAGACTTTTTTGGCGGAGACATATTAGAATAATTGACATATTAGTTAGTTAAAAGCTGCTACCTTAATATATTGATATATGTAATTTGTTTGTTTAACAAACAGAGAACTAATTACAGAATTTTACTTTTGCTACAAATATCCATTCAAGTTGGTCATGCATTGTTTTTTGTCTTGTAATCTGACAGTAGCTATTTATGCTATAGGAATGTGGCTTTGCTCCTTCAGTTATCAGTTATGGATGTTTGATCAATCTTTATACAAAGGTGTTGCATTCTTTTCCTTCTCTAATTTTGACTTTCCCTGGATCTTATTTTTGCCCCTTCATTAGCCATTTTCATATTAATTTACTATCACATAAATCACTTTTTTTTTGGCTTTTTTTTTTGGGGAGGGGGGGAATAAGGATAGAAATTACCAATCAAGCTATATATTAGGTTCCCTTTGGCCTTTTTAGTGTTTATGTTTTGTGTTTTAGTTTAGAAAGCACTTGGATTTGGTAATCAGTTCTCTGTTCTACAATTTTATGAGAAGTTTTGTCAAGAGAAAAAAAACAGGGTTTCTGTAGTCATTTTTAACTCTTAACTGGCTAGCTTAAAGCTATTTGTTTACACTTATTCAGATGGGAAAAGTTTCCAAGGCTTTAGAAGTCAGCAAAATGATGGAATCGGTTGGTATAAAGCATAATATGAAAACCTACTCCATGTTGATAAATGGATTCTTGAAGCTGAAAGATTGGGCTAACGCCTTCGCAGTTTTTGAAGATTTAATAAAGGATGGGCTGAGGCCTGATGTAGTCCTTTATAACAATATCATACGAGCATTCTGTGGGATGGGTAATATGGAGCGTGCCATTCGTACTGTCAAAGAAATGCAGAGGACTAGGCATAGGCCTACAACACGTACATTTTTACCCATTATACATGGTTTTGCAAGGGCTGGAGAAATGAGAAAAGCCTTGGACGTTTTTGATATGATGAGGATGAGTGGATGTGTTCCAACTGTGCATACTTACAATGCTCTGGTCCTTGGTCTCGTTGAGAAGCGGCAGGTAAGTCATGATTTATACTGTCTGTACTTGTCAAGTAATGGACGTACTTGTATATTTATAGTCTAAAGCAGTTAGAGTAATTTTCCATTGTGAGTTTTCTTCAAAATCAATGTTTAGCATTGCTTCTTCCACATTGTTATATGGCTGCAAGTTTTTTTTGGGTGGTTCAGCTGAAGAAATTCAATTTTGATTCAAAAGACCTTCTCTTCGCTCCAGTGCTAATTCTATTTATCTTGTATGCTACTTTGTCTAGCAGATGCAGCAGGTTGTGGAAATATTGGATGAGATGGTACTAGCTGGTGTAAGTCCAAATGAGCATACATACACAACTATCATGCACGGTTATGCATCATTGGGGGATACTGGAAAGGCTTTTGAGTATTTTACAAAATTGAGAAACGAGGGCCTGGAACTTGATGTGTTCACATATGAGGCATTGCTGAAGGCATGTTGCAAAGCAGGTAGGATGCAAAGCGCTTTAGCAGTCACAAAAGAAATGAGTGCTCAAAAGATGCCGAGGAACACTTTTGTGTACAACATATTGATTGATGGGTATGAAGTATGAACATTTAAAATTTTAAACTTGTGACATACTTCATGTACTAGATTCATCACGAATCATGTTGCTTTAATTTGATGGATGGCCCCAGATATTTGTGTTGCAAATATCTTTAATTTTTTTCTTGCATGTTGAATTGATGTCTTATAATTTGTTTTAATCTATGTCTGCTCTTTTCTAACTTTTTAATTTCTCATATAGATGGGCTCGAAGAGGAGATGTTTGGGAGGCTGCTGACTTGATGCAGCAAATGAAACAGGAAGGCAACAAGCCCGATATCCATACCTACACATCTTTCATAAGTGCTTGTTGCAAGGCTGGAGACATGCAGGTTAAATTAGTGATTTTGATCTTCATCTTTCATACAGGTTTTACGATGATTAATTTGATTCGAATGGCATATGATCGTTTGGGATCGATTCTATATTACTCCAAAATTATTCAGCTCTTTGTCATTCTGGATGATGAAAATTACGTCATTCACATGTTCTTTTCTCATCCTTGAAAATCGTTTCCTCCTTTTGGTGGCATCTAAAACTACATTATTTACTTAATTACTTCTCCAATCCCAATCAAATATTCCTTCTTGTAAATTTTCTAATCAAAAGTTTGATATTAGTTCAGATTACATATTTACACATATTCCATGCATTTGAAAATGTAATACATGCTTTTATTCCGTTTCTATTTTAGGCTTTAACATAGAAATCTCTATTACATATCAGAGATGGTTCCTTTCTTTACTTGAGTCTAACTTTACAATCATGAATGAGTATACTGTGTCATGTTGCAGCGAGCTACAAAAACAATCAAAGAGATGAAAGCAGTCGGAGTAATGCCAAATGTAAAAACCTATACGACAATGATACATGGTTGGGCACGAGCTTCTCTGCCTGAGAAGGCTCTGAAATGCTTCGATGAGATGAAGATGGCTGGATTGAAGCCAGACAAAGCTGTATATCATTGCTTGATGACATCTCTGCTGTCGAGAGCCACTGTGGCTGAAGCTTATATTTATTCTGGACTTCTGTCAATATGTAGGGAAATGATAAAATCTGGGTTAACAGTTGATATGGGAACTGCTGTTCACTGGTGTAGATGTTTGCGCAAGATTGAGAGAACTGGAGGGAAGCTTACAGAAGCCCTGCAAAAGACCTTCCCTCCTGATTGGAACTTGTCTTATAATTTGGATGAAAGCTCTGTCACAGACAGTGACAACGAAATCGATATCAATAATAGTAGCGATAATGATGAGATGTTATTTTCTGTTGGAACTCTCCATGATGACGTAAACTATGATAATGTGGATCTGAGTTAGGAATCATGGTTTCAGACCAATCTGTCTTGAAAGTACAAATGTCCCTAGGAGATATGAGTAAATATCGGTTTACGTATTATTATATCTATTAAGAAATTATAGAAGAACCTTTGTGAGATTGAAAATGGTGTAGCCCCTTGTTTATTTTCCTTTGTTTTGTAATTTATTTGACTATGAAATTCTAGGTGTCATTTTCTTATGATCCTTTATAGGAGTACAATTAGCATAGTTAAGTATTTAAAATTCTAATCAATAATGGGATAAAACAACTCTTATCTACCAAAGTTTCATATTGAATTGTGAGGAGTTCAATTAGCAATGTTGAATTTGTAATGCTAAAAATGTCAGCCGTACTTTATAGTAATAACTATCATTTCCATTCAATATAATTTTTTTTAAGGAAAGAATCAAAGAGAGATCAATCAATTTATTGAAAGTTGTTAAAACGAGAATTGTTGGGAAGAGATTTAAAGGTTTTTTTTTATAGATACACAACTGATGTAGAATTAAGTTCATTTCGAATGTAAAGATCAATCATAACTTGTTTTTAATAAGTCTTGTTTTGAAGTGAAATTAATTTGATAAATAATAATGAACAAGAATAAAAAGAATACTAAAAGGTTGGATAAAATTATGCAATAAATAATAATATATTAAAATAACACAATTTATTCAAATAAATTTTTTCAAAAATAATATATTTTAATAGGTAAAAGTACAATTATTTTAAAATTACCACAAAATACTAGTTGAAGTTTATTTCATCACTCTTCAAACTTAACATGTTGAGTTGTTAATAACTAATGTTAACTAACCTATCGCAAAAATTAATCATTATTGATGAACCTTTGATGAGCTTTGACTTATTATTGATTGGTATTAATATTTGCCTAATATTACTTAAGAGGCCAATGTGTCACTATTTATCTCATAGGGCGTGCTAATTTTACTTTTTTGCTTAAGAGGCCAATGTGTTACTATTTGTCTCATCGGGCGTGTTAATTCAAAATGTTGGGCCTACTTTTTTGAAAGAGGTCAATGTGCAACTTATGTAGGTGATACTAAACATTAATTAAAGCAATAATAAAAAAATATATTTAAAATATTGTTAATAAAAAAAATGAGAATAATGTATTGGTTTGAGAATCGGGCAAGTGCATTCACAACCTTCTTAACAAGAACTTAAATAATATTTTTAGGTAATACTTACAAATGACTTGAATTTAAAATCAATAAAGATAATATAAAGTTATTTTTGATGTTTTTATTTAAATAAAGAAATAAACACAAAAATGAGAAGAAGAAAAAAAGAAACAAAAAATAAATTAAATAAAAATGACAACGAAGTTTGTTTATAGGCCATGCCTACAACTTTTGAAAACTAAAGGCTAGACATGCAACACGAAAACATTACGGCGTAAAATTAAAGACAAGATGCTACCAATACTCATAAGTAACAAATAAAATCTTAAAACAATCAGATACTATTTTTGACTTTGGAAGGTCAAAGAGGCCAAATGCATTTCATGTTATTTGTATAATAGACATAACAATGAAATAAATTTTCACATGTCAAACAACCCAAAAATAATCAAGGAAATTTGATAAAGTTTTTATTTTCTGACAAGAAACTAAACGAAATTTGAAAAACATGAATAATTAGTTAGGTGTCATAATCCACGTTAGTAGCACTTTGATAATTGATATAATAATTATTATTGAATTATTTTGGGCTTATGTTTTATTATGTAAAGTGATGTTTTCTCATGAAAGAAGAAAATCAATGCTCTAAGAGCTTTATAGGAGGAGGCATGGTGTCAAGCTCTCCACCACCCCTGACATTCCTAGGCACAATGTGTTAAGTGAGTTATCTATGAGTTCAAGAATGCTCACAAGACGAGTATTGATTGTGTATGAGGGCGTGTTAATGTCACTTTAAGATAAAGAGTCTTAGGGATAGTATCGATACAAAAGGGTCGATATTGCACATGATTCTCACGGTGGAGGCTACATGAGAAGGAATGCATATGCTAACGTTTTACTCGATGTGGGCATGTGAAGGTAGCTTCGTGGGAACGTGGCATGCCATATGGGCAGTGTTGCATAATTAGTGATGCATCGATGAGTAGCAGCATGCTAATAAAGTATCATTGCAATAAACAAGGCACATTAGGAATGTGACAACACCTATGATGGTGATGTCAAGTGGGGATGTGCTTTGGTCAAGGTCTGGCCAAACACTAAGGATCTGTAAGTTTGATAGCATAGAAGTGGGTGACAACATTCTAAGATGAAGGCATTATGTATGGGTTTCGAATTAAAAGAGTTGCTCACTCGGTCGGCATATGAGTTTGATTGAATGGAACTTGTTCGTATGTAAGACACGCTTGCTTGGAGGACTTGAGGATAAGTTGGCATGGGTTTTAGCTTGAGTAAAAGAATGTCAAGGAGGAACGACCATGCATACATGAAGGGTGCAATACGAAGTTGGCCTTTGGGCAAGGAGTTGGCCCTTAGTGTCAAGTTGCCTATTTAAGGATATGTATGAAGAGACCCAACAAGATGAATGAGAAGCCAACTAAGTACTAGTACATTGTTGTATTACTCGATATCAACATTTGTAACTTGCATAGTGGGGTGGGTAATTGTGTGGCATAATGCCTAGATGATGAGGAACCTTACGATGGAGCATGCATCTTGATTAAGTAATCTTGATGTAGGGAAGCAATCATGAAGTCGCGTGTATGAGAGACTTATTAAGATTAGTTCTCGTTGGTATTTTCTTAAGAAGAACCAAAGTATTTGGACAAGGGTCTTGTTTTAGATTCGAAAGAGAATAGGCTTTCCTTAACTTGAAGAATCTTAGTGCCTAACTGTCAAATTTTTGCTACGCAAACTCCCAATCCGTTACACTAGGCATTGCCTCATTACTAAAAATAAAATAAACAACTTTATTGATTGAAAATAGTGAAGAAAAATGAAAATAGATCTTGAATACATCAACAATGACCAAACTAAACAAAAATATACTAGGATGGTGGAGTAGAGGCCAACCAAGGGAATATAGGGTTTAGTAGGCCTAAATGGGTCCAAGAAATATGAAAATCTCACTAGGGTTTCATAATAAAACTAGGGTAATTATATGGTGTTCTTTAAGATTGGAAGAGCTTTGGGTAATCAAATGTTGAAAACTATTAGAATATTTAGGATGTTAGAGTTATAGTCTTTTAGCTTTTACTAGTCACTGGTTTGAGAAAGGTTTTGCAAATTGTAGAGGTTGAATTTGTTGTTGTCTAATTAAATTGTTGTTCCTGTGAGAGTGGAAATAGGACTATTTATAAGTAAAGGGTTAAACTTTTCTTGCTTTAACATCGATTATTTTGATTTTTACTAATAAGTGCTAATTATTTGGCCTAACAATTTGGAATGACTATTGAAAAATATTTTCATCCACAACAATGATATGAAATATCTCACATTTCTTAAATAGAATAGACTTGTAAAAAAATGCAAATTTACATACATAGCAAAATAAAGCATAAAATTCACAATTATGATATACCATATATAATAAAAAGATCAAATTATCCATAATCTACCAACAAATTAAATAAATATGACTCTAGTAAAATAGATGATGACCTCAAAAGAGCTCCACCAACCTCAGCCAACAATCTCACGAAACTTTTGACAACTTCAACGATGACCTCGTCGAACCTCCAACAAACTTTAGTGTAACCTTGATGAACCTCCTATGAACTTTACCAGTGACCCTATAAGACATCAAATGAATTTCATCGATGACTTTATTGGAGCTCCAGTAACCATTTATGTAAGACTTACATTCATTTTGAAATAGTATGGGTTGAAGTCAATTTTTTGTCCTCGTGTTCTTTACTTTTTTTTTAGTTTAGAATATGACAAATAAGGGACAATGATATCGAGTGGTGTCAAATCCAATCTAATGGTTAAGTCATCTTTCCTATAATTGATAGAGAAAGCTAGAGCTTATAAAGAAAAATAGAGAGCGCACATTAAAAGATGAAATTTGAAGCCTATTTATAGGCTTAAGGTATGAACAATATTATAATATTATATTAATTAAATAATATATTTAATTTAGGATTAATGAACATTATGGAAGAATATTCCTTAAAGATGGTTTCTTATTTGATTTAAACCATATGCTGATTGTGACTGATTGAGCATTGATTGCATGTTGACTGTTGATAATTAACCATTAAAATTGTGACATGGACTAATGATTCTTTTCCATGCCTACCTGACACAAGTCTTCCCAAAATTATCCTCAGAAGTCTACTTGGCCATCTCTAGTGAGCAAAGAGGTCTAAGTGTGTAATTAGAGTACGCGGGGAGATTAGGTGTAGTTGTTGATTTTTAAAAGTTCTATAGTTGATACCTTAGTTTGAATGGCATGATACAAGCTTTAGATCAAGAGCTTTCTAATGGTATGTCCCTTTCTTGAATTTGACCTTCAAATTTTGAAATGAAAGTAGCCAAATTTGCAAAGGTCAATTGTTGTTACGAACTAGAGATGGATAGACTATTCTGGTAGGCTGATTGGTTGATCAACCAATTGAATGATTGACTTACTGGTCAGAAGCCCCTAGGTTTAAGAATCTTAGAATCTATCTAGATATCAATAGAATTGAAGCCCTTATGTTTTTACGGGCTAGTTTTTACCAACCAGAATTGAAGACTTTTGTAACCACTCTTCTTATGACATATATAGGCACATGCTACGCTTGATAGAGCCCAAATATTTGTGGTAAGTATATCATACAATGAGCTTTCTAGTGGTTTTCTCATATTTCTCATACGATTTATTATCTTAAGATATGATTGTAATTGTTTTATGGCACAATGCTTGGCTAATATACCTATATGGTCTATCTAGATGCTTTTCCTGGTTGGTCTACTTACTACTCTTTATCTTAGTTTTTCCTATATTAATCTCATTAAGTCTGACCCTTGATTTTTTTTGGAATAAGATAAAAAATTCTCTAAGTTTTGGGTGATCTACTTCGTAGAGGGTTGCTTTTTGGAGTCCCCCTAGAGTTTTCCAAGACTCTAAAGGAATATTTTTCCCAGGTGTTTCTAGGTGCCTCTAATAACAATTATGTCTAGATCTTGGATTGATACCATCTAATATTATATGCATATGTTATCTTTTTATTCCTCTATACCTGGAGTTGACCGGTTTAGTCTACTATATAAGTTTGATCCAAGCATAGGTTAGATTATAGAATAGTATAATTAATACCATTCTAGATCCCTAACTGTGTAATAATCACCTATTTTAGTCGAGCAAGACCTGATTCATTCTATCATCCTTGAAATTCCAAAGGTGATGCTCTTATGTAGGATACTGATGAAAAATACTCTGGATATGCATCATCATTGGATGTAGAAGGGTGGGCCTAGGAAAAGTGTAAAGAGTGGGTGTATAGAAGTGCACTTCATCGATAATAATCCTTTGGATGCATAGAAGTACATCTCGATGACAAATACTTTTCTTGGCACAATTTTAGTTCCTGATTCGTGAAGGAAAACTAAGATTTGCGAAAAAGATGCAAGTGAGAGTGTGAAGACCTTTTTATTTCACATATTCTAGTTAGATATCTTCTAGATAGCCAAGTTGAACTCCTATGGTTGAACCCTAGCCAAGCTAGCTCTGTTCAATTATACTCTAGGTATTTGTTATTGCATTTTGAGTGTATCCATGTTGAAGTAGGTGTTTCTATAAATCCTACCCTTTTGGAGCTAAAGTAGCTCCCATCCCCCCATTGTAGGAGACAGTGTTTTGGAAGGTGATAGTCTAAAGTTGATGTGGCTCTAAACCTTCCTAAGTTTGTTATTGCAAAATACTTAGTAAGTAGTGATAATTTGGATCATTTCGTACTAAGAACATCTTGAATCAATTGTGCAGTGAACATTTTCTTCTAGATTCTAGTTTTACTTATATACTTCTATGTGAAGATTTACCCTACTTGAAGGTAGTTGGATCTAAATGAGTAGGGCAGTGCTCTAATTCTCCAAAAATTTAGATGATGAGGACACCAAGTTGATGTGCTCGTAAGGCATTGACTGAACGTAGTTATGATGGTTCTTGGATACACTTTGGTTGAACACTTTTCATTTTCTTAGATCCAATATACTTCATTCTCATAAGACCTATCATAGTGCGATGACTTGAAACTTTGTAGGGACAAATTTAAATAATTTGATCATCTTCTAATCACCAAGTGTGCTCTAGATCAACAAACATAAGACGTGGTCTAGATCCATAGTCAGCTAATATGGTATGGATCTACAATCATCAGGTATGATATATATGTTGACAACCTAGATCCACAATTTAGAGGATGGTGAGCTAGGTGATGTGACCTACAAGGTAGCTTATCTAGATATTGCAGCATATAAGGTAGTAATCAATAAAGTCTAGCGTAGCCTAAGTGGCGGCATCCTAAACCATGGGATATGAAAGACAACATTTTAGAAAGCATAATTTTGGAGGCAATGTTCTAAATACCCTACCCCTTTAAGGTTTGATCTTTCCTACTGAGGCCTAATCTTTGTTCGTGCATGAATCTATACTCTTTCTTGGAGCGATGTCTATCTAATGGATGTTGGGTTCATGGTGCATCCTTTTCTTAATGGATGTCCACAGTAGAGCCTGCAACATCATCAGTATGGCTATCATAACCTGATTGTGCATATGTCTAGCCTTTAGGTACATTTATAAGTAGGGAAAATTCGGGTATAATATTGATAAGTACTTGAAAATCACGCTTACATTGTAATTTATCAAAATTAATTAAGAGAATTTGATTTTAATATTGTATTTTTATTTAATTATATTACAAAATATGTTTTCAAAATCACGGGATATATTTTGATATATTTAAAATATTTTGGTCGTTAAAAAAGATATAAATGAAAGAGTTAATGTTGAAGGCAAATATCCAAAGTAACAAGAATTGAATATTCATCCTCTCAGATGTTAAATGTCAAACATTGAAGGGTTTATGTGCCATTTTGATACGTAAATTACATTAGATTTGTATCAATAGGCATAGTTGAAGAAAAACAACCACACGTTGGGGCATTGATCGCCACATGCAAAGTATGTATAATGAATACACAAGTATACGTATCGCAACAAGTATTAGAAACTAATTTTTAAAACTAAAAAAAATAAAAATCAATTTTTTTGTGTTTTTATATTTTAAGGAAGAAAAATTAAAATAACTAAATGTAAATAGCAATAATTAATTAAATCAAATTTGGTAACTAAAAAGATATATGAAAAAATATCTAGGAATAATTAATTTCCCAATTTTCTAAACATGTGAATCAATGAAATCCCCCCAATATAATTATCAATTAATTACATGATCAATTGAATCTAACCTAGCATGTATTCCTCTCTCAAGTAAACTACACATCATATAGTAATTAATTTAATTACTCTCATACCAATTAAATTGCATACTACTCATTAAGTTCATTAATTATGGATCACATATATAAGAATCATACATTTCTGCCTAAAAACTATCCATGTTATTTAATCAAGACAAACAATTAAATAATTCTTTCAAATCTATTTAATTAATTCTATAGATAAATTATTGGCCAAACAATTGATAATATAAAAATCAGATTAAATAGTATAATTAAATTAAAATTATAATTGGAGTAAAATATTAAATTATCATATGGTGAAAATTGGGTTCATAAGATCCCTAGATTAATAAATTAATTACATATAATTGTGTTCATAACGCTTATATTTTTATAAAGAAAGATATAAAAATTGATAAAGAAAAGAGTAGAAAAAGAAATACAATCAATTTCTTAAATTGTAAAATTAATCTTCTTTTGAATCTCTACCAAAATTATGTCTTCTCTTGAATTTTTCTATATTTTTCTCTTTTTAGTTCCAAAAATGACCAAAATTATGTTAATGGAGGAAAATTAGGGTTTATTGAGTGATTAAGGGCTTAAATAAAGCTCAAGTGCGATCTAGACCATCAGATAAGCTTCAGATCAAGGGCTATAATCAAAACAAGCAAAGTTGATAGTTCCAGCCAATCACATCGCAACACGTGGCATCCAAAATTTATTGGGAAAATTAGGGAGCGATGCATGGTAGGGGAAACCGGTCACAGTCAACGCTTGTTGAGTTAGCAACACGGGGTGCGACGTGATTCGCAGAGATGAATGGTGTGGCGCACGGGTGGAATATGCGGAGCAATAGCATAGCAACACGTGGCATGACACGTTGACCAATTTTCAAACTCGAATTGAACACTGTGTTGACAAATGACATGCGTTTCGTCCTCCTCACATGCGATATAATGTGATTCGCTTTCGGTGCTTGTGTGGCATCCTTGTGGCTTGCCATATGGTAGCTCCTAATTGGTCCTACGTTAAAATTTCATAAAAAATCCAAACAAATCCCAAAAAATCCCAAAAATTATAGTTTCACCCCTTTTCACTAAAAAGTTTATATTTTAATATTTTTGACCTCAAAAATACTATTTATTAAATAAAATAAGTAAATATTAAGTAAAAAAGTGCACTAATGACTCTATTTTTATAGAGTCATCAGGCATCACAAATTCAATCTTGCGATATTGAGGCTACATGTTTCACTATGGATTTTTAAAAATGAGTTAATGCCAAGACATCACAAATTAAATGTTTTGGAAATATGGACATGAGCTTACTATGAGGTTAGAAAATTGTATCATGCCACATCATATATTGAATGATGCAACCTATGCTTCGTTTACTCAAGTGTACACCTCAGTTCCAATTTTCTTTTGCACTCTTTCCCCCTCAAAACCTGGAATTATAAATAGATTAATTAGAGTTGTTAATAAAGAAAGTTGTGGAAATGACATAAAAAGGAAATTTAGAAAGTTGGAGAAAAGATTCATTGACATCAATCCTAAGATTTTTACTCCTTTCTTTTATTGTTCTCATGAATATTTTTATGAATGATTTCAAAGTACTAGATATGTATTGCAATTAATTAATAAAATCTCTTATGTTCTCATCTATTATGTTTAATTATGTATTTAATTCAATGTTTTAATATCAATTTAGATTTTCTTGATCAATTAATTATAAAATTAAATAATTAGGTTGATTATTAATTCAACAATAATTTTAGTCGGTTAGATATGTAAATGCTTAATTAATTTAAATAAATAGTGATTAATTACTTTGTAATGTGAATTGATGCTTAAGATAATTAAACAAGTTTATGTGTTTAACATTGATCCAATATACTTCCTAAAATTAAATGCTTCTTGATGCGTTCAAAAGAAAATTCAATTAAAACCTTATTTTAAATTGCTTAAAATGTCGTAGTTTAGTATATAGCAAGCTAAAGTTTTTTCAATGGAGGATTTTAGAAAATAACTCTTATTTATGAAAATATGAAGGTTTTGTTGTTTTTTAAAAAAAAGAAAATTAAATCTATCAACTAAAACAAGTAAAATAACAATAGGAACTAAAGAATAATATTAAAATATGATCGTAAGATCATCATCCATCACTAACATGTACTAAAAATCAATAAAAACATATCATAATTTCTTATTCTTTGATTATACTAATTTAGAGAAATTTACAAGTTCAAAAGCCTCTACCTCTTCTTACCTAATCATTGAATTAAATAAACTTTTAATTCAAATTATTTCTAATAGACAACCTAAAATAAGTTCTCAAAATTTAATCTATGAAAAATATTTAATTTCAAGAGGGATATTGGATCAAGATTAAATTCATTGGCATGATTTAATTATCTTAAGTATTAGTTCTCATTGCAAACAATTTATCACTAGTTATTTTAATTGATTAAATAATTACATACCTAATCAACTAAATTGATTAATGATGAATTAATCTAATTATTCAATTATACATTTAAATAATCAAGAAAATTCGTACAAATATTAAAGCACCCATAATCAAATAGAAAATTTGTTACTCATAGAAAACATTAAAATCATAACAATATTCATGATTATAAATAAAATAAAAAAGAAGAAATCTTAGTATTAATGTCTCTAAATCTAATCTTCAATACTTTAAATTGACTCATTGAATCTTGTTCTTTTCTCTACTTCCAATAGAGATTATATATCATTAACCTAATTAACCTATATATATTACTAGGCTTATAAAGGAACAAGTGAGATTAAAAAACTTGGAAACTGCAATTTCACATTGAGTTTTTGTATCAAGAGCCATGGTGCACAATTTTCATGCCACGGCACACAACAATGCTATGGTGCACTATTTCCATGATGTAGTATGCGTTGTTTTTTCCAACTTCCATAGTTAGACCTGAGGCTACAATACTATGATGTGCACTAATTTCCTTTACTCTTCCCCTTTGATAACATTTTGATGTATTTTGTGTACACAATTTGGATTTAGGTCTTCCATTGTTTGAAAATTATGCCTTAAGTGTCGAATCTTTAATACTTGTCACTTTGGACCCTTTCTTTCAATTTTAATTCTTTCATTTGTATCTTTTAACAATTAAAGTACCTGAAATACATCAAAACACACCTCTTGATTTCGGAAGCACATTTTGTAAAATAATTAAATAAAAATGTAATATTAAATTTTAATTATCCCAATTAATTTTGATAAATCACAAAATAAGTGTGTTTTCCAAGCATTCATCACAACCTAAATCAATTTCTAGCTAGTCCATAGCAAGTTAAGTGATCTAAATATGTTCTCAAAAAGAAAATAAAGAATTATATCCTAAGCTAACTTAAATCACTTTCGTAGATTGATACGGTTGCATGTACCATATACAACAAGCCTGTAAACCCCCAGGTAGCTCTATTGGATGAGTTATAGTTCGTGAGTGCTTTTGATGATGATTCCCATAAACACCTTAACTATATCAAAATAAATCAAAACAAACAAACAAAAACTTGAAGTAAACAATTTTTTTTGCTTTCAAATTAATTCATATATTTGTCTCAAAAATTGGCCATAACACATAACACATAAAATATTTAAATATCACTTATGATCAAAGGGTAATTTAAAGATTAATTTTAATTTTGTAATTGACTCTTAAATCTCCATCTAACCACAAAACATTAATCTTAACATCAGATGATTTCATGTACAACCTTTGTAGAACAAAATTTTTAAACTCAAGACTATGCAAATATGATATGTATAAACATTATATCCATAGATTTAATTTTCAAATCACTAGCTATTAATATAGAATGGATATACTACCTTGAATCAATAGGTCTTTAGTAGGATATTAACATTAGGTTGAGATGTGTGGTTATGAAAGAACGAGAAAGTGAGTATAAAAACAAGATAACTTAATTAAATTCAAACAATATCATTTTAAGTTCTAAAATAACTAAAAATGTTGCCTAACTCATCCAACTAGGGTTAAGTACACTACAAGTATAATTTCACATTATGTCAAATACCAATGCAACTCTCTCTTTTTGCTTCTTTTTTTGCTTTTTATAACATAAGAGATATAAAATTCAATTACTAAAAACTTTCATCCTTTTTAATTCCATAATGGATTTTTTTATTAGATATTAGAAGGATAGGATAATGTATTTTTGACTCATAAAAAAGTAGGTTATAATAGATTAAAGAAAAAAAATTAAGGCCAATTGTATATTCTATATACACTTAAAGGGATAATAGCGACAAAGAGACAAAACTTGAAAAGGCTCGATCGGTCCAAAAATAACCTAAATCATTTCCTAAGAAATGTATATTCTATGATTTTGTCTCGAGTGATTTTCAAACAAGTTTTAGAGTTTATTGAGATCTATGTCTATAAAAAAATTACACATAAAAGTAGTTTGAGTCCTAATCTTATAGTTTGACCTTATTTTTTATAATGGATGGTTAAGTGGTGCAGTGAATCGATAGTTTTCCTCTTAAGTAAATTGTTTAGCCTAGTTTATTTTCACCCAAAAATATCGTGTGTTAATTTTTATTTTATTTTATTTACAAGTAATTGCATGCCTGATTATTTACAAAAAATAAAAAAAAATTAATTTATTGTAATTTCATTGTGTATCTATTCATATACTCTAACCAATTAGGCATGGAATTAAAAACGGCATTCGAATTTTTTTGTCCATTAATCTTCCAAGGCTGTTTATTTTTTTAATTGAATGTGAGAGGATTATTAAGCTATAAGATTAGCCTAAAGTTGTAATATAATGATAACGATGATTTGCACTAATTTTTTTTAAAATAAAAGGTTGTAACTTACACCTTAAATGTGTATCAAAATATTACAATTAGGTTAGCACTCCATGGTATCATTGTTCATATAGTATATTAATTACAAGAATTATTAAATTAATAAAAAATAATAATACAAATCAATAATCAACAAATCTATAATTAAATCTGAGGTAAGTATCAAAACAAATAAAAACATTAGCGGAAATCCCACCATTATGTAACTGTGCAAATACTAGGTTTCATTGATGCTATAAAATTATGATTTACACTAATTGATTGATTACCTTTTGGAAAAACAAATTCTGGTCCGTGCACACTTTAATAATAATAATAATAATAATGAGAATATGATAATAAAGAAAATATTTTATAATAAAATAAGTTATATAAGTGTATTTAATTTAATAAAACTAAGAAATTTAAAACCCATAATATTTCATCCCTGATTTACACAAGCCAAACTCTATGCAATTACTTTGTTTAAATTTTCTTTTTTGACTTTTTGATTTACCTAACGAATTAACAAACTTATGGCACTTACAATAAAATAATATCAATTCACCATGCAAAGAGAAAAAATATCTACTCTTTCAAGGCTGTTTCTGGTTTATAATTGAATATGGGAGGGTTATTCAGCCATAAGATTAACAAAAAAGTTTAATAATAATAATTGTTAAAATGGGTAGACATATTTTTCTATTACACATATAAAAATTTGAGAATCTTTTACTTTATAATTTAAATTTTGAGGTGAAGTTAGACTCAAGTTTAACATGGTATCAGAACTAGTTCTTTGTCTCATCAGCCATCGTGTCGTAAATCCAAACAGTACTGTAAATTCGGATTCTAACCAATGTAGAGGGGATGTTAAGTCTCACATTAATTAGGGATATTTCTTCCATTACATATATAAGTTTGGACAATCTTTCACCTTATAACTTAAGTTTTGAGGTAGAGTTAGACTCAAATCGAATAACAAGAAGAAAATAAATATATATAGTTTATATCTAATTTGATAATATTTTTAAAAAATATATATAGTTTGTAATACAATAAGTGTTTCCCTAATTTGATAATATTTTTAAATCGCATATTGCATCCATGATTTACACAAGTCAGCAATTAATTTATAGGTTATAATACAATAAGTTTTAAGTGTATCTTTAATTCGATAATATTTTAAAAAACCCATATTGCATCCATGATTTACACAAGCCAGCAATTACTTTGTTCAAAATTTCCTTTTTGACTTCTTGATTTTTCCGAAGAATTAGCAAATTTATGCCAATTTTTTAATGGAAGGATATGATTGTCAAGTTTTGGTAGGTATATTGGGATATTTTAATTAGTTTAACACTTTTTTAATATTCCTCTTATTTAGCCATCAATTAAAATATTATCAAATATATATTAGAAAAAAGTAGGAAAAAAAATCTCAACAAAACCTATAAATAATAGTTAAACATTATCTTTTCTATAAATATAGTAACAATAAAACTCTATACCAACAATTTTCTCTAATTATTTAATTCAAATAAAGTACCACCTTCTTAGTATTGAAAGTAACTCATTTAAAAAAAAATAACAATAAACATTAATGTTTTATTTAGATGAAGAAACTAAGCTTGAAAAGCCATAAATAAAAAAATAAAAACAACCATGAGAACTCTATACAAATTTTTTTTTTCAAACTTAAATAAACAATCAGGACTAGATGAGTGGAGAAAACACTAACTAATAAAATCTTTTTGTGAGCTATATTCCAATTTAGATAAGTCTTACAACATGAATTAAACATATATCATATTAGTAGAAGTATAAAATAACATGCTTAATTTAACACACAATAGATAAGAAAATATTTTAAATATATTAGTATCGAAATGTCTTATAGACTTCTGTTCAGGTTAGTAATATGCATAAATATAAAAAAACATCACACGGTATGTAAATAGGCATACATATTGAAAAAACTATAAAGAATTTTCAATCATATCAAGATCTCATATACGAGAATATATTCAATAAACGATGATTGTACTCTTATAACATACAATCATATATAAAAACACTATTTTATTTTATTAGTAAACAATGCATCAAGTACTCACCACTTAAAAGCAGAGTTTTTTTCACACAGTTACAAATTATTATTATAAAACAAACACTCAAGATAACAATAATCCAAAATAAAAAAAACGATATTATTAAATTGATAAAATTTCGTTACATTTTTGTCATTAAAGAAATAAGAAAAGATGGAAGGTATTAATAGAAAATTTTGGGTTATGTAAGGATATTTTATCTTGCCAAACACCCGACGCGAGATCTAACGAGACACCTAAAAGTTCATCAAAAAATGTGATTTTTTGTTTTAAAAATTATTGAATAATTTTTCACAAATACTCCCAAACAAAAACAAAAACAAAATAAAAATCACAACATTTAGTTTAACATCCATATGAATAAATTCAACATCAGATTATTTTTTATTTGTTTTGATCCGATCAAATAGACTATTGCTCCCCCTCCTTACATTATTGTTCCACCAGTAAGTGATTATTGCTTGTAACTTGTATTTCATGCCTATATATGGCTATGCATAGAAAAAACTTATTGGGTAAAAGGAAAAAAATAACGTGAGGAAAAAGCAGAGAAAATTAATTAATGAGATAATCATGCAAGGAGAAAATAGAAACCAAGTATAAAATAGAGAGAGAGAGAGAAAATTCACTGATCCTTTACATTTTAATAATATAATAAGATTATGAAAGTTTATCATTCACTCATTTCAATACAGTCCATAAAAGTATATACTGGGCCATTTAAGTACCTATGAAATACTTATTTCTGGTCAAGGTTCAAAATGGAGAAAGGTGTTAAAGGATAAAGAGGTTCCATAAAAGAAAAGCCTTAAGGCAGGGGAGAAGAAAACAAAAAAACAGAAAACAAAAAACAAAAAACTAAAAACAAAAGAGAGAAAAAGAAAAAGAAAAAGAAAAAAAGAAACATGATTTCAAAATGAAAAGAGAGTCTCAATTACAAAGACAACTTTTTTCAGAGACGTAGTTAGGGGAGAGAATGTTTCTTTGTTTTTTTGTAAGGAGATAATGTTTCTTTCGTAATATGTAATTTATGCAAACTGTGGTTCATGAACAATTGATTCATTACTACATAATTGTCGGTCAGGTCACTTTTTAGTATAATTAGTACTAAATATTATTTTATTTAATAAAAAAATATTCATAACTAGTTGATTATTTAACTAAAAATATTCAATCCATTCACATTTATTTAAACTTACTTTAATTATAATATAGTGTGTGAGAAAAATTTATTAAAAAATATATAAATTTTATATTTTAAAATTATTTTAACACATATGTATCTTTACTATTCCTCTAATCAAATCTTCAAAACCATCGGTACTCTTGGAGGAAAAAGAAAAAAGAAAAAAAAATAAATTGAATGGCTTTTTGTTATTTTTTAGACATTTACATCATTAAATAACTCTTTTATTATTCAGATTCAAATATTACTAAAATTTACAAAAATATAATAATAAAGTGTATTAATTTAAAACAATATAAATATATTCAATAGAAGAAATTAAAGTAACTTAAATGTAATCTTAACAGTACATTTTTTTTTCTTTTTGTATTTTTATAGCTTTATTCAGCACACCAATCTCACTCTCATTTCATAAAGCAGCAAAAGAGATTATTCCAATATTCATACATAGTGTGTACATTAATTTTTAAAACTCTTGATGCTTTCAAATTTTATAATATAGAATATAATTCCTACAATATTTAGACACCCTCGTCAACCTTTGGTTATCCACATTCCTTTTTATCAATAGTGAAAAAAAAGGCAAATGACAATCACATGCAGTCCACTTTCGCCTACAAAAGCCAAAAAAATACCCTCATTAACAAGAAAAGAACAAAAACCCCCTACTCATAAAATCTCATACAAACCATATAAATAACTTCTTCATACTATCACTTGCTTCCTAATTCTAAGTGAAACCCATTACTCCAAAATTAACAAACAAGAGTTAGTAATTTCATTCTCTTTAGAAAACATGAGAACAGGAATTTGCACACTTCAACAACCTCTAACAGCTGAGGCAACTAGTCTGGTAAAACAAGCAGTGAGTCTAGCTAAAAGAAGAGGACATGCCCAAGTGACACCTCTTCATGTTGCTAGTGCTACGCTTTCAAGCTCTAATGGACTTCTCAAAAAGGCTTGTGTACAATGTCATTCTCATCCACTTCAATGCAAAGCTCTTGAGCTTTGTTTCAATGTTGCTCTAAATCGCCTTCCAGCTTCTACACAAAGTCATATATTAGGTCCTCAATATCACAATCCTTCCTTTTCTAATGCTTTAGTTGCTGCCTTTAAAAGAGCTCAAGCTCACCAACGCCGCGGTTGTGTTGAGAATCAACAACAGCCTATTTTAGCTCTTAAGATTGAGTTAGAACAGCTAGTGATATCTATTTTAGATGATCCCAGTGTTAGTAGAGTTATGAGAGAGGCTGGTTTTTCGAGTACTCTAGTGAAACACAGAGTAGAACAAGCTATTTCTTTGGAGATTTGTTCCAAAAATCCTACTACTACTACTACTACTACTACTACTACTACTAATAATAATAATAATACAACTGTTTGTACTAGTAGTAATTTGCCTAAGGAGAGTAGTTCTAAAGCTCTTGGTTTTAGTACTTCTCATCTGTCCCAATTATCTCCACCAAGTAGTAATCGATTTTCAGTTTCGTTTTCCAAACCCTTTGATCAAATTAGGCATGAAGATGTAATGAATGTGTTGAATATCATGTTGAACAAAAAAATAAATACAGTTATTGTTGGGGAGAGTCTGGTGACAGCAGAGAGTGTAGCTAGAGGAGTTATGGCTAAATTTGAGAGAGGTTTAAATTCTCAAGGGGATTATAGGTATTTACAATTTATAACTTTTCCTTTGTTTTCTTTAAGAAACCTTAACAAAGAGAAAGTTGAACAGAAGCTAATAGAACTTAAGTGTATTGTTAAGAGTTATATGGGTAGAGGGGTTGTCTTGTATTTGGGTGATCTAACTTGGATTTCTGAGCTTTGGTCAAAGTATTATTCTGATGAGCAGAAGGGAGTTAATAATCCAACTTCTTATTGTATGGAGCAAATAGTTTTGGAGATTAAAAGATTGGTTTGTGGAGTTGGAGATTATGGAAGACTTTGGCTTATGGGAACTTCAACTTTTCAAACTTACATGAAATGTAAAACAGGACAACCTTCCCTTGAGACAATTTGGGAACTTCATCCTCTTACAATCCCAGTTGGAAACTTAAGCCTAAGTCTCAACTTTGATAGGTATCTTTTCAGTACTCTTTTTATTTTTATTTTAAAACTCTCAAATCAGCCTTGTTTTTGTTGCATATATACACATATTATCTGTATATTAAATATTTGTCACAAAAATTTATTGAAGTGATGTGCAAGCTGAGTTCAATAGCAAAGCACACAAAGATGGATCTTGTCGGCCATCACTGCTTGAAACAGGAGATCAAGTCAACAAGCAACTAAATTGTTGTGCTGAATGTTCATCTAATTTTCACAAGCAAGTTCAATACATGCAAAAAACTGCTCTATATCAAAAGGAGAGTTCCACTGTTTCAAGTTTACCTTCATGGCTCCGAAAGTATGGGGACGAAAACAAAAGAAATAACAATAGTACACCTACTGATCAGGTACCTAAATCTAAAGTAATAAAACTTCATAATCAAAAAATGAGATCTGGGATTAATTTTTTACCCATGTTTTATCTCAAGCAGGAAAATATTGCAGTCAGAGACCTTTCCAAGAAATGGAACTCATTTTGCAGTTCAGTCCATAAATACCCTCAAATTGTTGCTGTAAAGCCCTTCAATATTTTGTCTTCTTCATCATCTCCTTCTTCCTCCAATTCACTATCTTGGTATGACTGCAATCTTAAATTGCAACAAACAAAAAACAAATGGACAGCTACTAATTTTGAATCCATCAAACATTCACCAAAAGAGTACCAATTTTGGGTCCTTGAAAATAGTGATGATGGGTGTGAAAGCAATATGAAGATGTTTATTGAACCAAAACCAGAGCTTTTATCAAATCCTAACTCTAGTCCCAATTCAGCTTCTTCAAGTGAGGTTATGGAAGACACAGAAGGCCTCCAAAGTTTCAGAGAGCATAATGATGAAAATATGAAGATCTTATGTGATGAATTGGAAAAGCAAGTTCCTTGGCAAAAAAAATCAATTCCTGAAATTGCCACTACCATTCTTGAGTCCAGATCAGGAATGATTCAAAGAAAAATTAAAAACTTTAAAGATAAGCAAAAGAAAGAAGAAACTTGGTTTTTCTTTCTTGGTGTGGATTCTAAAGCCAAAGAGACAATCGGTCGAACACTTGGTAAGCTCATTTTTGGTTCTCAGAGCAACTTTATCTCAATTGGTATAAGCAGTTTTTCCTCAGAAAAAGCAGAGTCAAGTGATGAATGGAAAAACAAAAGGGCAAGAAACGAACTGGGTTGTAGTTATATTCAAAGGTTTGGTGAAGCTGTTAATGAAAATCCTCATAGAGTGTTCTTTATGGAAGATCTAGATCAAGTTGATTATAGTTCACAAAAGGGTATTAAGAATGCAACAGAAAGTGGAAGATTAGAACTTTCTGATGGTGAATCAGTTCCTCTTAGGGACGCTATTATCATTTTCAGTTGTGAAAGTTTTAGTTCAGTATCCAGAGTTTGTTCTGCAAGAAGTCAAATTGCTTGTGAATTACAAGAGAAAGATGACGATGATGATGATGTTCATGAGAACTTGAAGGAAACAAGCCCAAGCGTCTCATTGGATTTGAATATAGCCGTTGGAGATGACAATGGTGACGATTCAAATGTTCAAACTGATGATAGTATTTTGGAGTGTGTCGATAGGAAAATCATTTTCAATGTTCAAGAAATGTTACCGTAAGTGTAACAACATCGTAGAAGGGTTTATCAGTAAATTTTTCAAGTTTGTAATTTCTTGACCTTTTATTTCATATTTTTTGTGAGTTTTTATTCATGAGTTTTCTCACTAATAATGATACGCCAACTTCTTAAAATTGACCATTTGGATTGAGGAATTATTATGACTAAATAACATGGATGAAAGGGGTATAGTGATTGGTAAGAATATACAGTTTTATTTTATTTTTCTTCCCCCTTTCTTGAATCATTATTTTCTATTTTGATCGGCTTGAATTACGGGTGAACATCATCGATTGGGTTTGTTTTATAAGTCTGTCTTATATTGGTTTTTGAAAAACTAAAACCTTAATAGATCTATACACTTTTAAAAATCATCTTTCAAACAGTTCAATATCATTTTGACGATCAATTCGATAGTTTTGACCTATAATTTTTTTAACAGAAAGTTCTTTAGAAAAACATAATCTATAATTATGAAAAAATTTGAACTAAGGGTTTTTTTATATGTTGTTATTTAAAAATGTTTAAATTTGTTAAAAATTAAAATGTATAAAAAATACTTTAAATATATATCGTACTTAAATCAATTTGGGATGAATAACGATAATAAATATTATCAAAGTAGTTTAAATTTGAAAATAAATAAGAAATAAACTTCATGCAAACATACTTAGAAAAATTTGTTAAAATGTGTATATTTCCTTTCAAAAAAAAATATTTTATTAAAACACGATTAATTTTAGAGATTAAAATTTATCAAAAATAAAATATATTAATTAAT
Organism: Hippophae rhamnoides; assembly: GCA_033030585.1. Lineage (NCBI taxonomy): Eukaryota > Viridiplantae > Streptophyta > Magnoliopsida > Rosales > Elaeagnaceae > Hippophae > Hippophae rhamnoides. The sequence goes on along the minus strand of CM065429.1, from coordinate 46,957,684 downwards.
ATGTATAAATGCTATAAATATAATAAAATTAAAATATATTTATGATAAAATTAGGTTGATTCTTTTTTAATCAGTTTTGTAAAATAAAAACTTCTACCCATTCTTATTATGTGGATTTTTTAAAATTTAAGACATAATCAATCTATAAAAAAAAGTAAAATTTCTATTTAGAATTAGATTTGGTCAGTTGGATGGTTTATGAAATTATATGCCCAACCCTAGCTTGAACCATTGTGTTGAATTATTTAAACTAAAAATAATTAAATAATAGACTGAATTCAACTCTCTACATTAGAAAAGACTATCATGATTAAATAAAATATATTAGGATGAGCACACTGTGAAAGTTTTGGAATTTTTAGTTAAATTTTTCGAAACCCATATGTAGATGTCGAAGATATTTCAATAAATATGTTAAAATTTCGATTTTAATTAAAGCTTAAACATTTTTATAAATAGAATAAATACCTAATTTAACTTAAATATTGCTACAAATTTAACTCAATAACATAATTTTAATAAGATATGAGTTACTTAAAAAAAGACTCATTGTACAAACACTTCTTAAAAATTCACACTTGAGATTCTTATTTTTTTAAGTTGTTCTCTCAAATAAATCCTAGCGTTCCATGTCTTCATCTTTTTAGGTTTTGCTTACCTGAGGGAGCTAAGTTCTTATCTTGCAGAGTTGATAAGTTTTCTTTATTTTCCACTTTAATTAAATAAAATTAATTACAATTAAATCTATATTTTCATTTAGATTTGGATCAAAGTTGCATAGTTTGCATAAATTTTATCTAATAGCAATTTGTGACCATATTTTAGTTGTTGTTTATACACATTTTTCTTCTTCTTTAAATCTAATATTAAATATAGATTTGATATTCTATTTAGTAAATATGATACTTTAGGGCCAAACTCCTCGTGTAAACGAAATTGGTTCATGCAACTTTTGTAATAATCTGGCAAATAAAAATTCATTGAATAAGACAATAATTCAAAAGGGTGTTCTTGTTATAGCATGTTTATTTATTGTAATTGATCATGTAATTAAATTTTCTATGTATATTTTATTTTATAGAAATTACTAAAAAAATAACCCTTTTGAATCTTATAACATCAAAATAGTATACCGATAATATTAAAGAAAATTCAATTGAATGAAATTTAACATTAAATGAATTTAAATTGTCTTAATTCAATTTAAACGGCATTCAATATAAAATAATATAAGAGACTTTCTTTCTAATAGTGAAAATATACAAGTTGATCATACAGAATACTATTTTTATGATTGTAAATTTTAACGTTGTTATTTTTGTTTCTTTCCTTTATAAATTGTATTATATGAATTATTAAAGCATAGAAATTACAATTCAATAAGGATTGCTAATAGCTCTATCCAACGAGAATCATAAACATTTGATAAATCCATTTTATGTGTAATATCGCCTTGTCAGAATTGGTACATTTAGGCTACCTTATTTTTGTTTTGATAATATTTTTAACCTTTGATCTTTATTCTCAATTGGGATACATGAAATACCTCTATTTAAGTTACTGAAATATTTTTATGTTCAAATTTAATAATAATCTCAATGAATTGAGATAACTTAGAGGTATTAGTTACTATTAAAATTAACCAAAATATATATCAATAACTTATAAAGAATTATTTGATATGTTACATTTAAGAATAAGGATTAAAAAGGATACAAAAATAAGAATAGGGATAGTACAAAGATAACCCTTGGTATTGCCTACCTAACATGTCAGGCGCCAAACAATTTAATTCTCTACTAATCCATTGTACTTAACAATAGTTAAAGAAAGTGTAAAGTAGTATGAGTGTTAACAATTTTTGTGAACAAAATATTTATTTATAAGTTCATTATCACGTTCTTCAAGTAAAGTTGAGAAATATTTTCATGCTTTAAGCATAATTTATATACTATCATACTTAGAATTACATTCATTCATTCATGAACACATTGTAGAACAATTAAAACAATTTGAGTTTATCACATTATTTTGCTAAAATATGACCTAAAATGTAGGTTAAGATATAGGCTAAAACATAGCCTAAAATGTCATTTTTTAAAAAATTTAGATTGAAAGCCCTTTTCACCTAAGAATCGTCCGAATTGAAAAATTGTATTTTAGTAAAAATCCTAGCCCATTAAGTTAATTTTGCAATGTAGTTTGACTCATCTCAATCGGATATTGGATGAAAAGATACATCAATAATAGTGATAGCTTATCAATGAGTATTGCTAATTTTATTTTGAATATGATTGTCTTTCTATAATGATCTATGATTCGGGTTTAATTTTTTTTATAAATACAACTCATTACTGAGTGTTACAAGAGACCCTACAACTCACAAGAACACAAAAAATATATGTTTTTTTTTTATTTTTCACGAATATTTTAGTTTTTACTAAATATTTTAGTCTTTTTCATATTCTTTTATACGCGCATTATTTCATCATAAGTGTGGTTAAGATTTATTAAATTAATTGTCAAGGTTTAAAGAAGTTATTTTGTTGATCTTAATATATATCATTTTCTCTAGGTTTGATAGAGATTTTTTTATTGATTTGTTAGTTTAGTTTACTAGCTTAATATTTATTTGTTATTGAAATCTATCTATAATATACACACAAACTTGTGTTTCTTTACTAACCCTTTTGCAAATTATTCTATAAATGTGTTTAATTGATGAAGAGCTAATTAGAATATTAGTGAGAATGTGCTCATACTAATTTTTGAGGCTATAAAAATAGAGAAGTAACTCGTAAGTAAATTATATTGGGGCATTATTCGTATGAAGGTAATACAAGATCAAGTTTGTACTTAAACATTAAATTTTCATAGTAAATAGATTAGGTGATTCGGTAGACTGGTGATTTTTCTCTTAGGTCACTAATGTAACCTAGGTTGTTTTCACTTAAAAATATCGTGTGTCAATATTTTACTTTTCTCATTTAATTTTGATATACAATTACATATCTGACCGTTGTGATTAATTACATAATTTGAAAATATTAATTTTTAAAATAACCTATTCACCTATTTATGTTGTTAGATCCATAAATTTAGAACTTTCAGATACAAACCAAAAAATTAATGTTCTATGACACAAGATCTAGCCTTACATCATCAAGTCCTACTTCCTAGCTATTCAGCTATTGATCTTCTTACCATAGGTTTCCACCACTATGTCATTCCATCCCTTCTTCCTTGCTTGTTCAAGACCCCTTAAAAATGTAACAAGCTCCAACTGCTGCATAGATTATAAAGACATCTCATGCAAACCAAAGAACATCAACCAACTCCCTACATGTATCTCTTACTACAACAAGCTTATTGAGCACCCTTATAAAAAGATGCATTACAATTAAATTTGAGAATCCTACTAGGTGGAGCTTCCCAATTCTATTGACCATGTTCATATACTCTACTAGCTTATTGTCAGCCTTTTTAGATGGAAAAATATCCCAATACTCACCTACCATATGCCTTGCTACAAACACAATACTATATGTTAGGAAAGATAACAAATAAAATAATAATAGTCAAATAAAAAAATTATAGTGGTCCTTGGATCTAGCTTTATCCATTTTTGTGTAATTAAAATGAGGTTACAAAATATATATCATCTTCTATTATACATTGACAACTAAATAGAAACACAAAATATCTTTAAAAAATATGGCTTAACATCCTCTTGGATTTTATCTCTATAGGATATATCTGTCACTTATAATGAGGATTTCTTTAATCTCTCTCAAGCACTTAAGCTTGATTTTTATCTTTCATCAAACTCCCTATTTCTCCTATTGTATGCTTTTCTTTTATTTTGAATTTTTTTTATTCTTTCACTTATCAAATTTCATATTCTCTCTTCTCGATCTTCTCCTCTTCTCTACAATAGAAGAGATGACCTTTTCAATCTACCCCTTTCGACTTATGTGGACGGCTCCACCATATCTACTGCTTTCCTACATAATTCAAACTTGTTCTTAGGTAAGAACTTGGTCATCATATATGAGCTTGTATTTAGTATGGATATTCTTAAGTTATAGCTACTTGGATTCCAACATATCACATATCTAGTGATATCTAACATCAGTATGCTTTGATCTCGAGTAGAAACTCAAATTCTTTTTTAAGTATATAATACTTTGACTATCATAATGCCAAAACATACTTTTCTTTTTATTGTCCTAGTTCTTGTAAGAAAATTTTCATCTAGAGCATTTCTTTACACATTTCAATAGATGTAATAAACTTTGTTTCTGTAGGTAACAAAGTGATACACTTTTGAGCTTTGGTTGCAACAAGATAGCTCCTTTTGAAAAAGTAATCAAGTATACAAAAGTAGACTTTTTGAAATCAATATCTCCACTTATATCTACATCTATGTAGTCAATAAATTTAGGTTTACAACTTTCAAAGCATAAACTCATTTTGGAAATACCCCTAAGATATCTCAGCATTCTAGTGTCCCTTGCTTGGATTTGAAAAGTATCTATTAATAGCACCAATTTCACGTGTTATGTTTGGTCTTATACACACCATAGCATACATTGGACTACCAATGGTTGAAGAACATGGCACCATAGCCCTTTCTTCTTTTTTCTTCTCATATGTAGAACCCTACATGAGCTCAACATAAAGTGACTAGCAATTGGCTTTGCTTTGTCCATGTTAAATCATGCCAATACATTCTCGATATATTTTTCTTGTGATAACAATAGCTTCTCTTTCTTCTGATCATGGGTAATTGTCATATCGAGAATTGGCTTTGCAGATCCTAAGTCTTTCATGGAAAAATACTTACTAAATTCTTTCTTTAGTTTGTCAATCTTGTCACTATTTAGCCCTATAACCAAAATATCATCTACTTAAAAAGAAGTATGATGAATTTACCATCATTGAATCTTTTTATAAATACATAACGGTCATATATTTTCTTTCAATATTCATGTTTAATCATGAAGGAGTTAAACTTCTTGTACCATTCACTACTAAAAAACATACATACGGCCTCGGTTTTTAACCGTGGCAGTAGGTCTATGGCCACGGTTATAAGAACCGAGACCTAAGTGAGAGAGACCATAAGTAATAACCTATGGCCTCGGTTTTCTAATAACCGAGGCCATAGGGTATACATAAATTACAAAAAAATACAATTAGTAATTACAATATTAAAAATCAATATAAATTACAATAAATTTATAATTACAATATTAAAATCATATTATATTAAAATTAAAAGCATGATTACATTTGAGAGTTTATTATACACAAAAAAAACTTAGTATTACAAACTAACTTTTTAGTATTAATTACAAACATGAAAAAAAACTTAGTATTACCAATACCAAAGAATGCAAAGAAGACTAATGCACCAAATAAGAAGCACTGTAACCAACACCAAGACTAAAGACTAAAGAAGATCACAATAAAGACCAAAGACAACGCCATCAAGAATACCAAATAAGATAACACCGTGGCATAGCACAAAGAAGAACACCACTCGAGCCACTAGCACCAAAGACTAAGAAATAAGACCAAAGATCCATATAGCAACGCTAGCTCCAGTAGTAGCAGAACCAACAACGTAGCACCAGTATCAGGGAGATTTAAATCAATTTAACAACAATAGTACCAACAACAATCAAAAGAGGAATAAGTAAAAGAAAAGAACGTAGCCATACATGAAAAGATGACAGATTTTAAAGTCAATAGTACCTCTGAAAAAGTAATCATGCAGGCTTTGATTTGGAACATATTCATAAACAAGAAGGCTTTCAGGGCTTGTAATGGTGCATCCCAACAATTCTACCAGGACACTGATATTTTGATCAACACTATTTCAATAACAAGTCAAGCTTGCCAGAAAAGAGAGACAGATGCATAAATACACATGTATAAAGAGACGAAGAAGAGTCAGCTGAAATGGAATGAAAAGAAGAAAAAAAAGTGTTAGCCAACACATTACTTAGATCCAAAAGCATAAATTGTTGTCATTTATGCTTTCAAACTAGTCATAAGTGTAGGTAAGAAAAAACCCTTGGTTGATTTTTCAAAGTTACTTTCTTTCCCAAAATATGGATAAAATATGCTAAAAGAGAATGTCTAGGCTAACTATTTTCAGCTAGATGCAGCCGAAGATCACAAAAACCGATTATTCACTACAAATAGAACCCTAAATCTCACCTAACAAATTATAAATCAGTTTCAGATCATGAACTTAAAACACCAATCCAAATGTTATCACACAAAATATTAACTAATCTCTTAAAATAATCACATCAACAGATAGATCAAGACAAAAGCAAGAGAGCTGAAAACTACCTTAAACAAGAAACTTCAAAGATTTGATAAATTAAGAGCAGAAGAAGTTTCAGATTTTAGAATTTTCCAAAGAAGGGATAAAGAAAGAATGGGTCTCCTGATAGGAACAAAAATTATAAGGTCAGAGACCCCTTTCAGATTCTAGAATTTTCTCTCCTTTTATACCTGTATCAGCATCAGTATCAACACCAAGCACTAGGCACCAGGCACCAGGCACTATGGACCAACGCAGTGCACCAAGACCAAGACGGCGCCACATCGCGCGGTGTAAGCAAGATTAGCAGAGAACCAAAGACCAAAGACTAACACCAATACCGGCGAACACAACGCATCGGCGCAATAAGAAGATACCAAGACCAACGTAGCGCATCGGCGCGGTAAGACTAGCACCGGTGCGGCCGAATAACTAGCACCAAAGAACTGCTCAACCCGACCAACAACCAGCGTCCAACGACCAACAACCAATGTCCAGTGACCAGCGAACAATAACCTAGTGGCCAGCAAACCAACGAGCTGGGAAAAGAAGGAAGAGGAAGAAGAGATGGGAAGAGGAGGAAGAATCACAAGAGGGGAAGAGGAAGAATCAGATCTGGAAAAATGAAATTTCAGATCTAGGAGAAGAAGAAATGAAGAAAAAAAGAAAAAAGAAAGAGAGAGAGCGGGGGGGGGGGGGGGGGCGAGAGAGAAGGAAACAAAAGAAAAGGAGAGAGAGAGAGAGAAGGAAAGAAAAAAAGAAAGAAAAAACATGAAAAAAATAATATAACTTATGGCCACGGTTATTAATAAAAACTGAGGCCATAAACATATCATATAGCCTCGGTTTTTATTAAAGAGTGACCAAAACCCTATGGCCTCGGTTTTTACAAAAACCGAGGCCATAGGTCTGAGACCATATGTATGTTTTTTAGTAGTGATTATTGTGGTATTTGCTTTAATTCATATAGAATCTTCTTCAACTGACATACCAAATGTTCTTTGCCTTTGACTTTGAACCCTTCTGGTTATTCCATATAATTCTATTCTTCTAAATCACCATAAAGAAAAGTATTCTTCACATCTCATTTGTTCAATTTCTATATTCATACTTGTAGCCAAACCAAGTATTGTACTAATGGATGACTACTTTATCATAGGTGAGGAAATTTTGCCAAAGTCAATTCCTTTTTTCTGACTGATTCTTTTCACAACTAACCTTTCCTTATATGTAGGTCGTGAGCTATTTTCTTCAGTCTTCAATTTGCACACCCATTTGTTTTTGAGTGCCTTTCTACCTTTTGGTAGTGCCTCCAAGTTGTACGTGCGGTTCTCATGTAAGGGTTTAATTTCATCTTGAAAGGATTTCAACCATTCCCTCTTGTGCTCATTTGTCAAAGCTTCTTTATAATACATTGGTTCTCATCTATTAGTAAGTAACACAAACTCAGTTGGAAAGTATCTTGTATGAGGTTTGGGTACCTTGGTTGATCTTCTTAGTTGAGGTCCAACAAATAGTTCTTGAAGAACTGTTGCTTCTTCCTCTTCATCATCAACTTGCTCATCATCAGTACAATTACTTCTAAAATCTTTAGCTATATAGGATCATTACCAATTGGAGGATCATTTAATGCATCTCTAATATCTTCTATTGAATATCTCATATTACCATGCTCTATTGAAGGAAGAATTAGATCCAAATTGATTGGATCTTCTTTTGGATGATCAAGTTATTGACCTCTTTAAATATCTTCAATATTTTGATATTCAAAGAATACAACATATATACTTCTAACAATCTTTCTTTTGATAAGATCTTATAGCTTTTACCTAAATTCTTCATTACCATGTCCTAAGAAGAAGCTTTCCTTTGATTTGGAGTCAAAAAATTATCTCTCATCTTTTGGAATATGAACAACTCTCTACAACTGAGCACCTTCAAATGGTTATAGAATACATCTTAAACTTTCCAAAACTTGTTTGGAACATCGCCATTCAATGGAGTTGAGGGAGAGAGATTGATCATATCAACTGCAGTTAAGAGAGATTGGCCCCAAAAGCTCTTAAGTTACTTAGCATGAGATAACATTGTTCTCACCCTTTCAAAAATAGTTTTATTTGTTCTCTCAACAATGCCATTATATTGAGGAGTCTTTGGAATTGATCTTTCTGTTTGGTTCCATTTCTCATGGAATAATACCTGAAAGCTCCTATATATTCTCCCTCATTTTTTGTATGGATACATTTCAAAGGTATGCTAGTTTCTTGTTCAACACTAGCATGAAACTGCTTGAATACATCAAATACTTGATCTTTAGTCTTAAACACATAGGCTCAAACCTTTAAACCTTCCTAGAATGATCATCAATAATGATAAAAAAGTATCTTACTCCTGCAAGAGTACTAGTGGTCATCGAACCACAAACATCATAATACACAACCACTAAAACATTAGGTTTTATTTATGGAGGTCTATAATAAAATGAAGCTTGATGTTTCTTTCAACCAAGCAATGCATATTGTTGTCTCTTTTGGAGAACATAAAACGTGCAAGTATACATGGTCACAAGTAATAATATGATAAGTAAAATATCGTTCCCACGGAGATTTGTTACTAGTGTTCATTAATTACTAGAATTATTTCAACCTAATTTTATCCAAACAATCGATAATTTGATGCAGTTTGATTAACTAATTTTTATAACAGTTTGTAAGAAAATTCTAGGATTGCAGTTTCATCAAATTAATACACTTGAATCATTATATTTTCTCTTGATTTATGTTCTCGTATTTTAAGTTGTTAACCAAGAATTCCGAAATTTGTCCATATATCTCTTCTGAGCTTCATACAGACACATCTCGTTAAAATAATTCACTATATTCCTATGAGAATTAAATTCAACCAGATTTATTAAGTTCTAAGTTCTCAAATAGTTACACATACAATAAAAGTATATTCCTATCCCTTATACATATATGTTATTTTATCACGAGCAATACACAAAAATGCCTTTTCCAAGTTTATTTAAGTGTCACAGATCAATTAATTAATCTTCAGATAATTAAAAACATTAAGTACAGATAAAATAAATAACTTAAAACCGTTCCATAAATCATTCGAAAATAATTAATTCAAGTTTCATAATTCAAACTACACTGCAACCCTAGAACAAATAAATTAGTTCATAACAGAAATTAAAATTACAACACAATAATAATCACACATTTCGGAGAAATAAAATTTAAAAGAAAAAGATTAGGAAAAACTCTTTCACGATTCCTCGATGAAAAATAAATTCTTCCCTTTCCTTCTTCTTCGTTGTCTTCTTTCTCTCTATTTCCTAAGAAAATACAACATCAAAATATAAAATAAAGGTTCTACGTGTTGTAGAGAACACGCAGAGAGAAACTGAAAATGGAAAAACGAGAACTAAAACTGAAAAAACTCCAACTCCTTTTTTTCTCGCGTCCAAATATATCCCCTATACAAGTAATATTATTTTTTATCAAAAATGCAGGGGACAAAAATACATGGGAAGACTTAAAAGAAATAACACGCGTGAAGACCGTTCTGCATTTTTCTGATTTTTTTTCTTTAAACGCATGTCACGTGTCATCATTTAATTGGCTGCAAGATATAAAGAGACACGTGACAGCCTTTCATTCAGTGGGAAGAACGGGCGCATGGAGAATAGATGGAACGCGTCGCACAAGATCTTCGCGCAATGGAAGTGCGCGACAGTTGGCTTCGACACGTGGCGACGCAGAAAGAGCTGGTGAGTGGGTCACGTTTCTGTGTTTTTATTTTACTAAATACATGCCACATGTCACTACATGATTAGCTGGAAGATTGAGGGAACACGTGGCTGCTTCTTATTCGGTGGTACGCGATGGTGCACTCTGATGCGATGAACCGCGTTGCACGGGAATGTAGGCGAGCTGCTCGGTGCGTGACAGCATGCTTCCATACATTTTAAACCTGGACCGTTCAACAAATCCAACGGTGAGCGATGCACCTCAGGAGAAAATCTGCGCAGCCAACACGTGGGCCCCACTCGGTGTCGAGCCACGTGCTACAGGAATACCGGATGTACTCACTTTTGTCACGTCTTGATTGCACACACCCAATCTTGACCGTTGATTGGATGATCTAACGATGTGTGTTGGGCGTCCTGAATGTCACGAGTGACTCCTCCTACGCAGAAAATTCAACTTTCATTAATTGCATTTTGACCCACAATTTTAATTCAAATTAATTTCTAATATTTTGATATTTGCAATTTTACCCATTTTTAATTTCAAATTAAATTTTAAGCTTTTTATAATTGCAATTAAGTCCCTTTTTATTAAAATTTATTAATTTACTTGAAAATATTTTTATTAAAAACTATTACTAAATATTAATTTAATTAATTAAAAATTAACTAAAAATGTAAAGAACTAGCAATTATAATTAATAAAATAGACCCAAATCACTGTATAAAATACAGCTATCACATACATAGTTTAAGATACATACCTTTTCCTTTTACTTATGTTAATGCCTCTAGAATTTGAAGTTCTTTCTCACTCATATGTCCAAGCCTTTTGCGCCATAGCTCAATTGAGGAATCTTTTCTTAGAGTATTCACACACATATTACATAATTTTACATTGGTCATGTAAATAGTATTTTCTTTCTTTCCTTGGACTATTATTAGAGAACTTCTGGTGAGCTAACACTTACCACCAATAAATACACTAGCGTAGCCATAATTATCAAGTAATCCGATGGATATCAAATTTAGATGCATGTATAGAATATGCCTTACAACCTTGAGAACCAAACAACAACTTGTGTTGGTTTCAAGAGAAAAATCTCTTCTTCCCACGATCTTAGACATTTTATCATTTCCTATCCTAACGTTACCAAAATATTCTTTGGTATAAGATGTAAAGAAGTCCCTCCATAAGGTTGTATGATATGATATACCATAATCAATGATCCAATATGTATCTTGCAATGTTAAATTAACAATATCACCATCATAAATAACAATTACCTCATTTTTATTAGACATTGTAGTTGTCATGCCTTTTGCTTCACCACTTCCTTGCTCTCTTTTGAACTATCTGCATTCTTTTTCATATGGCCCTTTTTGCTACTATGATAAAATTTTATATCTCTTCTCATTCTTGACCTGTCTCTGAACCTATCTCTTGACTTGTCTAAACTATGAAATTTTGTATTACTTCTTCTTCCACAATATTTGGCAACAAGTGTCTCAAACTCAATTGATGTTCCTTGCTTCTTCGTCAAATATGCAATCTTTTACTATGTCCAATGTAATATTATATTGAGGAGTTGAGTTGCTTAATGAAACCACCAATGCATCCCAGTTATATGGTAAGGAGCTAGGTAACAATAATGCTTATAATTCATCATTAGACACCATTTTCATATTTATTAATTGGTTCACCAATCCTTCAAAAGTCATTTAAATGTATACAAACACTTTGATTGTCTTTGAGTAGTCTTTCTCTCATACATGGACTCCAATTTTGTCCATAATGAGTATGCAATAATTTCTTATGCTACATGATGAAAGATGCTTAAATCAATCCATTGTCGAATGTTTTGGATATTTTTTTATGTTCATCAAGCTCTAAGCGGTATTAGGTTTGCCTTCTAGTTTCGCTCCTTCATTTAGAAGAAGAAAAAATGTCCACTATCTTTGGCTTTCAAATAAAATAATTTGATAACGTTAATTTAATCATTGTTGCAGATGAAGTTGATATTTTCTCCTTTATTTTGAAAAAATGCACAAGATTATAATAATTAATAATAAGTCGATATGGCTCTAATACTACTTGTTGGCAAATATAAAAAAAATAAAATAATAATAACCAAATAGAAAATAAAAACCCTTGGATCTAGTTTTTTCACTCATGTAATTAAAATGAGCTAACAAAATATATATTGTCTTCCATTATACATTGACTAATGAATAGAAATATAAAGCAATCTCACAAAAAATGTGGCTTAACACTCTCTTAGATTTTTATCTCAAGAGGATGTTGATATGTGTTTAAAAACACTCATATTTTGTGATTTTAATGTGATTAATTAAAATGAATAGGCTTGATTAGAGTATATTTATTTGATTATTTATGCAAATTTATTTTTTTGAAATGATAGATATGTGGTATTTTAGGTGTTTTTAGCTTCAAAATAGATAAACATGTCAAAATACGAAGACAAAATACTTGGAGTAGACATAATTATTTGATTTGATTATTAAATTTTAAAGAAGTTATTTTTATTGAATTTGTGTTTAATCTTTTTACTTTAGAATTTGCTAGTTGATTTGATTTAAGTGACATATGTTTTGAATCATCTAATTAAGATTATTCATTATTAAATACATTCTAAAACACACACGTGAACTTGTGTTTTTGTACTAACCTTTTTACAGTTGATTTGTGAACGATCTGATTGGTGGGAAGCTTATTGAAAAGTTGGTCTAAAAATCGTTCACACTAACATTAGAAACTGTGAAAATAGAGCAGGGGCTCGTAAGTAAAGTACATTGGAGCAGTATCCTAAGAAGGGTAACATAAGATCGAGTTTGTACTTAAACATTTGATTTTCATAGTGAAAAGTTAGGTGGTTCGGTGGACCGATGGTTTTCCTTTTAGGTCATGGTTATGACCTAGGTTGTTTCTACTTAAAAATATCGTGTGTTATTCTCTTATTTTCGCACTTTATTTTTACACACAATTGCATGCCTGACCGCTTTGTTTAGGTTATTAAATTATAAATTGGTAAAAATTAAAAATAATATATTCACCCCTTCTAGGTTAATTAGGTCTGTAATTTATTAACTTTCAATAATAGATTAAAAATTTGAGAATTAAGTTTCACGCATATTGTCTATATCTAATTTAGATAACTTGAAGAAGAGTTTAAATTGGTGACTTCATCAAAAGCATTGAGTTAAACGATTTGCTATTTTCTTAAACATATGACATAATTTAATTAATCGATTAAACTTTCCCATCATAGGCCATTAATTGTTTGATTAACACAAATATGATCCCGATTGAGAGTATTTTCATATTTAAAAGCAAAATCAATAATCTAAGTTTATATTTTAATTAACTTAAATATTTCTAAACAATCATGGTTAATTAACTAATTTTTTCATTAATTTTTAATGATATATTTGTCTTGATTTTATTTGAATTAAATTTATGTTGAGTTATTTTAATTATTTGTTATTAGTTTAGGATTTTGAAAACCAAATTATTATGATTAATTGTTTAGATTTAATTTTCTTTTATTGTTAGTTTAAGTTTTTACGAAAATTAAAGCATCATATAAAACTATTCCAATTTCTTGGTAAATCAACCTTGAGAATGTAATAATCATTTATTATAAATAATTTATACAATTGTCAGTTTTTTATAAATATAATATATATATATATATATGGGTGTTATTTTTCAATTGTTATTATAAACATAAAATAGGAGAGGGAAAAATCTACTTGTTTCTCTTATCCATTAAACTCCATATTTCTCCTCTCATATGCTCTTCTTTTATTTTTACGTTTTCTTTATTCTTTCATTTATCTAATCTCATTTTCTTTAAGAGGGGTGAACTTTTCACTATAAGCATCTGGACATTACTGAGAAAATATACATATATTACAGCCAATCCGCAAATTCCAACACTGAAAACCCATCAAATTAAGAGAGTGTTTCATCATCTCCATCAGGGTGTTGCATGATCTCAGAAATTCTATCCTGGAACCAAAATTAATTACCTTTCCCAAATATTTGTAATACAAGCTTGATAATTACCGAACTTTCTCACTACAAGAACACCACCCTAACAATAAGTGCTATAAAGATTCATCACTTACAGTGCATATAGGACAAATTCTATCAGGAATTATCGTTATGTTCATGAAGATGATGGTAGCAAATTTGATGGATGTTATTTTATTGTTTTTCCATTTTTAATGAAGAAATTTTTTATTTTCTAAGAAAAGAAAAAATCATTAGGTGAATATATGAACATTTATTTAAATGGTTTTATTTTTAATTCTATTAGAGAAAAAAAACATATCTTTTTGTAAACAAACATATATGTTTTATTACATTAAGAGAACAATATATGGATTTTTAGGGGGTTAAAAGTAAAATTCTATGCATAAAATGATTATGTCATAAAATTAAAAAAACTACTCTTAAATTCAAAATATTTAGGTTAATTTTCCCTCAACTATATTTGAGAAGAAATTGATGAATAGCTATAAGTCTCTTGATTTTAAGAACACTTTAAAATAATTCAATATAATCCCACCATAACAAAAATACGACATTAACATGATTAAAAGTCAAGCTTATATTTCTGTATAAACTATATAATATAAAATATGTAAGGGCCTTAAGCTTAGTTCCCATTAAGAGGTGGTACTTGTTAGATAATGATACGAAACCTCCATGAAACATGCTTATTAATAAACTCATTATATATATATATATATATATATATATATATATTATTTACATGCAAATAATTTAAAATAAATTAATATATATCAAAAACATAAATACATAAAATTATTATAATAAATAAATAAAAAATATATTTTCTCTTCTAAACTTGAATAAAAATACACAAGCTACACAACACAAAAATATATACAAATAACCAACAACACATAATATACATTAAAATAAAAAAATAATTTTATAAAAATTATAAAAAATAAAAAATATGAATAATAAGTGTAAAATAATTCATAGAAATACTTATAAGAGTAAAATAAAGTGACAAAATAAAGGAAAAGAAAAAAAAAGATGTTTTGTAAGTCATAAAGTAAAGAAGAAAAAATGGGTATAAAACAATTTAGTAGTATGTTAAAAAAGTGGTGGATCTAGATGATAAATTATAGATGAAGAAAACTCACTTGACGGTGTCGAAAATAATAGTTGGAAATGGCCAAAAAATGAGAAAGATAAAGAGAGGGTGGGACGGTTTCTTGGAAGGGAAATGAGGGAACACGATGAGGGGTTGTCAATATGAGGGAGAGAAGACGATAAAAAGGAAAAAAAAAGTTAGCGTCAGTTGGCATGTGAAACCGATTTAAAATTCTACATGTAGCGTCGGTTCCATGTGTCAACCGACGCTAAGTTTTAATTTTTCTATAATTTTTTAAGTCGGTTGACACATAAAATTGATATTACACGTAAGATTTTAAGTCAGTTGACACATAGAATTGATCTTAGGAACACCATGAATGGCGATATGGTACACACACATCATCACTAAAAAGTATTAAGGCAAAATGATTGGAAAGCAAGGAATTTTGGCCTCGAGTGTGGGTACAAAATTGAAAGTGGCTGGCAACATAAAGGTAGGACATGAGGTCCCACATGTAGGCCAGGATAGGATGTAATTGCATAACTACAAGGAGCTATCGGAATCGAACCGATGACCATTGCATTACAAATGCGATGCTCTAACCTCTGAGCTAAGCGGGCTTGTGTAACATAAATTGTACGCATATAGGAATTTAGTAAACTACCAGGATATTGGCTATTAATTATGAAGAATGAATATGAGTATAGAAAAAAAAATATAGAATTTCAATTTGGCTTCAGTGGTGTTGATTATGACTGTTCTTGTTTGGAGCTCCAATCTAACTCTCCTCCTCTTCATGACATCGTCATTTTTATTGAAACTTCTAGTTCTATTAATGATGAGGGCATTCTTAAAGGCATACCATGTGTAATGTCGATTGACACGTATAATCGACTTAAAATCCTACGTGTAATGTCGGTTCCACATGTCAAGTGACACTAACTTTTGATTTTTATGCAATTTTTTAAGCCTATTGACAAGTAGGATTTTAAGTTGGTTCTACATGTCAACCAACGCAAACCACGTGTAGCATCAGTTAAAACGTAGAACTAACTTAAGATCTTACTTGTCAATCGACTTAAAAATTGCATAAAAATCAAAAGTTAGGTTTATTGATACGTAGAACCAATGTTACACGTAAGATTTTAAGTCGGTTCTATGTGTCAATCAATGCAAGCCACGTGCAGCATCAGTTGACACGTAGAACCGACTTAAAATCCTACGTGTAGCGTCTGTTTCACATGTTAATTGACTCTAACTTTTGATTTTTTGTAATTTTTTAAGTCGGTTGACACGTAGAACCGACGCTACATGTAGAATTTTAAGTTGGTTATACGTGTTAACCGACGTAAGGCACGTGTAGCATCAGTTGACACGTAGAATGGACTTAACATCCTACGTGTAGCATCGGTTTCATGTGTCAACTAACACTAACTTTTGATTTTTTTTGTAATTTTTTAAGTCATTTGACACGTAGAACTGACACTACACGTAGGATTTTAAGTCGATTCTACATATCCATCGACACAAGTTACACGTAGCGTCAATTGAGACGTAGAATCGACTGAAAATCTTACATGTAGCGCCGATTTTACTTGTCAACCGACTTAACTTTTAATTTTTCTGTAATGTTTTAAGTTAATTTATAAACATACCGACTTAAAATTTTGTATAAGTCAATTTTAAGAAAACAACTGACTTTAAATACATATTTAAATATTTTTTTATTGTAGTAACGAGAGTTTGAATCTCTAACATGTTCATTAATACGAATAACCTTTTGGTCAAGTTATAGGATTAGGGATTTAAGTTGAATCTAAAAATACTAAAGAAATATCTATATATTTTATATTTGAGGTGGATTTTAAATTATCTAACATAATATTATTGACAAGTATATTCGAACTTGCTCGTATAATTTTATCAAATAAAAAACTATCACGTTAGTTGTAATTATAATATATATATATATATATATATATGTATGTATGTATATTAATACACAAATAATAAGATTACAATATCCTGTTTTAAACTGGAATCATCTTTTAAAATGAGATGCAATGCGTCTTCTTTCTATCGGCACATGTACATAGAGATAATTATTTCACCTCGATTTTTGATAAATAAATTTTTAGATGTAATATTTATAAAATTATAGACAAAAAATATATAAAATAGAATTGTGTCCTACTTAAATTTTAAATTTTAAGTTTTTAATACTTAATATATTAATAAAATTTAATAATTTAAATTTATTTTTTTAAAATAAGATATATAAAATATATTTTTAATTAAAATAATTAATATTATACTATACTATTTATATAATATATATTCTAAATATAAATTTTATATTTTGAATTTTAACCACTCGTTGATTTTAAATTAATAATTTAAATCAACTTTTCACCAGTGATATTTACTTAAACACATCTGGCACGTAAAGGGCTTAAACGTGAATAGTCAGGTTTTCTAAATAATAAATAAAAGATTATGCAAATTGTTTCATCATTATTAAAGTACTCATTCATCCCAATGCCCTAAAGCTAATATTTGATTTTAATGGTAAAGAAGATATATAAGTAGTCAATAATGTTCGATCTAAAATACAATATTATTATATGTTATAAAAGTAAAAAATAATTTTTGGTAGAAACATCTAGAAATCATTACAAATAAAAAGAAGCATTTTTGAAAAATTAAAAAAAAAATTAGAAAAATTGTATTTTTTTAGGGTTCATAATTAATGCTCTAAAGTAAACAAAATAAATGTATAGAATACTTTATAAAGATAATGCATCTTTTGATATTTAATTTAAATTCTGTCTTATCCAAGACTTCTTCTTCCACATCATATATCAAACTTTTCATTGTGAGATCTAGAGTTTTATTTACAAAAGAGAGACAAAGTTTCCACAACTTGAGCTTTTGCAGTTTTTTTTTATTTTTATTTTTTTTAATATTTTGGAATAAAACTTTTGCAGTCTTTACTGAAATAAAGAAAGCAAAGCAAAGCAAAGCAAAGCAGCCAACGGTTATTTACCACAAGCCCAACTGACCTTTTAAAAGCTATCCATATCTTCTTTCTTTATGTTTCAAGATCCCAATAAACAGCCAAATAATCAATCAATAATTGATGGAATATTACTTTTTCGATATTCTCACTAACTGTAACAAATCTGAAGTACATCCAAGTTGCTTATTCCTAGTTTGATTACTTTCTATATCTGAGACTAGGTGATCACGCAGCAACTCTTTACATCTAAAATTAAAATTGAATTACTATAATATTTAAATAAATATAATATTTTTTTAAAATAAAAGTATGATTTTGTTTATTTTAATTATAACAAATAGATTTTTTTATGAAAAAATTACTAAACTTTAAAATCTTCAAATCAACTTCAAATTACTTCAGAAGAGACGATATCGATGAATGTGATAATTGCTTCGATTCTTAAGTTTATTTCTAAGAAAAAAACTGATATCAAATGGAGTTTGAATTGTGAGGTCATTACGTTATATATACATTTTCTATTTTTGAGTATCTATTTAAAAAAATTGACAAATAATAATATCGTAAATAATTAATATTTAAATATTGAATTAATTATTATTGAATTATTCAAAATATTAATGATCATTTATAAATATAAAATTAAATTATTAATATTTATTTTGAATTAAATAACAAAATATATATCTCACTATGTACTCATTGCACCAATTTAACTTTTTAAAGTCAACATAAACCAATCAAATAGAGCCACACAACTTGTTCATTTTTCTATTCAATACAAGCCTTCTAGGTTCCCTGGTCTAGTTTTGGCATAGTAAATAGTCTAGTTATCTCACAAATGTATGGTGACTCAGTGGCAGTTGGCTCTGGAGTGTCTTGATTAAAATTTGCAATTGGTACCCTAAATCTTTATGTCAAAATAATCTTGAGATCACAAGCTTTCTATGTGTTATTACCATGCTTCAATAGGAGTCCCGAATGGAAATTTATGGCCTGTCAAAATTTAGGGAAAAAGTTAACTATGAATGTTTGACTTCTCATATATGATATCTTTTAAGCCTGATTTTACAAGATTCACTACTAATCTATACCCTTAGATCACTAGTTGATGGGAGGCCACTGTCACTTTCACTCATCACTTTATTTTGAAACAAAAATTAGAGCTATATAAATAGTTTTCTACTTCAACCAACTCTTCTTAAGTGGATCAAAGTCTTTGTTTTTCTAATTGTTTTTCTTCACTTGATCTTGAATACTTCACGAACTCTAGAAACTTGAATAACATATGTACCCTTAGACTTTTTCATCATCTTTCTTTATAAATCCAGATTAGTAGATCAAGAAATTTTTTAAAGAGTATTTTTTTCCTTTTTCTTAAAAGCTAGGAGTCTATGTCCTACTGTATAAATTTGACAAGTCTGCTCCTAGGAACACCATGAATGGCAGTATGGTACACACATATCATTACTAAAAGACAAAATGATTAGAAAGCAAGGAATTTTGGCATCGAGTGTGGGTACACAATTGAAAGTGGTTGGCAACACAAAGAGTAGGACATGAGGGTTCCACATGAAGGCCAAGATAAGATGCAATTGCATAACCACAAGGAGCTGGGACAGTAAACTAGTCAGGAGATCTAGTTGCCCAATTGATTGAGAAGTAGAGTGACCAACCACACACAATCTAGCACAACCGTCCAACCAAACCAATGGTATGGATTTGGTCGATGCTCCCTTTTTCAGAGGTAAAAGTGGATTCAGTGGTGTTGGTGACAACTGTTCTTGTTTGGAGCTCTAGTCTAATTCCCCTTCTCTTCGTGACATTGTCATTTCATTTGCACCTTCTAGTTCTATTACTGATGAGAGCATTCTTGAAGGCATACTAGACTTTAAACATGAGTACGAGGTTGAGTCCTTAGTGGCAATCACTACAAAATCCATTGTGGATAAGTTGAGAGAGATGTTTGAGATTCCTAATGAAATTTTTATCATTGTTCTTAAGGATTATATTACTCCTACAAATCCTTTTCTAGGAGGAATCACAATCTTCATAGATCAACTCTTTATTGGTCTTAGGTTCCCATTTCCACCATTGGTTCAACAAATTCTCTATAGAATAGGAGCACCACCAGGATAATTTTGGGAGAATTTATATGTCCTACTACATCTTTTGGAAAGAACATGGTAGAGAGATGACATTGGTAGAGTTTTGACCACTGTATTATCTACAAACATTGAATGGATACTGGGTCAGTGTCACTCAACAATTGCAGATTCATTGAGGATTTTCCCACGTCTTACAATGGTTGGCATCTCATATAGTTCATCACCATTTGGGCTTATGATGTGGTGTGTCTTGTGCTCTTTTTACTATGTGAAGCACAAATTTCTATAAGAGATCATAAGTGCACGAGTCACCTATAGTAAGTAACAAGTATATCCCTATGGTCGATCTTCAAGGAATTGTAATAATTTTACAAAAAAAATTTACTTTTCTTAAAAATTTAAACAAACTATGAATAAAAAATAAAACTTAAACACTATCACAATAAATTGTTTCATAATCCTAAAATAATATCAAATAATTAAATATAGACTCAACTGAAAATAAAATCAAGACATATTTACAATTATAAATCAATGGAGGATTTATAAAAAGTTTAGCCAGTTAACCATGCTTGCATTGAAAAATTTAGGTAAATGAAAGTATAAACTAAAAATTATTAGTTTTCCTTAAAATACAAATACTCTTATGATCTTGGTTTTTTTTTGTTAATCAACTGTTGTATGTTTTGCAACACACAGAAAAACGTGCAAGTATACACGGTCACAAGTAATAAAGATTTGTAAGTAGAGTATCGTTCCCACGAGGATTTGTTACTATAGTTTGTTGAGTACTAAAATTGTATCTCTCTGATTTTATCCAAAACAATCGTTAATTAAGAAAATGTTTAAAAATAAAATAAGAGATCTCTAGGATTGCAATTTTTCACCAAACTAATCCACTCCAATCATATTATTTTCTTTGGATTTATATTTTTTAGTACATTTAATTTGTCAACCGAAAACTTCTTTTTTATTCATACATCTCTTCCGAAATTTCTCGTATAAACACACT
Source organism: Hippophae rhamnoides (assembly GCA_033030585.1). NCBI lineage: Eukaryota > Viridiplantae > Streptophyta > Magnoliopsida > Rosales > Elaeagnaceae > Hippophae > Hippophae rhamnoides. The sequence continues at coordinate 46,936,292 of CM065429.1, read as the reverse complement.
TGCTAAATTAATTCACTATATCTCTATGAGAATTAAATTTAATAAGATTCATTAAGTTCTAAGTTCTCAAATGGCCACACATACAATTAGGGTATATTCCTATCCTTCATCATACATGTCATTTTATTTACGAGCAATTTACACAAAAATGCCTTTCTCAAGTTTATTTTTATGCCACAAATCGTTTTGATAAAATTCGTAAATAATCAAAAAGCATTAAGCACAAAATAGAACGAACAAATCTAACGTCTTATAAATCTATAAACAAAAATAATTAAAATTAAAGCTTCATAAATTTAGATCAAATGCAACCCTAAAAAAATTAAATTACTTCATAAAATTAAAATGAAAATTACAACAGTTCAAGAAAAATAAGATGAAGAATAAGGAAAATTAAAACATCAAGAAACGAAAAATTTGGCACACGCAGAACACAACAAAAGCCAAAAAATGGCTTACAGGTGTTACTGTGAAATCCAAAACCGAACACCACAAAAATTCTAAACTAAAAAAAAAAACTCCCAAACTCTATCATAACATCACTATTTATAGCTAAAAAATACATCTAAAATATTACATTTTTATTTTATTTTTTTATCAAAAACGCTGTAATAATTTTTATCGAAAAAACAAAAATCACGCTGTGACGATTTTGGTATCAAAAAATATTATTTAATTCACGCGTGAAACAGGGCGCCGATCTGCATTTTTTAATTCATCAGTTGTGCGTGCCACGTGTCAAAAATCTAATTAGTGCAAGATTCCCAAAGGCCACGGAAGACATCATTGGTCGAACAAACGAGTGCCGCACGCAGAACGACGCATAGGATTAGGGCGCCGAAACCGAGGCAACTACCGGAAACGGGCGTGATCCGTGTCGCGCGCATTGTAAGATACCAAGTGTTGGAACATGATTTGCTTAAATATTAGTGGGACACGTGGTAGATTCTTATTCTGTAAAAACTTAGGATGCACGCTGCTACCATAACCCGCGTCACACACGATTTCTACACGAGCGGCTCGGTGCGCGACAACTTGGATGGACGCGCTTCAATCTGGACCGTTCAAGAGATCCAACGGTTAGCGATGCGCCTCGAGGAAATCCTGCGTAGCCAACATGTGGGGCCCACTCTGAGGCCGGCCTGCGCGACACGTGGGGCCCACTGGAACGCCGAGCCGCGCGAAGATTCTACACGCGATTTTGCCTCGTCTGGTTGTACTCGCCAAATCTGGACCGTTGAATTGATGATCGAACGGTGCGTGATGAACGTCGTGATTTCAGGATCGCGATTCTTTTCTTAGCAGTAAAAATTCAAACTTTTATTAATTATATTTTGACCCACAAATTTAATCCAAATTACATTTTTCACTTTCTTAAATTCTGGGTTAAGCCCTTTGCTAATTTTAAATTAAATTTTTAAACTTTTAATAATTATAATTAAGCCCAAATTTAATTTAAATTATATTTTCGATTTTTATAAATTGTAATTAAGAAACTATATTATCATAGATTATATTTGCGGACAGAAATTTGAAATTAAGTACATTTTCGATACAAATTATTTAATTTTATTAAAAATGTATTTTTAGCACATAAAAGGAAAATATTAATTTATTTAACAAAAATTAACTAAATATTAATAGAACGTAGCAATTATCATTACTAAAATTGATGAAAATAACTATATAAAATACAGTTATCAACACCCCTAAACTTAAGTTTTTGCTAGTCCTCGAGCAAAATGAAGAAAATAAAACAAAGATAACTGTATTTAAAATAGTGATTTTCAAAATATTTCTTTTTAAACATTCCAAATAACATAACTCAAAGAAATAAAAGAATTTTATCTAAGTATCAAAATCAATTTAAAAGTATATTACATTTTCACAATGAATTTTAGGTGTGTGTGTGAAGTCTTTTCAAATTTCATAACATGCAATCCGGATCATTTTATATAAATATAAAATCAAACAAATTATCATGAAATCACAAATCTCATAGTCTATTTTTCATTTCTCTCTCCCCTAATGTTGACAAACTCAAAACACACAATCAATAAGACATTATTAAGGTTGTATAGTATTGCTTAGGTAAAGGTAGGATAAAAGATAATATTTAGCACAAAATTTCCCAAACACATCATTTTAGGATTGAAAACGAGATCTTCTATCATCACAATAAATACTTCCCAATTTGGGATTTATCATTACATTATTCCCTTTTTTTTCTTTTTTTTTTCATAATCTGTTTTTTTGTTTCTGCTTTTTTTCTCTTTTTTTTCTAGTAACCTCTTTTTTTTCGATATATCCTTCAACATTTACTAACAATTGTAACATGTTAGTGGAATAAGAACAATAGGTATATCTACACACATATATATACTTTTTAGACAGGCTTTTGTAATGAGAAATATATATATATATATATATATATATATATATATATATATAAACTTTGAAGCTCAAAAGGGGTATACTATGGATAATGCATGTAAAGGTAGATAAAAAGGCTCAAACGATCCAAAGATGGCCTAAATCATTTTTTTAGTTAAATGTTATCTATAATTTCGCCTCGAGAGAAAATCAAACAAATTCTAAGAATTGTGACACCACAAATATCAATCGAATTCCATACTCATATAAACCTTCTCTAAATTATCGTAGCGACTCAAAAATCAAGACTAGTGCTCATAAATATTTATCTTTGTAAAAATGAAACACACGTAAAAATTATTCATCGCTTAGACAATATTCAAATTTTTCAAGGAGATATGCATCATTTAAATCGAAGAAACAAAAATATATCACTATTCATAGCATATTATCTTCAATCTACCAAACAAAAAAAAATTTCACAAGCAATAACATCCAGAAAGTATTTCAACTTGGTTCAGTATATACACCACCCCCAAACTTAATATACACATTGTCCTCAATGTGTGAAAATTAAAGAACATTTGAGATGGGTTTAAAGAGACTTCCTGGTATGTTTGATTGGTTAAGACAAAATAGCTTCATTACCTTTAATTTGCACCTACGAAGGAAAAAAAATAACATAACAAAATATAAAATTTAATACATGCAAAATAATAAAAAAAATAAAACACATGGGTTGCCTCCCAAGAAGCGCTTGTTTTATAGTCTTCAACTTGACTTCTCATTTTGTTTTTCTGTTTGTAAGTTAAGATTTGTGTGTCAAACAAAATCTCAACTTACGAGAAAATTGAAAATTAAATTAAGAAACAATAACAGTAACTTTTTTATTTTTTTTTATTTTTCTTTTATTTTCTTTTGTGAATTAAGATTTGTGTGTCAAACAAAATCTCAATCCACTAGAAAATTGAAAAATAAATTAAACACGCAAAAATAATTTTTTTTTGAATTAAAATCAAATTGATTGGTATTAATATCAACAATGAAAATAGTAAAACAAATCCCCGACAACGGCGCCAAAAACTTGTTGTATGTTTTGCAACACACAGAAAAACGTGCAAATATACACGTGCACAAGTAATAAAGATTTGTAAGTAGAGTATCGTTCCCACGAGGATTTGTTACTATAGTTTGTTAGTACTAAAATTGTATCTCTCTGATTTTATCCAAAACAATCGTTAATTAAGAAAATGTTTAAAAATAAAATAAGAGATCTCTAGGATTGCAATTTTTCACCAAACTAATCCACTCCAATCATATTATTTTCTTTGGATTTATATTTTTTAGTACATTTAATTTGTCAACCGAAAACTTCTTTTTTATTCATACATCTCTTCCGAGCTCCGTATAAACACATCTCGTTAAATTAATTCACTATATCTCTATGAGAATTAAATTTAATAAGATTCATTAAGTTCTAAGTTCTCAAATGGCCACACAAAAATGCCTTTCTCAAGTTTATTTTTATGCCACAAATCATTTTGATAAAATTCGTAAATAATCAAAAAGCATTAAGCACAAAATAGAACGAACAAATCGAACGTCTTATAAATCTATAAACAAAAATAATTAAAATTAAAGCTTCATAAATTTAGATCAAATGCAACCCTAGAAAAATTAAATTACTTCATAAAATTAAAATGAAAATTACAACAGTTCAAGAAAAATAAGATGAAGAATAAGGAAAATTAAAACATCAAGAAATGAAAATATTTGGCACACGCAGAACACAACAAAAGCCAAAAAATGGCTTCTGCGTGTTCTGCAGTCCAAAACCGAACACCACAAAAATTATAAACTAAAAAAAACTCCCAAACTCTATCATAACATCACCTATTTATAGCTAAAAAATACATCTAAAATATTACATTTTTATTTTATTTTTTATCAAAAACGCGTAATAATTTTTATCGAAAAACAAAAATCACGCGTATCGATTTTGGTATCGAAAAACATTATTTAATTCACGCGTGAAACAGGGGCGCCGATTCTGCATTTTTTTAATTCATTGTGCGTGCCACGTGTCAAAATCTGATTCGCTGCAAGATTCCCAAAGGCCACGTGGCATCACATCATTGGCTGAACAAAAGCCGCACTTGCAGGAACGCAGTGCACAGGACGGGGCGCCGAAACCGAGGCAACGGGAAACGGGCGTGATCCAGCCGCGGTCACGCGCGTTGTAAGATACCAAGTGTTGGAACATGATTTGCTTAAATATTAAAGTGGGACACGTGGTAGATTCTTATCTCCGTAAAAACTTAGGATGCACGCCGGCCACCATAACCCGCGTCACACACGATTTCTACACGAGCCGGCTCGCGGCGCGGCACTGACGGACGCGGCCCAATCCGGGATCGTTCCGAAGAGATCCAACGGTTAGCGCCGACGCGCCTCGAGGGAAATCTTTGCGGCCCGACATGCTGGGCCCACTCGAGGTGCCCGACTGCGCGACACGTGGGGCCACTGGAACGCCGAGCCGCGCGAAGATTCTACGATTTTGCCTCGTCTCGGTTGTACTCGCCAAATCCGGGACCGTTGAATTGATGATCGAATCCAAGTGCGTGATTTAACGTCGTGATTTGTGCGATTGCGATTCTTTTCTTGAAAATTCAAACTTTTATTAATTATATTTTGACCCACAAATTTAATCCAAATTACATTTTCACTTTCTTAAATTACAGTTAAGCCCTTTGCTAATTTTAAATTAAATTTTTAAACTTTTAATAATTATAATTAAGCCCAAATTTAATTTAAATTATATTTTCGATTTTTATAAATTGTAATTAAGAAACTATATTATCATAGATTATATTTGCGGACAGAAATTTGAAATTAAGTACATTTTCGATACAAATTATTTAATTTTATTAAAAATGTATTTTTAGCACATAAAAGGAAAATATTAATTTATTTAACAAAAATTAACTAAATATTAATAGAACGTAGCAATTATCATTACTAAAATTGATGAAAATAACTATATAAAATACAGTTATCATCAACCAATTAATGTTCTATGATCATAATGTTTAACTGATTGATTAAATTATGCCCTAGGAAAATACAACCGTTTAAATCAATGCAATGGTCAAGTCATCAATTTAAATTCTTGTTCAAGTTCTTCAAATTAAATCTATATGATGTGTCTAAAACCTAATTCTTAAATTTTCAATCTATGTATGAAAAATAAATGTCCAATAAATTATTCATAAATAAATATTTTAACAAAGTTTGAATCAAGAAATAATCGTTATTTAATTAACTATAAAAATATTAATCTAATAATCTAAACAACCATGATAACAAAGATAAATTCTCATAGTTAAAATTGACCAGACATGCTTAGATTAAAATCCGTGATCATATAAAAATAAGCATGCAGCCAAGAAAATAAAGAGAAGATTAATCTAGAAATAAAATATCCTAATTAGTTCTAAATACCAATAATAGATGGATGATATTTCTTGCTTCAAAGTATGTAATCTTGATCTTCAAAGGACTCTTGAATTTTTAGAGATCTTCTCTTATCTTCTTAGATATGTAAAAACTCCTAAAAAGCTGCCCCTTTTTTGTTCTAAGTCTATCTATAATGTATATGTCAATCTTTATTGACCAAATGAGCTAAACAAATTATTTACAAGTAAAATACCATATAGTGGTTGGGGTCACAAATTCAATACACGAGTGGTGGTTTAATAATTTTTATACCACAACACACAAATGAAACTCAATCTTATCATGTAACCTTATGATCATCAGGCACAAGACACTTTTTATCTCACCACAACACATAATGTTTAATGACCCTGTAGAAAATTCGAAGAGGTTCATACTATGGTACATTATTTCTTTCACCACAGCATACAATGTTTGTGTTGAATTTTATTGTGCCCTTTACATAGTAGTTAATTCTTGATGTAATACTTACATGACTTAGTCTCTTTCATTCTTTTGGTGCTATTTAAGTGCTACAAGCATTGTGTATTTATGTGTTGGTATTATTTATCTCTTCTGAAGTTAAAACACCAAAAATACATCAAAACATACTTATGATTTCAGAAAAATAGATTTACATAAATAATCAAATAAAAATGCTATAATAAAACCTATTCATTCCTAATAATTATATTAAAAATTACAAAATATGAGTTATTTTCAAGCACTTACGACTCCTAACCAGCTTTTTACTAGTCTATAACAAGTGAAGTGATCTAAAAGCCTAAAATAAAACATAAATAACTAAACTAAACTATACTAACATAAATCATTTTTTGTAGATTGACATGATTGCATTTAATATATGCAACAAGCCTATAAGTCCCTAGGTAACCCTATTAGAGAAGTCAAAGTCTCGAGAGGGCTTCTAGTGATAATACCCACAAACATCTTAATATGCAAAAAATAAAACTAAAAAGGTTAATAAGAAAAATAAAAAATTGAATCAATAAAAATTCTCATGCTTTAGTTTCTTTTCAGTTCATAATTAAAATTTCAATCACAAGTTCATTCACACATCTCAAAGGATCAAATTTCATCATTTAATCAACTATACATCACAAATTCATGCCTTATTACTAGAACATATCAACACTCACTCACCCAATCATAGTGTTAGGAATTTAAATTCACTTCAACTCTAATCCTCACAATATATACTTTTAATTTCACACTAATCCTATGGGTTCAAGCATTTAATGAGGTATATGCAAACATAAGTTATGTAAAGAAAAAAGCAAAAAGGTTCGCTAGTATTTATAAACAAGAAAGACTTGATTGTGCATAATATATATCTTATGAAAGGAATCAAATACTAGGATTTTGAAGGTATCATTTTATTAATATCATATTTCAATCAAAATCATAAGCAAAAATATCTAACATGTGCTAATAGATGAATAAAAATGCATGTTTTTAGGGGTTATTTTCTATTATTTTGTAATAGCCATGTCAATACTTCAAGAATTTAGCCATTCCATTTTAGTTGTAAACCAAACACTATAATACTGATTTCTTTTTTGATTCCAGTGGTCAAACCAAAAAAATTTGTTTCCTTTCCTTTCCATTCCATTCCATTCCGATTCTGATTCCGATTTCATTCCATGAACAAAACGCCACCTTATAGTAATATTTGAACATGTTTAAGACATCAAACAAAAAATGCATAGACTCAATTAAGAACCTTAAATGAACTAAAAGCTTGATAATTTTGTTACAAAATAATTTATTAGACCTACATGTCCCTAATTAACTAAACAATAGCAAACAAATGTTTGAGAACATTTAAAATTCATAATTTCATAAGTAACTTTTCCCTCATCCCTAATCTAAAATATACATTGTCCTCAATGGTTCAATGTAAATCAAAGAAAAAGAGAAAAGAAGAAGAAGAAATGTTATCCAATTATAATAGTGCAATGTGATTAAGTATGGTGATATGGTTACTCTTGTTGCATCCATCATCTAACTCAAGTTCTATCATACAGAGAGAATCATTGTTTACTTCTTATGAATCACATATTACCAAATAGTTATGAAATTAATAGTTCTAAATAACATAAATATTATTCACACTAACAAAAATAAAAATAAAATATAGTATAACAATACATTAAAATAAGCTAAAAAAAAGGTGGAGCTCAGTTCTCTGTATCATCTGATTCATCTTCATACTTTTGTGCATATTTAGGTGGCCTATAGATAAAATTATAACCATGATACTCAGGTACTCTTGCTTGAATGTATTAATTCTAAAATGGGAGAGTTGTAAGCTTTGCATCTCATGGAGAGATTGCATGTATTTTCCTTGAAAACACATGTGTTTACTTATCCATTTTGTCTATGGGCAAGGTAATATTTCATATAGTCTACCTCTTCTTACAACTTATGACCATTTTCTTTAATTGAAGTTTTGAAAGAAGAGTCAACTCTTTTGCTTCCTTGGGTGGCTTTGGTTCCATTAGTTAAGTCTCTCATGTAATTAGGGATCAATAAGTCTTCAGGCTACAACAAAACCTCACCTTTGGAAAATTTCACCCCAGCTTTAGCACAAAGAGTTTTCATGAGTTAGGGAAAGAAATAACTTAATCCGTGATTATTTGAAAATAATCTATTCCTATCATTTATTATATCCCTAACATCCACTAGTTTGGTGGATGTAATGGCGTACAATAATATTTCCCTTTCTTTATTTATTGTACTATAATTCATGACAGACATCAGTCTAGAGTAGATAAAATATAGGAGACCTTAGTCTAAGTATTTAGCATCAAAGGATTTGTGTCTTCCATTGACAATATCCCACTCAACCCCCTTCACAATTAAGCCATATACTACTTCATCATAGCCCATATTTTCCAAATAATCCTTATACACCTTGGCCAACATCCCTCATTCCATAAAAGACATTTATATTAGAAAGGCCAATTAAATGAGAAAAACACAACCTTTATCATTTCTTAATTATTTATATCATCATGAACATTGGCATAAAATTCACATACTATTGACATAATATCAGCATCTTGGTTCTTAATTAACCATCTATTCTACCACACAAATTGTGTGCTTGAATACACAAGTACAAGTATCGTAACAAGTAATATAAATATAAGAAAAGATCGTTCCCATAGAGATTATGTTATTATAAACTAATTTAAAAAAAAATAAATTTTTTTGTGTTTTTATATTTTACGAAAACAAAATTAAAAGAACTAAAAATAAATCACAATAATTAATTAAATTAGATTTGATAACTAATAAGATATATGAGAAAATATCTAGGAATACTTAACCCTCCCAATTTTTTTAACATGTGAATCACTAAAATCCTCTCAATATAATTATCAATTGATTACATGATCAATTGAATCTAACTTAGTATATATTTCTCTCCCAAGTAAACTACACACCATATAGTAACTAATTTAATTACATTCTCAAATCAATTTAATTGCATACTATTCATTAAGTTCATCAATTATGGGTCACACACATAAGAATCATACATCTCTACCTAGAAACTATGCATGTTATTTAATCAAGACAAACAATTAAATAATTTTCTCAAATCTATTTAATTGCCTCTATAAATAAATTGTTGGCCAAACAATTAATAGCATAAAAATCATATTAAATAATATAATTAAATTAAAATCATAATTGAAGTAAAATATTAGGTCATCACATGGTGAAAATTGAGTTTATAATATCACTAGATTAATAAATTAACTACACATAATTTTTTTCTTCATAAAGTTCATATTTTTCATAAAGAAAGACAAAAATAAATTGATAAAAAAAAGTAGTAGAAGAAGAAATACAATCAATCTCTTGAATTGTAATACTAATCTCCTTTTGAATCTCTACCAAAATTGTATCTCTTTTTGTATTTTTATGTATTTTCTCTCTTCTTAACTCCAAAAACTGATCAAAATTATGCTAATGACAACTCCTTAGGGTTTTTGGGATATTAGGGGGTTAAATATAGCTCAGGTGGAATATGGACTATCACATTAGCTTCAAATCAAGGGTTAAGATCAAAACAAGCAGAATTAACAGTGCAAGCAAATCAGAATCAGACATGTGGCATGCAAAATTCAGTGGGAAAATCAATGAGAGACGCATGGTAGGGGAGACTGGTTCGGGTCAATGATTGTTAAGTCAACACCACACAAATATAATAATGGTTAGCTTGAAAGGCTCAATCGATCCAAATAAGGCCTGAATTATTTCTCTTGCTAAAACTATTCAGAATTTTACCTCAAGGGATGATCAAATAGATTCTAAAACTTAGTTAATCTCATCAACTCGTTTAAATCACTACAAATATTCTCTCAATAAGCATACCAAAATCAATCATGAATATGTGCATAAAAATTTAAATCAATCCAATCAAAACTAGCAAGCATATCACATGATTAATGTATCTTAATGAATATGTTACATTCTTTATCCTAGTCATGACAACCAAATTTTATCATTGAGTTAATATGTTTCATATCAAGTATGCATGCAATTAGTTTCCATATTTATCAATTTATACTCAAATAATGATTAAAAATGTCCTAAAAAAATATCCTAAAAATTTAAAATATATAGTAAATACTAAAGTAGAGAATGAAGTTTCCTCCCCAAACTTAAATTGCACATTGTCCCCAGTGTGCACCTATAAATATGAAAAAGTAAAAGGAAAGAAAAATTCCTTAGTTATGGCACACCACATCTGTCGTTGAAATGATCAATCTTGTTGCACCATTGCTCTCCACATTTAACGTCCTTGACTAGACGATCATATCAAATCCTAAGGCACATTCCTTTGTGTCTATTTACTTTTGAGTTTGCCTATAAACAATTGAGTCTTGATTTATTCAATAATACTTTATGTTCTGACTCACAAAAACGGTGCTCAATTCTCTTCTCATGCTATATTTTTGTTTTCTTTTTGAACTTTTTAGAATTGTTAAAAGCATTCCACCGTAACTCATCCAATTTATGTATTTCCAACATCTTTGTTACTTCTCCATTGGACTCTTTCACTTTCATACTTGATGGGTGATAGAAGAGTAAAAGTGTGGGGTCTAAACTTGATCGCCCTTTAATTAATAGTTTGAGCTTAGATCCTATCTTAAAAAAATTTCATAATCGCCTTTGATACACATATGAAAGACACATCCTCCAAAAATTTCACACAGTCCACAATATCAACCTTTGATTTCATACTTTTAAAGTTAAAATAGGTTGAGTTATAATCTAGTGAGTTTATGTACTTGTTCATAGCTACACAAATTGTGTGCTATGAATATGCAAGTATAAGTATCGTAATAAGTAATGTAATGATAAGAAAATATCGTTCTCACGGAGATTATATTTTTAGAAACTAATTTAAAAAACAATTAAAATCAATTTTTATTTGTATTTTTATATTTTAAGAAAATAAAATTAAAAGAACTAAAACTAAATAAAAATAATTAATTAAATCAGATTTGATAACTAAGAAGATATATGAAAAAATATCTAAGAATACTTATTCCTCCAATTTTCCAAACACGTAAATCACTAAAATTCCCCCGATATAATTATCAATTAATTACATAATCAATTGAATCTAACTTAGCATGTATTCCTCTCCCAAGTAAACTACACACCATATAATAACTAATTTAATTACATTCTCATGTCAATTAAGTAATTAAATTGCATACTACTCATTAAGTTGATCAATTATGGATCACACACATAAAAATCATATATTTCTGCCTAAAAACTATGCATGTTATTTAATCAAGATAAACAATTAAATAATTCTCTCAAATCTATTTAATTGCATCTATAGATAAATTATTGGTCAAACAATTAATAGCATAAAAATCATATTAAATAATATAATTAAACTAAAATCATAATTTGGATAAAATATTAGGCCATCGCATGACGAAAATTGAGTTAATAAGATCCCTAGATTAATAAATTAACTAAACATAGTTTTTTTCATAAAGCTCATATTTTTCATAAAGAAAGACAAAAAATTGATAAAAAATGAGTAGAAGAAGAAATAAAATCAATCTCTTGAATTATAATACTAATCTCTTTTTGAATCTCTATCAAAATTTTATCTCCTTTTAAATTTTTTCTGTATTTTTTTCTCTTCTTAACTCAAAAAACTGATCAAAATTATGCTAATGATAGCTCCATAGGATTTATGAGATATTAGAGTGTTAAATATAGCTAAGGTGGAATATGAACCGTCGGATTAGCTTCAAATCAAGGGTTAAGATCAAAACAAGCAGAATTAACAACACTAACCAATCAGAATTATACACGTGGCATGTCAAATTTTGTGGGATAATAGAGAGCAACCTGTGGTAAGGGAGATCAGTCCGGGCCAAAAATTGTTGAGTTAGTACCACGTGGTACAATGTGATTCGTGGGAACATATGGCGTGACACGTTGGTAGATAGTGGTTACCAATTGAATAACGACATGTGGCAAAGGGGGTTTGACCGTGTTCCGAAGTAAGATTGAATGCCATATTGAAACGTGGCGAGGCGCTACGTCACTCTTCACACATAGAGATCTTCAATTATTTGTTTATGCTAGTATGGCGTGCGTGGCTTGCCTAGTCAGCTCATTTTCTTACTTGACTTGGTCATGCGATAAAAATTCATAAAAAATCCCAAAAAATTCTAAAACAATTTCAAAAATTATATTAAGTAAAAAAAGTGTATTAATGAATTTACTTTCAGAGTCATCACCATCTCCAACTATGGGCTTCTATTTTATTTATTTTACCCTCGAATGGATGATCCCCAAAATCCAACCCATTTTCCACAATTAAATACCCAAAAATTTCTTGAAAATATATCAGATAAACGTTTCTTCGCCCTTTCTAAACCAAATTATAGTTTTGTTCACATAAATCCAAAAAATAACCACTTAAATTTTCTCTACTTTGTATTCCTTCACTTTAGAAGGCTCGTATTCCTCTACTTTGTATTAAGGAGCTATTGGGTATGTGTCATGTTTGGCCGACTCAAAGTCCTTTAGGTAACCATTATGTATCCAATGTTCAATTTCTATCTAAATCTCCCAATAGTCTTTCATTTTATGGCCAAAGTCTTGATGGAACCTATAGTACAAATTATGGCTTCTATTGGTTAAGGAACATCTCAATTTCCTGAGGGACTTGAGGAGCTCTGAGTTCTAAACCTACATCAGTACTTGTTCCTGGGTGGTTTAGAGGAGAAAAAGTTTTAAAGCTATAGCCACCTTATGAATTACCAATTTTCTTTATCCTTTTTGTTCCCTCTGTTGGACTTTTTTCCCTATAAGGTCTTCAATTTTTCCTGAATTTTTCTCTTCTAAAGGTGGTTCTTTCATATACTTTTATAGTGAATGATCATATCTTTGATGTTGGTTGCCACAATCACATTCCTGGTCATATCTTTGATGTTGGTTGCCACAGTCACAGTATTGGTCATATCTTTCTATGACAGCTCAAGAATTTTTTTCTACAAATTTGACCTAAATGGGTTCCATGTAAATACTGTAGAGAAATACATTGATTGTAAATGAGCATGAATAGTCTTCAACCTAAATATTCTTATTATCAAAGCAATTAAAGTAATCCTTGAGTGACTCATTTTTTTTTTCTAAGTCAAGCTTATCAAATGTGTTGAGGTTTTTGGCAGCCTTCTCTTAGTTGAGAAGTAAGTGATGAATTATCTTGTAAACTCTAAGAACTTCCTAATCGTTCTTGTATTAAGGGTCATGTACCAAACTTTGGCCATCTCTACTAGTGTCATGGAGAATGCTCTGTAGTTAACAACATTGGTATGTGCATAAAGATTCACCAAATCTCTAAACAGATTAAGGTGCTCTTGTGGGTCAAGGGACCCGTTGTAAGTTTCAATGAAATATTGCTTAAACGTTCCCCTTAATAGAGTATATAGTACCTCTGAAGTGAAGGAAGCTATAGTAGAATTTGCATAGTCCAGATCTTATTTCTCTCGATTCAGTCTTTGCTCCATCTTGTGGATTTGATGTTGCAAGTCTCAGAATGGTAAGGTAGGAACAAAATGATTGCCTACTATTGTCTCCACTTATTTGTTGTGACCATAGTTAATAGCATCTTTAACAAAGCTTTCTTGGCCAGAATGAGTGTGACACTTAGCATCAAGATGATTCCTCAAGTATACACATCCAATGCACAATGCTCCAAGTCTAGTTGACCTCCACTAGCTTGGCAGTTGATGATTAAGTGTATCGAGGGTAGGCTGTCATCGTTATGTTAATGTTTTGCATCTAGGTCTTGCAAATCCTAAATATGGGGACATAATCTACTATAGATTCAGCCTTTTAAGTTGTTATTGGAATTGGGAACTTATGTTACTCTTTTAGGGTGCCATTCCTTATAGGTCCCAAAGACTATGAGTGGCTCATAGAGGCACTAGGCTACCCTTGTGAATGCATCTGGGGTTGCATAAATTTCTCCATCATATACTCCAACTTTTTCAACCCATGCTCCATATTTGGTTTCTTGGACTTAGTGCCCTTTTTATTTCTCTAGTCTTCCTTGGTGGTGGTGCATTGTTCACCTGGACCTCCACCTAGTCCTCATCTAGTAGGGGTAGTGAATGCATCTAGAGTTGCATAAATTTCTCCATCATATGTTCCAACTTTCTCAACCCATGCTCCATATTTGGTTTCTTGGACATAGTGCCCTTTTTATTTCTCTAGTCTTCCTTGTTGGTGGTGGATTGTTCAACTGGACCTTTATCTAGTCCTCATCTAGTAGGGGTAGTGAGGAGTTTTGATGACTTTTTTGAGAACTCATACTAGTGCTCCAATGAATCAAACACGTTATTAGTAAAGAATTGAATGAAGAACGTGACGAATAGAGTGAAGAACATAAATAACACTTTGAGTGTTCTTGAGTTTTTATAAGCTCAATCGATTGAACAACAAATTTCTTTCTCATAAACAGCACTAGATGTTGAAGATAATTTATGTTAGGTAGCATTCTCTAGACACGTAGATCTATAAATCACTTGAAAATCACGTCAAAAAGGAAATACTGGTGGGTGTCATATCCGCTCCGATGCTTAAATTATTTTTTGAAAGAAAAGCTAAGATTAGGAACTTTGAGTGGTGAGCTCAGTCGTTAGGTTATGTTTCTATTTTTTAGGACCAATTTAAAGGTTTTGGTGAATGACATAATCATAAATAACTAATATCGATTAATTAATATTTAAATATTGGATAAATTAATGTTTAATTATTTAGAATATTAATGACCTTCTATAAATATAGATTTAGTCATTAATATTTATTTTGAATTAAATAATAAAAAATATATCTAATTGTGCGCTAATTGTACTAATTTAATTTTTCAAAATTGACATATCATAATCAAATGGGGTGTATACCTATTGATTTTCCTATCACACAAGTACGCATCATTAGTTTATCAAAAATTAAATGAATATTTTTAATGGTAATGATACCCATGTGAACTTCTATTTTTTTTAATTTTTTGACAAATTTAATGGCAACAACACTTATGTAAGAATAATTGAATTTTGGTAGTAATTTTGTAACATGATAAAGTTTTGTAGTATTTTTGTAGCAAGTTCCATAGTGAAAAGAAATTATTTACTATTTTAAAAAAGATGTCAAATTTTGGTTGATATCTTGAATGTTATTAGTCCAATAGAAGCAAAAAGTTGATCCTTAGTAAAAAAAATCTTGCCATCTTAGATTTAAAATGAGTCAAACTAAGTGCATTATTGTTATTATAAAGTAGTGTCTTTCAAAGTCCTATTGTAAACCTAACTGGAATTAAATTACCTTTTTGCAACTTATATGATTATTATTCTTTAAAAATTCGAAAGAAAAGATATCGAGATAAGTAAAAGAAAATATAATGGTTTTTAAGAGATGAGAAAAAAAATAAACATGTATATGTTGCATTTAAATGACAAGAAAACAATTAAAGAAGATTATTGGCAAACATTTATTAGCACGTAACTAGTTATGTGTAGAATGATTAGTGAAAAATTTGACTTTATCATTCTAAATGATTCTAAAAATAGTTATAGTTTATTATAAACATTGGATTAATCGAAGTATTAACATATACATTAAGTTACCAAGAATGCTAAGAATACATTTATTTGCACTTAAACTATTTATAGCATGTTACTTAGTAACGAGCATACGATGGGTTGAGACGATTATATTAATAACCATAATCATCTCATTCTAATTTTTGGGTACATTTATATAACAGTCATGGTAGTATTTTCTTTACTTTTTAACCACTTTTTTTATTTTTTAACATTTATTCAAAAGTATATTTAATTTAAAAATTAAATATTAAAACAATTTTTATTCTACTATCTTACTTAAAATATTGATATATTTTTAAGTAAAATAAAAAAATGTAAAAGTAAAAATAAATAAAATTCAATCTAATTATTTTAAATATTGTGTATTGTATAATTAAAAATATAATTTTTTTATAATTATATGTATAAAAAAAATATCAGTATATGTTCAATCTCGATTAAATACAGTTTCAGTATTATAATAATCATCCACGCCTCACATTTTATTGATTATTGTTATATTTAAAAAATTGATTTTTTATTAATAACCATACATTCAATTATTCATAATTAAAATATACATCTATCACGTCACAAAATAATTTTTAAGATAGAAAAGTTATTCACTTAAAAAAATCATATCTACTGTATTATAATTGAATTGAGTGTAAATGAATGTAAATATTTTTTAAATTATTATATATATTAAATAAAGTGCTAAATTAAAAATATAAAATATTAAAAAATAATTATATTTTAACACATACATATCATAATTTTTTATAATGATATTGTTATAATAATTTTTATTACTATAATAAAAATATATAAATTATCTATTATATTCTTTATTTTAATTATATTTTAATTTTATTATTATAATAATAATAAATTTAACTGCGATAATATTATCAATTGTTTTATTACTTTATTTTACCGTAAAGTTGTTGGAGATGACCGGTCAAAAAGAACGATCGGCATGAAAGTTGACGAAAGTATATGGTGTTGCTTTTAATCATTGTTTGGTCGTTAAATTCGATCCATTGAAAGCATTCAAAGAATTGGAGAGATTCCTCATTGGACACATGGTGAAACCGGCGACTACTCAAATACGTGGTTATAGTTGTAGTTTTTTTGGGAAGCATTTTTACGAAGAAAGAAATTGATATATTTAAAATAATAAATTATTTGTTTTTTAAAAATGAACTTTGTTTTTTTAACAGAGATTATTAATTTTTTTTTTGAAAATAAAATTTTAAAGCAGAAAAACTAAATGCATATAAATTCATATATATATATATATATTAATTATAATGTATAATGTATTAGATAAGAGAATAATAGAATCTTTTAATTATTTAAGTTATAATAATTTAATATATTTATTATTATTTTTTTAATAATTTAATAATTTTGTTACAAAAAATAACACTAAAATGATAAATAATCGAATATAAATTATTTTTATTTTTATTTTATCAATTTTATAGTTATTGTTTTCTATCATTAAACACGGTATATAAAATTCATTTTTCAAAAATAATTAAAAAAATACGAGAAAAAAGTACAATGACACAAAAATAATCAATTTTTCTTTTTGATGTTTCTTTTAAACAAAAAGATTAAAAATAATAAATAGATTAAACAACTATTTTACATATCAAAATAGTTTATTATGACCCACCCTTAAAATGACTTTGAAAATTAAAAAATTATTTACCATTTAAGAAAATTTTGACACATACATACCATACATTTATCATATTTTTTAATAGAATTGGTTTTATTAAGTATGAATTATGACTTTGGGAGAAAAAAAAAATTAAAAAGGATTTCTAATTATTTGAAAAAAAAAATTCTAGAATTAATTGAGTTTATTGTAGTTAATAAAATAATCCTAATATTATTGATAATGGTGTAGCAAAGTTAATAACATAGAATGTAGCTTTGAGAAAAGAAATTCATGCTTTTAACGGGTACCATTATTTTAAAAATGAGTGATTCTTTCAAAAATAAATAAATTTTTTTTATAATTACATTACTCATATAAATATAATTGAGCTTCGAACCTATCTTTATATGTCTAAATTGCATACTGTTGAACTATAATTAATTAGCATTAAATTTACTTATATAAAAAATCACCTTGCTAAATGTGGGTACTGTGATAGTATTATTAATGATAGTACTTCAGGTTTTGATATGGAATTCAAAATAAAATGCTTTTAACTCTAAATATGTTGTTCTTGTTGACTTAAACCCCGGTTTCTCTGCCCTCTCTCTTCTCTTTTTCTTTAGACCTCCCATAAAAAGTAATATATATATATATATATATATATAGGTTGTGTTGTATAAATGATCTATTATCATTATTATAATGATTTTACGTCAGATCTGGTTTTATAAATATCATATCTAGTGTATCTTTATAACTACGATTATTGAAAATGAAGTTTTTTTTATCAATAAAGTATTTACGTGTTTATACAACTATCAAATCTATAAAGATTTAATAAATTTTATATACTTTATTCACCCTAAAGTTTTCATTGATACAAGTTTCAAGTAGTCGGTGGATATGCTTATAGATGAGTAAGATTAAAAAGTTTATATTTTGATGGTTATCTAATTAAAATAATCATTCTCGTATTTTAACATTTAAATATATATTAGTAAATTTCATATGATATTTTTATTATATTTTTTATATCTATATATTAATGAAATATTTTTCCCTTTGATATAAAAAATATATATATATATATTCTTTTTCAAGTAGTAAAACATCTAGACACACTCTTACTCAGCCCGAATAATAGAAAATAATACATGTTTCTTTCTCTTGTATGCTAGACACACAACCATGTGTGCGCATACTTAAGTCATGTTTTTTAAGTATCTAAAAAACACTATGTCATAATAGATTAGTATCTTCTATTTATTTACTTTTACTAATTTATGATTATTTTTAAATCTTAACCATCTACTTTTATATCCAATACACTATGTCATAATAGATTAGTATCTTCTATTTATTTACTTTTACTAATTTATGATTATTTTTAAATCTTAACCATCTACTTTTATATCCAATACTTTTGATGGGTTTAAGTTATTAGTAAAAAATAATATTTAATTGTGACAGATAAAAATAAAAACAAAAGCCAACTATTATTATTTTTAAGAAAAAATCCATTTTTTTTAAATGTGACAATATTATTGATATAATTAAACATACATAATTATATTCAATAAAAAAAATATCAAGTAAGTTATGATTAAATATGCATTATTTTTAAATGCGTTAAAATCAAAACTTTATTCAACTCCACAATTTAACATGTGACGTGTTAGTTTTTCATTCGCTTGATTTCAACACCTTTTACGGGAACTGTAGATTTTTTTCCTTGTAATTTATGTTTGGTTTGCAGTGAATCAAAAAGAAAAAGTCTATTAAAAAAAATATAACTACGTAAAGCACTAATGAATGTGACGAAAGAAATGCTACAAAAAACAAGATAACATAAAAAGATATGGTAGTGAACAGACAGACACATATTATTACTATCTAATATATCAATATCTTAGCCCAAAAAAAAAAAAAAAAACTACTATATCAATAAATCATCACATACTTACATAGTTACATTTACCTCAACAAGGCTGTTGTTCCAGCGAAAAATGATATATTTTTGTTCCTACTTAATGGCCAGCAAATAGATTATTAAGCAGGCCCCAAAAGCACTTCTAGGAATGAAAATGGCAGTACATACCATCGCATAAGGTGCCCATTTCCAATTCATTCCTTCAGCTTCAGCTTAGCCTATCAGCAGCTATTGCTTCGATTCACTCAAGTTTTTCCCTTCAAAGAATTCACCTTAACATCAGCTCAAGATCTTCTGCCGTGTATTTAATGTACTTCTGAGTCGTCTTCCCATTCTCAACATGAGGGCTGCCAAACAAACATCACGTATACACATTGAACTTTTGTTATAGACCATGTCATAGAACATGGATCTGTTCCATGCAATCTGTGCATGCATGCATGAAGAAAATTAAGTTGATCGTTACTAAATATACAGTGGATAAAATAAAAATGTCCATAGATAAGGAAACACACCCAAATCGTTTCACAAAAGATCTGTAGGCGGGCAATAAGACTTCAGCAACTGCAAGCCTTAGTGACTCACGCAACTCAGTGTCAGGAACTGTCCACTGAAATTGTTTTTGGTGAATCTCCTCAAATTGCATATTGAATATCTTGAACCTGATAAGCAGAGACACTAGTCCAGCTAAGTTGATAGATAGCACAACTAATGCTTCAATCAAAACAATATAAAACAATATAAAACTAATGAATCAATCAAAAGACTATCCAAGTAGATGCAGATGTTTGGTACGATTCAAGATAATAACTTGTCTTTAACCAAAGCTCTTGAAACTCCGCTGCTGTTTACACCATCACTACCTACCCCACTACCCCCAGATGAGGTTAACCCTTGAATAGACAGACACTGCAATATCTGCCACGGCGAAAAACACAAAAATATTGAAAGGTGGAAACAAAGTCCCTGACAAAATCAATATTCTAGGGTGAATGTAAAAGTGAAGTAACAATCAAACGGAAATGTTAATTTTAGATAGATAGACGTACAAAATTTTAGAGAGAGTACAGTGTCTGCACACATCCCTGAGTTAATCTTAGCTGTAACAGACTGGCATTAGACCCTAAATCTCAAAAGGAGAACAAATCTATAAGATAAAAAAAGACCACTTTCATACATGTTACCTTACAAACAAAAATTGTATTAGAAGTTAATGCATCCGACCTCTTATAAAAATCAATCAATGACAACATATTAAATTTATAATATAGCTCCATCTTACAAAAAGATAAAAAAAATCAATGGACGAAAATAAACAATCCCTCGTGTAACAGAAGTCATCTTACTACTTTAGGTGACCCTCAGCAGACTACCCTAATCCCAGACATCTTCATAGAAGTTCTCTCTTTAGTATTAGTAAAACCGTCCAAACAAATTACAAACACTTGTAGAATGAATGATCATGTCCAAAACAAATTGGCCAAACATAGCTCTATTTTAAGTTTCCATGTAAATTCACAAGTACGAACTGTAAACAATTAACATGCAGACGCTTTGAGACATAATTAAAATTATTCACTCTGAGTAGCATTTCCAATGACCAGGCCCAAAAAAAAAGCATATGTTGCTAATAAAGAATCCGAAGAAAGTGATTTACAACATGAATTATTTCGAACCGAGCACAACAATAGAAATAGTGCAAGGTAAACATAAAAAAATAATTTATATGATAGATGAAAGACACATTATTGAGTCAACAGAATGACACCTTTCCCCAAGCATTCCTTTTATACTGATTTGCATGCTGCTGCACAATTCTCCTGTGTCTCTGCACCCAATCATCCCCTAATAAATCCTTGGCTTCAGATCTAAAAATAGAATAAAAAATTCAGTACTAATTTGAAAAGTAAAATTGAATAATGTCATAAAAGTAAAAATGAGACAAACCTGCGCACAGATCTGACTATATAGTGAATGTTGTTCATGAGAAATAGGTGCGTTAAAGCAGGATCCCTGTACTGCTTAGACTTCCCTTCCAAATTGGTTTGAAGAGCCTGCATTATTTGCATTGTTACAGAGGCTAATTGCGAACTTGATCCATTACCATTGTCAAACTCTTGGAAAAGCTGGTTTAAGGTTGATTGATAACTGCAAATTAATATTGCAGGTCATTAATTTAATATTGACTAGCAAAACAATGAAATTTACAAGCAGCATCTGCCAATTGTTATAGCATTTTCACCTTATGCACAAAAGCACAAGGTTAACACAAAATGTAGTTATCACAATTGCATAAAATGATTTGATAGATGATCTTTCAAAAACCATATTGATATACTCTGACAACCAACTTCAACAGGCATCAACAACAAAAAGAAATTTTTTTGGGAAACCGAAAAGTAGACAAAAGCAATTATCTATCATAATTTTTAATATGCAACCAGGTCATAAAGAAACTTTGCTTCAGAGGGGATTGGAAGAATAAAGAAAGATTTTCTGCACGGAGAAAATGATGAAAACAAATTAATATCTAAACAAGAGAGCATTAATTTAGCTATTGGAGGAAAGAAAGTTATATTAAAGGCATCTGATTAAAAAAAATGAATATTAAAAGGCATAGTCGGCAGCTAGTATACTTACTCGAACCGAAATTTCACATAATTAATCACGTAGCTTGTCAAAGGATGAACAGTTCCATCTGTCACAGCAGTTTTTGTGGCATCTTTTTCAACTGCTTCTTCAAAATCACCAAATGTCTCTTGAGCTGTCTGGGAAAGTCTTTTTGTCAGACTCTGAGCTGATCCTCTAATTTCAGAGCAAGCTTTGCCTCTGAAAGTTGACTCAAACTGCAAAATGAATTCAGAAATCAAGTTAGTAAACTAACCTCTCACACCAGTGCATATATGTACCAGTTTCAGATTACTTTGTATCTCATCAGCCTTTTTTTAGTAAAAGAAACAGTGGCTCTATAATGCATCCTATTACATACCTCGGAGTGGAGCTCTCGCATTATCTCATACATGTCCAAAAGTACAAACAATTTTTGGAGATCTCTTGCTTTTAGCAATTGCCTCCCCAAAACTAAGCAGCAATAAAACACTATTTGTGGTGACTTCAGCAAAACATTGATCACTTATAGAATCAAAGCCTTCAAAAATTTGATCACATACTTTTCGCTCCCCAGAGAAAAGCAACCTGACCTATTTAATCATATTAGATTATAAACACGGATAAATAGGTTCTAATGTACCTCAAAGTATAAAATAAAAGAATTGAAGCAATGATTAAGATCCCTACAGCAATGCGCACGAAGTGAACCCAATTCCCAATTTTAGCTTCTAAAACCTCCCACTGCATCTTCTGAACATCCTCTTTGCTTAGTTTTTCGATTCCCAACTTGCTGAGGCTTTCTTCTAAAACTGATGAGCGAGCATCCCTGAGCAAAACAGAAGAGGTACACGTCTCATTATAAAATTCCTTTTTCATTAACATAACTCTTGGGGTTAATTTACCTAATGAGCAATGCATGCAATTTATTTTAATATATGCATTCAATGAAGAAGAGTAGGACCACATTTTAAGCAAAGTTTTGACTGCCAAGCTTTAACCTGGAGCAGTGATACAGCTCAAGGAAAGTGAAAGCAGCAAACAAAATTGCAACACAGAATTTAAGTTTAAAACCACCAATACAACATGCTTACTCGAACATAATCCAGAACCAAAAGTGCATTTTTACCTGTAAATTTTAACTAACTGCTGTTGATGACCAGCTTCAACCATTTGCACAGCTAAATCATGTATCAAGGGTAGAATCCTTGGAGGTATAAGTGTAGGAGGTGTGTAAATAACAATTTCTGCATTACTATTATGGTGTTCGGAATGGTTATGTGTAGACCTCTTGCCATTAGATTCACCCTGGTGGCCAGGAGATCCTGAAGATGGTCGGAGGGAGTTCGGGAGACCATCAAAAAGGCATTCAGGCTCTATAGGTTTGCTGATTCAGAAAATGAATTCTAAATCAAAATAGGAAAATGATCTTTTATGAATGAAAACTGAATCGCATAAGAAAAAGAAGATGATTCAAAAAGGAGGCTGAAATAGAACAAACTAAGCAGTATGAGATGAGCATAAAACCCAAACCTGTAGGAAGATAACAGTTGCTTAAACTCATCTTCAAGCTATGAAAGAGCTTTAGTAAGTAGACCATTTGCATGGCTGAGAACCACATCGCTACCCTTAAAGGGTCTTTTGGTGCTAAAAAATAGATATTGCTTCTTAGCTGATCAATTGCATCCAAATAATTCTCCAAGTCCTCATGTGGCCCTCGGAGTATTTTTGTCTCTGCCTGGGAATTTGAAGGATAACAGTGAATGCAAGTATTAAGATGGCAACTCTAAGTCACATTCTTAACCACAATGTATAGATGTTCACAAATCAAAAGCTACAAGGCTGATAATGTAACCTAATCATATTACAAGTAATTCCATTAAATTCATGAAGCATAAAATTTGCATATCTTTGGCATGTTTTTTGCATTGATAGCCCAAACTTTGGATATCAAAAAATAATAATAATGATCGAATGCTATAAGGCCAAGGAAGAGTTGAAATAACATAATAATCTAGTTATGTCATAAATTATGTAAATTGGTTCTTTAGGTATGAATACATGCATCTTTGGAACGTCTCCTTCCATTTATAATCCTACAATAGTGATGTAGATAATCTACACTACAAATTTTCATCTCCTTGACAATTCTTGGAAAAGCTTTATAAATTAAAATGAGCCAGGTCCAAAAAAAATGGATCAAGCCTAGTCACTCAAAATGGATTTGAGTAGTTCATTTTGCAATGAATTTTAATGTTGGGAAATTTATGATAAATTGATTTTTGGTTATTGTACAAAACAAAAATTTGTAAGGGATTTTGCAAGAAATAAAAGGCCAGCATACTACCTTTTATTCATTCTTAAAACCTCGTTAATTGATTTACATCAAAAGAATCTAAATACCACAAATTTTCATGTCCTACTCTCTCAATTTTTAAATGCTTGTTAGAAGTTTTTATTTTATTTTTTTAATAACATTACAAACTCACACATATACATTAGCAGGATTTGAACCCATATCCTCTCAACGTCCACAAAGAGCATATATCGTTTCATTATAAGACAATTAGTAAACACTTGATAGAATTGTGTGGCAGAAACTTGGGGGATATTTATGGTTTAGCCCATGCATTGGAATCAGATGAGTCCAATTCTCCTACTCCAATTTTGGTGTGTAACTATATGTGTTACCAATATACGACAAACAAGTGGGCATAAGTGGCTAAAAAGATGGGCTTTTTCTTGCATAAAAGGTGGCCCTTCAGCCCATGTATTTGCAAACTATTAGTGGCAAATTTATGGCACAGCAAAGTGGTATAGCTGATTTGGAGTTAAATCATATCGTGATAATAGAATAATTGTTTGCCAAACTAAATCGATTTGGTTTTAACCATAACAAAGACATAATTCAAGATCAGAACAACATCCTTGTTTAATCAAGCATTTCATCTCAGGTGAGATACACTAAGAATGCTTACAAATGTCATGTGGCAAATTATATCAGTTGACATCAACTGAAGTAATATGAACTGGGATTTAAAATGATCGCTATAAACGTGATATATTACAAAACTCGAGAAAATCTATATGATCTAGTAATTGAGTACGTAATATTATAAATGAAGCACTATTCTATAGGACACCAACCTGACGGGAAAGATCGAATTGTGTTAATATAACATCGGCAGCCTTCAAAGTCTTGCCAATATTCTCATGGGCTTTCCGAATAGAATGCGTTCTAATCTGTAACACCCAAAATCAAAGGAACCCATATAACAACATCATCAACAAGACAACAACAAAGGTTCATTGCAATGAAAATTGTGAGAAATAGGAAACCCAGTATTCAGGAGATCTGCTGATTCTTTACAGAGAAAAAGGAATAAAGTCAAAGAGGACTGAATTCCAGAGACAGAACGACCCCATATGTTTGCTTCATTTCAACTGATGAAGCATAAGCTGGGCCCAGTATACAAGTGATCAAAGGCGCAGAATCTTTGAATAGCATTTAGTCTATCCCTCGATTTTCATTTTCCCAAGAAACAAACAAGACAAAAACACACCTGGGTAGGACGCATGGCAGTCTCGAGGGCGGACAGGCGGTAATCAAAGGAACCAAGGATGGAGACGACGTTCTCTGTAATGATCTGACTCTTTTGCAGAGACTCTCTCATCATTGATGCTCTCTCGCTTAGTGAATCAGAGCCCGTTATGGAGAGCCCCATTTTTATTTTCTGTAATGAAAGAGAAGACCTGGAGTTGGTAATGGCTAGTGGGGGTGGGTTTGGAAATGATAGCCAAACACTGACAATTCGAAGTTCTCTCGGGGGCAAACAGCTTTCGGTTTCCCCGTTTTGACAGGGTGTAATGTAATTTTCAAGTCCCTTTCTTCTTCTTGAACGACAGTTCGGTGTGGTCTTTTTATTTTATTTTCCTACTTCTTTTTCTTTTTCCCTCTCCTCCTCCTATTTCTATTTTCTACCATCATGTCCCATTTTCCCATTTTCTTTTCTTTATTTTTTCTAAAAAAAATACTGATAACACAACATTAAAGATGTTAAATAGATTAAAATTTAATATTAAATAAATATAATTAATCATATTTTATCTAAATATTATCTTTTAATTATAAATTTTAATTAATACTATAAAGGTTGTTTTTAAACAAATATTTTTTTTAACGAACATTAATTGGTGTAATTATTTGAAATGAAAAAGATTCATCTTATAACATTTTAATTTATTTGTTATTTTTATAATAATTTAATAATTTAATTATAAATAAGTGATATCACAATAACAGATGATAAAAAATTTAGAATTTTTTAATGGTTTTTTTATAATTTTATATTATATTTATAACAGTTGTTTTCTATTAATAAAGACAATTATAAAATTAATATCACAACAATAGTTGAAATAATACGAGTAAAGAAAACAAAATGAGCAAATTAGTTATTTGTTTTTATGTTGTTATTTTTCAAAGAAGAAGGATTAAACTGCTAAAAAAAATGACAAATAGACAATTAAACTATTTTCTTAGTTTGACATATAATTCACACATTCAAAAATTGTATAACTCTTCATTTTTATTATATATTCAACTTTAATTTTTCATAAATAATACTTACATGAATCCTATACTCTACCTAAACTTCAATTCTCATTATGCTAATTCTTTGGCATTTGAAAATTAAGATAAATCATATTTTTTTAAAATGAAAAATATGGATTTTAATATTTTTATATTAGATAAACATCTAAGTTTTTTTTTAACATAAAATAACACTTTAAATTTTCATTAAAATGAGCACTTAAGTTTCCTTTGTAAAAAAATAGGTGCATTTTGATCCAATTTATATAGTTTTTTTTATTTTGATAAAATAGAACGTAAATATTCATTTTAAGAAAAATGTGACTAAACTAAAGTTCTCTTTTGGTAACTACAGAATTGATTTCTTCCAAATCGATGGTCTAACATTCATCTTCAATCCAAGTTCCAAATATTGTAGATTATGACCTACGATTTTGATTTGATTATGTGGTCAAATTCTTGATGAAAGAAAGTAGCTATATAGATAAGGTTTTGTCTTTGAGCTCATTCACTAAATTCCTCAAATATACATCGTCAATCAAAGTTTTCATAGAGCTTAGAAGAGCCAAAACAAAGTGAGTGATATAAAGTGTGAAAAGTAGAGTTGATACGAATCCATGATCGTTATAACTTTTAAGTGGACTTGTGACGATATCAAAGAGCAAGCAACTCAAGAAAGCACTAAATGGACTAATTCAAGAGTTGATCGATTCAAGACTAAAGGATGCCACAAAAGGAGCATAACTCATGGTAAGCTCCAATCAATGAAATAAAAGTGTAGGCTCGTTGCAACATGGTTTCCTCATATGGTTTCTGGAAAATAAGGCACATCGTAGCATGAATAAATGTATGCCACGACATGACACTCTCGGGTTTGGCTTGGGTTCCACAGAATGTTTCCACACTGAGGTATAAATAAATGTGTATTGTGGCCTACAAATATATTTTTAGTTTTTCATGTGTATGGTTTCTATTTCAATTTCAATTTTTTTAGGGTTTCTTTGATGTATAAAAACCTCTTAATGGGGTAGTTGATTTTGATAGCCAAATTATTAATAATTTTTATGAAGTTGAGATCTTTTTAGCGTCTTGTGTTCCTTTACAAATTGACTTATCAAGGATTTGCATCCCTTGTGGCATCCTCCTCACTGTTGGTTCTAGGTTCTTGGTAACCTTAGAGTTAATATGCTACTGAAATCTGAATTTAGCTTCTCTAGGGATGTTATTCGATTTTTGATAGGTCTTTGGCTATTTCTCTTAGAGTTATCAAACATCAAGTGTTTGTGAGTTTCATTATTCGAGTTCACAGGTTCGTATCATTTGATATAAAAGCTTAGGCTCTAATTTCATATTCTTATCCCTTAATTCTATTTGTGTTCTTTATTTTTGTGTTTTTTGAATTCTTTTTTATTAATTTTTTCATTCATCTTCTTGTTTGTGTTCCTAAATTATTTGTGTCCTTGTTTTCCATATTTCATCTAATCAATTTTCATCTTTGTTTGTTTGAAATGAATTAAAAAATAGAGAACAGATCTAAAAGAAATAAATGGAAGAAGATTCGATTAAAAAAAGAGAGAAGAGTTCTAAAAAAAGAAAAGAGAAAAGATATGATTAAAAATGTAAGGCTTATGAGTGTTGGCGATATTTATGAATAAAATGTCCAAATGTAATTTAGTTTCTAGACGTATTTTCAAGATCATTATTCAAACCAAAGAAACTATTGAGCTTCAAATCCATATATTTCAGGTATATACTTGTTCCTAAACACGTTAGTTTTCATATTAGACATATGTGAATATTTAGTATATATGTTGCTCAATCGATTGAGTAATGACTATATCAATCAAGGAGGTAGATTGATCAAGTATCAATTATGTATGATCTAAGTCCTCTTGGGTTGAATTAAAAATTAGGATAAATGAATCAAATTTTTGGGTTCGATCAATCGAGGAACTAGATTGATTGAGAATTGATCATATTCTATCTATCTTGTCTCAGATTTTTTATTAATCATTGTCTAGATCGATCAAAAAAAGTTTCAATCGATTGACCTAATTGGTTCAATCGATCGAGTGATGAGAGCTTCAACTTTAACCTAATTGTTTACTCGAGCCAAACATGCCAATTACCATATTGTCTTTATTATATATTTTTATATAAATTGTTTAATGAATATATTTATAATTGGACTTTAACTTAGCATTAATGCTTTAATCTTTCTTATATAAAGAACCTAATGCTAAGTATTTTAATTAACTATATTAATATAAATTTTTAATTGTTTTTTCAAACACAAGATCACATTTATTTAGGCTTCTTTCTTTAATTAATCTACCAAACATTAGTGGTTGTGTTTGATTGATTAATAAGTCTATTTAATTTATGATATTTTGATTATGTATTCATATAGTTTTTTCTTTATTATGTTCTTGAATGTTTGGATCAAATTTGTGTGTAATATCATAATTATTTGGTTTGATTATTTAAATTTATAGAAGTTAACTTTATTGAACATGTGTTTAATCTGCTTGTTTTAGGATAACTAGATGATTTAAAATTAACTAATATATATTCTTAAACCTTATAGTAAGGTTTATTCATTATTGAATATGTTCTTGTACACATTTTATGCTTGTGTTATTATGCTACATTTTAGGTGCTAGTTGAATGGACTCGATTGCTCTTGTGACTTGAATTTATCGAAATGTTAGTTTGGATTTGAACACCTTTCTTATGGAGATTGTTAAGGAAAGCAGCGGCTTGTAAGTAGACTACTTGTGGGGCATTATCTTGGAAGGTAGTTTAAGTCCTAACCTTATAATTAAACCTTATTTTCATGGTGGATAGTTAGGTGATCTAGTGAACTAGTGGTTTTCCTCTAAGGTTATTGTTGTGGTCTAGGTTTTTTCAACCTAAAATATCGTGTTTCAAGTTTTATTTATTTTTGCTTTATATTTTTTGCACACGAATGCAGTTTTGGTCGCTTATGATTTTTAATTAGTCATAATTCAAAAAATTACCTATTCACCCATCTAGTTAATTAGATCTGTAATTAAAAACTTTCCATCGGTATCAGAGCAGGTTACTAGATATACTTAGTTTTTGTCGAGGACCTTTTTATGGATCAAAATCCAAGAGAACTCAAACCTATGAGTTTCGAAGGTAAGAAAACTATACCCACTAGACCTAAATTTTTTGAATACAATAGGATTGGTCACTTTGTAGTTGAGTGAGCTAATAAAATAAGAGAATTTTAAAGGCCTTCAATGTTACTCTTAGTGACTCAAAAAGTAACAAAAATAATCCTAATAACTCAGAAAATTGTGGCACTAAGTACCTAGCATTTACTACAAAGATTGGTGGACACTCTAATAAGTCACACTTTCATTTAGATAATAAGAAAAATGATTTAATTTCTACTCAATAAATTTAATGAAAACAATCTTAATGGATTGTTCATTGACTTAGTTCGCAATAAGAGATAAAAGTATAGGTTACTAGTAAAAGTAATCAAATTAATTGATAAATCTAAATCCTATGAAATTAACTCCTCAACCTTAGAAAAATATGATCTTAATTGAGCTAACTGAATGTGCTAATGTTTTGAGTTTAAATCTTATAGATCTTAAATATAAAAATAGGAATCTAGTACAGGAACTTAAAGAATCAAAGGAAACTATGAAGAGGTTGACCATTAGAGCTAAAAGGATAAACAAAATTCCTGACTATGAAAAACTTGTTGGAGACAAGAGAGGGATAGCTTATGTAGATGAGCATTCTATTATATGCCATCAGCTTCAAAAATAACTCAATTTGTAATACCCTTTAACCCTTATTCTTCATGTAATACACATGACCTTGGTTATAAGGATGAGAGCTTCACACCTTCAACATCAAAAATCACATTTGTAAAGTCTTCTAACTCTACTTCTATAGTTACCTATTGCACAAAGAATCATTACACCTATGGTAGAAAAAACTGTTAAGTTTGTACCTGTCTATCATTACTATGGTATGAAAAGTTATATTAGGTCCAAATGTAGATTTTTGATGAATACTTGTAAATTTAATCATTCTTTACATGCTTCTAGCTAGAGGGCTCATTATCATCATCCATATATGCATGTTGTATCATGTTTTAGATGAATGAAAATTATAGTAACATGTTCAAAAATTCTACTAGAAAGAATGAAGTTGTTGGTTCAAAGAGGCAAGTGAATTTCAAAACTCTTAATTATAAGAGTAATTATCACCATCCTATCATGTATGTTGTATCTTCATTTAGGATGAATGGGAAATCTAAAGATAAGCCCAAGAGTATGTCAATGACAACTAAAGTAGTTGATTTCCAACCCAAGGTACCATTATTTGAGTGCTTAATTAACCTTAAGGTGACGTTTGGTTCATGGAATGGAAAAGGAATGGGAATGGAATTGAATGGAAAGGAAACAATATTACTATTGCATTGTTTGGTTTGATCGTTGGAATCAAAGAAGGAATTAGTATTATAATATTTTGTTTACAACTAGAATGGAATGGAAAATACTGTATATTACCTTAATACCCTATAGTCATTAAAATTTAAATGATGTCATATAATTGTTATTTTTTCGTTAGACAAAATATATTATTAAAATAATTATTTTTCTAAATAATTATTATTTAAAAATAAAATATATTATTAAAATTATTATTTTTCTAAATAGGGTTTAAGGTTTTAGGGTTTAGAGTTTAGGATTTAAGATATAGGGTTTTGGGTTTTCGTATTTTGGGCTTAGGGTTTTAGGTTTTGGGTATAGGGTATAAGGTATATGGTATAGGGTATAAGGTATAAGGTATATAGTATAGGGTTTAGGGTTTTTTGTTTTGGGGTTTAGGGTATAGGGTATAGGATTTATGGTTTAGGGTTTATGGTTATATTTATGGGTTAGGGTAAATTGAAACCAAAAATTAGCATTAGAATATAATCATGATTCCTAAGGGGGAGGATGAAATTCTTATTCATTTTCTTTTAAAAATTGATTCCATTTAATTCCTAATTTATAACACAATCAAACATAAAATTGTAAGGAATCAATTCCATTATCATTCTCATTCCTACCAACCAAAACATGACATAAGTGAGCATCTTTAGTTAGTTTGTTCATTTTTATTTTTATTTATGTTTCTTTAGTTTTACTAAAAAAAATAAATATGTTTTATCAATGACATGAACTTTACATATTTTTCTCATAATACCTCATTATTTGGTTGACTTTACATTGTGCAAATGAGTATTTTGACTTGTGAATTTATATTTATTTTTACAACAGGTGATCGATATTATAAGACTTTAGAACTTGAGCTAACCTTGACTACAAATTATGTTTGACCTTGGTCCTTCACTTTCTAAAATTTCACTGTAAAGAGACACCTAGTTTTGAGAGGGCTATCTACTGGGATGTGTGAAGCTACTACAGTGAGTGAAAAAGGCTATCTCACAACTAGTTTGAAAGTCATCATATTGGGTTATTATCTCGTGCATATTTCCTTATAAAAATAATAAAGAAAAAAGTAAAATACAAAATCAATTGCATGCATAAAAGGAAAGAAGAAAAAGTAGTTGTACAAAAAAGGGGGAAATAAATAAGTAAATAACCAATCTCTCGTATGCAAAAAAGAAGGGAATAACAAAAAATAATAATAAAAATTTTAAGTTCTCTCTTGATATATAATTTTATTTTGTGAAAATAATGATTTAATTGCAGCTTTTCATGATAGGTGATACTTTTTATTTTGATTCTTTTGATGACTTATCATAAAAGAATAAATTGACATATCATTGCACTTCAGACATGTATCTTGCTTTTGGGTGATTTTCGATATGTCACCGTATGCATGGTTAGTATGCTTGTGTGTCTTGTCTATATACTTATGTTTTCAATGAAGAGTCAAAATTTGAACAAGATTATTATCATCGATTAAGTGTTCTGTTCTAGTCATGTTTAAATAAGTCTACTACCCTCAATAACAAAGAAATTTATATATATATATATATATATATAAGATTTTATAGATTTTTGTTATCATCTACTTCATCTTGAGGAGTTATAGAACTTAGGAGGATTTCTTTTATTGCATACATCTTATTCTTGCACATATTGAATCTAACCTTCAATAATATATTACGTACTTGTATGACAAAAATGGGGGAGAAATAATGCACATAGAGGGAGAATACCTAATGAGAGAAATATATTTAATGGGAAAGATTACATATAGAAGAAGAATACATTGAGTGTTTAAGTCTATTCAATATGCCACATACGAGGAGTAACTTAATAATTCTATTTTTGTTACACACTAGTTATGTTTGTTTCTTCACTTTTTTATTATTATATACATTGAATTGTTTATAAGTCTTTTGAGACAAGTTGTGTGCCTATATGTTGTTTTGATTTCAATGTACATGTGAGCTGTCAAGTTTCAAGTAAAGATGAGTTCATTATATCATAGAATAGTTCCACTAGGTAAAACAATTTGTATGAACATTATGTAATGAGAGAGAGGTTTGTTCAGATGAATATGCAAAATGGGGAGATTATAAGGTTTATGAGTATTGAAAATATTTGTGAACAAAATGTTTAAATGTAATTTGGTTCCTATGCATGTCTCAAGATCATTGTTCAAGGAGAATAAACTATTGAACTTCAAATCCATACATTTCAAGTATATACTTATTCCTAAACATGTTAGATTTTCATATTTGAAACATAGGAACCTTTAGTATATATGTTACTTGATCGATTGAGTAATGACTAAATCGATCGATGATCGTATTCAATCTACCTGGTCTCGAGTTTTTTATTAATCGTTTCTTGGATCTATTGAAAAGGGTTTTAATTGATTGACCTTATTAGTTTGATTTATCGAACTTGGTCTAGATAGATTGAGCAACAAGGGCTTCAAATTTAACCTCATTTTTTACTCAAGCCAAACATTTCAATTGGTAAGGTTTATGTGAGTGTTGATGATATTTGTGAGCAAAACAAATAATTGTAATCTTAGTTTCTAGGTCTGTCTATGAAGAATATTTTCAAGCTGAAGAAACTATTGAGTCTTAACGGTCATGTATCAAGTATTTTTTCTATTCCCATGCTAGTTAGATTACATATTAGACATGATAAGGACAATGGAAAAATTAGGCCACTTGATCGATCGAGCAATATAACTTGATTAAATTAATTTTAATACATGATTAGATTGATAGAGGGATTTACTTAATCGATTGAGGACTAGATTGAATGAGTTAAATCACTAATCAATCCACTTCTTGAATAGTTAATTAAATGTTGATTGGACCGATTGAGACTACATTCAATTGATCGACCAATGTACTTGATTGATTGAGCTACCAATTATCTAATTTTCAAACATATTTCTATTACAATCTGGATTAGCTTTTTAATGTATTGTGCATATTTCTTAAAATTGTTTTACCTAATTTTATGGATAATATATTAATTTTTTTTAACCTAACGTGCTTAAAAATATTATATAAATACAAACCTAAGCACACATTTGCAATCAACCATACAAGAGCTTAATTATACTTATTATCTTCATCTTTTATTACATCTCTTATTTTGCTAAAAGTTTTCAAGTAGGTTTTTTCATTAAGTTAATTTATTAAATATTTGTGGTTGTGTTTGATGGATTAACAAACCTATAATAATAATTGTGTTATTATGCTTTTAACTAATTTTTCTAGAGTTACTAGTTGTTTTCTATTTATCTGATATATTATTTAAATCAACTAGTTAGGGTTGTTCGTTATTAAATTTTCTCTAGGACTCACACTTACACTTGTGTTTATGTGTTATCTTTTCGGGTGACAACAGTGTGGGTTTGATTAACTCTTGGGAGTCAAGTTTTTCATATTGATGGTCCTGATTTGAATGCCTTTCTTATAAAGATTATGAGGAAAGAAGTGGCTTGTAAGTAGGTTACTTGGGGGCATTACCTGGATGGGTAGTTTGAGTACTAGCCTTGTAACTAGATTCTTATTTTTAATAGTGGATAGTTAGGTGGTTTAGTGAACCAATGGTTCTCTTAGGTCATTGGTGTGGCATAGGTTGTTTCCACCTAAAATCTCATGTGTTGATTTTTATTTCTGCTTTATTTTACATACACATGGTTGGTTGCTTGGTCGCTTATGAAACTTTAATTTTCCATACTTCAACTGGTTAACGAATTAGATCCATAAATAAGTAAGTGAGCTTTCATTTGGTATTAGAGCCGATCACTATATATATTTAGTATGCCTAGGACCTTGTTATGAATACTTTAATTAAGGGTGATATTTTAGATAATGAGGAAAGTGATATTGAATTTTTACTTAATAATTTTAATGTAAATAGTATTTATGAATTCCTTATTGATTAGTTAGAAGTAAGAGACAAAAGGATAGGTTACTTATAGAAGTAACTAAATTAAATAATAAAATTAAATCCCTTGAAATAAACTCCTCAATTATAAAAAAAATTGAACTGTGTAAATGTGCTAATATTTTGATCTTAAATCTTGTAGATCTTAAATAGAAAAATAAAAATTTAATGTAGGAACTTGAACAATCAAAGGAAGCTGTGAGGAGGTTAACCAATAGAGCTAAAAGGCTAAACAAAATTCTAGATTATGGAAAACCTGTTGGAGAAAAAAGAGGACTGGGTTATGTAAGGATTTTGTGCCATCAACTTCAAAAACACCCGAGTTTGTAAAACCATCACACCCTTCTTCTTCACAGGCTACAAATAAAACTACAACATTAAAGATTATTATGGTAAGGCCTTCTAACTCTACTCCTAATATTACTCATTGTATACAAAGAATAGTTGTACCTATGATTGAAAAATGTGTTAAGTTTATGCCTATTGATCGATACACGAATTGTTTTCAATGAATACACAAGTATACATATCGTAACAAGTAATATAATGATAAGCTTGTGCCTAATGTTATTAGACTCTAATTTTTAAAGCAAACAAAATGAAAACCAATTTTTTTTTATTTTAAGGAAGCAAAATTATAAGAATTAAAAAATAATAATAATTAATAAAATCAAATTTGGTAACTAAGAAGATATATGAGAAAATATCTAAGATCTAATTTTATAAATATGCGAATTACTAAAATCCTCCCAATATAATTATTAATTAATTATATGATCAATTGAATCTAACATAGAATGTATTCATCCCTCAAGTAAACTACACATTATATAGTAATTAATCTAATCATACTCTTATATCAATTAAATTTCATAGTACTCATTAAGTTCATCAATTATGGATCACATACATAAGAATCATACATTTCTACCTAGAAACTATGCATGCTATTCAATCAAGACAAACAATTAAATAATTCTCTTAAATCTATTTAATTGTCTCTATAGATAAATTGTTGGCCAAAAATTTCATAGCATAAAAATCAAATTAAATAATATAATTAAATTAAAATCATAATAGGGATAAAATATTAGATCATCATATGATGAAAATTGGATTCATAAGACTCCTAGATTAATAAATTAACTAGACATAATTTTATTCATAAAACTCATATTTTTCATAAAGAAAGACATAAAAATTGATAAAGAAAGGAGTAGAAGAAGAAATACAATTAATCTCTTGAATTGTAATACCAATCTTCTACTGAATCTCTACCAAAATTGTATCTCCTTTTGAATGTTTGTGTATTTTTCTCTCTTCTTAGCTCCAAAAACTAATAAATATTATGTTAATTATGGCCCATTAGGGTTTATAGAGTGATTATGGGGTTAAATATAGCTCGGGTGGAATATGGACCATCAGATCAGCTTCAGATCAAGGGCCGAGATAAAAAAAAAAGCAAAATTAACAGCATTGACGAATTGAAAATTGACACATAACATGTATAATTTATAGGGCAAATAAGTGCTCGATGCATGGCACTGAAAGACCAATTTGGGTCAACTATGCTGAGTCAGTACCACATGGTGATCTTTGATTCGCTGTTATGGATGGCGTGGCACTAGTGGAAAGTGGTGACAAATAGCGTGACGACACGTGGTGTAACAATTTGATAGCGTTGTAAACTCGGTTGTGTTGACACTTGGCATATCGCTGCATCACACTACACCCACGGCGATCTGTGATTGGTCCTTTCTGCTTGAGTGGCACCTACGTATCTTACTCCATCATCTTCTTTACATATGTGTCATCCATGTGGAAGATCCTAATTGGTTATGCATTAAAAGTTCACAAAAAATCCATAAAAATTCCAATTTTTTTACCCATTTTCACTAGAAAGTTTATTGAATAAAACAAGAAAATATCAAGTAAAAAAGTGCACTGATAAATCTACTTTCATAGAGTCATCACATCCTGAAACTTATTTTCAATTTTTTCTTTTTATTTAGAGGGATAATTGTGTTGTATTTTTTTTTCTCTTTTTTATATGGTACATTAAATTTCACCTCACTATATAGCATAACACATTATTTCATTTTTTTTCTTTTCACATAGGCTAAAGGTGTAAGGGTAAAAGTAATATTTATTGGTTAGGCATAAAATATTGCTTAAGATATGAAAGGTTCTTTCTTAGGCTCAAATAGGTGACTAAAGATATAATAGTGGTTAGCTTGAAAGACTCAATCAATCTAAATAATACCTAAATTATTTTTCTTCTTAAATACTATTTAGGATTTCACCTCAAGGGATGATTAAATAGATTCTATAACATGGTAGATATCATCAACTCGCACAACTCACTATAAATTTTGTCTCAATAAGAATGCCAAAATCAATCATGTACATGTGTATAAAAATTTGAATCAATCTAATCAAAACTAGAAAGCATATCACATGATTAATGTAAGTATCTTAACAAGTATATTACATTCCTTATCCTAGTCATAACAACCAATTTTTATCATTGAGTTCATATGTTTCATATTAAGCATGCATGCATTTAGTTTCTATATATTTATTAATTTCTATCCAAATCATGATTAAAAACATCATAAAAATCATTAAAAAAATTCCTAAAAATTTAAAATACATACTAAATACTAAAGTAGAGAATGAAGTTCCTTTCCCTAAACTTAAATTACACATTGTCCCAAATGTGCACATATAAATATGAAAAATTAAAAGGAAATAAAACTCCCTTTGATTTGGTACACCACATATATCGTTGAAACTGCTCAATCTTATTGTGACATTGCTTACTATATTTATTCTCCTAGAAAACAAAAACAATAAAAATATAAGTCAAATAAATTTGGGTTGCCTCTCAACCAGCGTTACATTTAACGTCCTTAACTAGATGGTGATGAACGAAAACCAGCATCGCCGATTCTGCCAATACTTTGGTTTTATATTTATAAAACTCTCGCAAGTGCACGAATCATTTCGTAGAAAATGATAAGTATACTCCCAAGGTCGATCTAAGGAAGGAATGTATGTGGTTTTTAATTTATTATTCAAACTTTTAAAAACGAAATTAAATCCTAAACATCCTGTCACGATATTTTGGGTTTTTGTGTTTTAATCTACTTACATAAAAATAAACATAGATTCAATAAACATTTATGCAAATTTTATCTTTTATAAATAGTGGAGTATTTATGGATATAATAACTAAGTTAATTATGCTTGCTCATATTATTTAGGTTATTAAAGATATGAATTGATATTTATTGATTCTCCCTTTTTTGTATGAATACCAACTTTGGTGGGGTTAGATATTCTTTGTTAACTAAACAAATCAATTAACACCTATGGGTGGGGTTGATAACTAATTTGGTTAATTAAATTAATTCCTTTTTCTAAGAGATTGAAAATGAACCATTTAAATGCCACCTTTGGTGGGGTTAGACAGTTTAAACTTTATTCAAGGTGTCCAAATTAAACCTAAGAATTTAGCTATCCGAGTACTAACTTTCAAGTTTTAAAACTACTATTGAAAACATGTTGTCAATACATTTTCAGATAATAATTCTTATAAAAACTTTTGAAATAGAGCTTCACTCTAACTACCGGGCGATTGTACCAACAAATAAAAGAGCACTACTCTAAATCGAATAGGATAACTAAACCTTAAAATCTAATTTTCAGATTTAAGTTTGTAATGAAAAATAATATATTTCTCTCTAACATTCTTAATATAAAATCTTGAATAAAAATAAAATCAATTCATTTTAGAGAATTTTACCTATTTAATATTTTGCAAGCATAACAACGTTATTATTATATCATTTTTTTACAAACAGCTAGCACAGTTAAATTTAATCACAGACAAATTAAATATAACATGTAAGAATAAAGCATAAAAAATAACTGCAAAGAAAATAAAATCCTTACAAGATTGATGCCATTCCCGTTGCTAGAAAACCTCCAAACGGAATTTGCACTCCCATTTATTGAATCAAAAAGCTAATAAATTACAAAAACATAACTAGTTCTTCCAAAAGAGGGAAGAACTCTAAAACTAAGAGAAACTAGCTAAAACATAAGAAAAACTAAAAAAAACTAAAAACTAAGAAATGAAGAGAAAGAAAGAAGAGAGAAGTGTGTTTTTAGGTGTGTGTTGAAGTGAAGAGAAGGGGGGTATTTATAGGTGAGGATGGAGAGAAAAAGTGGGTGAAAAAATGTTAAAAATGGTGAAAACGCGTAGTGAAAATAGTGAGGTCATTGATGACGTCAACATGACATCATGGGGCAGCTGCACGTGAAAAATGGGGCGAAATGGCGTCGCACGCGGAGAACAGGGGCGCGCAAGCGCGGAAGGCACCAGCAAGGCGTAGCGCGTGGTGATGACAAGACGCTGCGGCTGCGCATCGCGGACGGGCGCCGTCTGCATACGTAGCTTTCAGGCATGGCGCCGCATGAGGCTGCTCCGGGCACGATTTTCTCCTTTTTGACATTTTTGACCTTTTCGACCCATTTTGTCCAATTTTTCCATATTTTTTGACCTTTTCCCATTTATTTATTAATATATTTGTGATGTATTACTTCCAGTATTCCTTTTTGAGTCTTTAAGTGACATTTTTAAGCGAAAATACCTGAAAAACAATAAAAATACCCGTGATTCCGAAAAAGACAAATTTATATAAATATATGATAAAACATATAAATATATATATATTTTTAATCAATTAATGTGCATAAAATCATGGTAATTTTAGTACTTTTTGAGCACTCATCAGATGGTCATATCAAGTTCTAAGGTACATCCCTTATGTCCATTTACTGTTGAGTTTGCCCAGAAATAATTTGCGTCTCGATTTGTTTAATAATAATTTATGAGATGGTTTAAAAACACGGTGTTCAATTCTCTTATCATGCCATATTTTTGTTTTCTTTTTGTACTTTTTGGCATTCTTATATGCACTCCACCGTAGCTCTTCCAATTTAGGTATTTCCAGCATCTTTTCACCTCTCTCTTGGACTCTTCCACTTACCTACTTGTTTTGGGATGGGAAGGTCAAAGTGTGAGGACTAAACTTGGTGGCCCTTTAGTAGATAGTTTGAGCTTAGATCCTATTTCAAAATTTTCCATAAACTTCTTTGATACATACATAAGAGGTGTGTTCTCCAAAAAGTTCACATAGTTCACAATATCAACCTTTGATTCCATAATTTCAAAGTTAAAATAGGTTGAGTTGTTTTTTGATGAGTTAATGTCCTCG
Organism: Hippophae rhamnoides; assembly: GCA_033030585.1. Taxonomy (NCBI): domain Eukaryota; kingdom Viridiplantae; phylum Streptophyta; class Magnoliopsida; order Rosales; family Elaeagnaceae; genus Hippophae; species Hippophae rhamnoides. Next base: position 46,895,738 of record CM065429.1, on the reverse strand, counting down.
TTCATAGCATCATGTATAATAGTCTTAAGTTTGGGCAACTCAAAAGATTCTTTTAAGTTATCCTCACAATCAGTAACATTTATCTTAAAGCATTCATTAGCATTATCAATATTAGGGGGTTCAGATGCTTTGAAATCTTTAAACATTACTTGTTCATCTTGCACTCACATTGTAAGCTCACCCTTTTGTACATAAATGAATGCTTTTACAGTTGTTAAGAATGTATGACCAAGTATGATAGGAATGTTATGGTCATCTTCCATGTCTAGTACAATGAAATCTATCGAAAAGATGAACTTGTCTACTTTTACTAGAACATCGTCTTACCACACCTTGTGGTCTCTTAATTGATCTATTTTTCATTTGGAATGTTACTAAAGTGGATTTGGCTTTACCAATCCCAAATATTTTGAAAATAAAAATGGCATAAGGTTAATTCTGGAACCAAAGTCACATAGTTATTTCTCAAAGTTGATGTTCTCAATAGTGCAAGGGATGTCAAAACTACTTAGATCTTTTAGTTTTGGGGGTATTTTTCTAGCAAGAGTGGCACTAAAACCTTCAGTTTCAGTTCTTATTTCATCATCTTCATACCTCCTTTTCTTAAATAGTATGTCCTTCAGAAATTTGCCTTAAGAAGGCATCTATTCAAGTGCATCTGCAAAGGATATGTTTATATGTAGCTTCTTGAAGACATCCAAAAATTTTGAAAATTGGGTATCTAACTTTTTGCTTTTGCAATCTTTTAGGGAAAGGAATAGTGAGTTTGTAGAGGTTGTTCTTTTTTGGCTAAATTATTTCTTTTTCATTACTCTCTCTATCCACTAATTCTCCTTATCCTTGTTAGTTGTTGATTCCTCCTCATCCTTTTGAGTCTTATGTTCCTCCTCTAAGGTTTTACCATTCCTCAAGGTTATGGAATTGTAATGCTCCTTACCTTATTTTTTTGGGTTTATAAGTGTCACTTGGAAGGTTACCCTGTCGCCTTTATGTCCTGGGAAAGTTTCCCCATCTGGTTCTCCAAATTCTGAATTAAAGCCTCTTGAGTGAATACTTTTGTATTTACTGATTGGATGAAGTATTTCATCATTCTCATTAAAGTATTTGTATTGTGCTTAATATGTGGCTTTTTCTCTTGAGCTTGTGATTGTCTTAGTTGTTGAAAACTTGGTGGTGGAAATTATTGACAGTTGAATTGATTATCACTTTTATTGTTGTTATTACTCCAAGAGAAATTTGGATGTTGTCTCCATCTTGGATTATATGTGTTCAATTATGGGTTATTGTTTCAGTTCATATTACCTATATAGAATATTGATTCAGAGTTTTTTGGACAATTATCAAACAAATGAGCTCCCTTACAAAATACACAAGACACCCTTGAATATAAAACATGGTTTATACTTTAGCCTTTAAAAGATTCACCAAAGATGAATTTTGAGCTATAAGTGTCGTGATATCATTCACCACATGCACTCTGGATACTTTTCTTATGCCTGTCATTCTATCCATTGGCCATTGATAATTATTGCTAGCCATTTTTTCAAGTAAAACATAAGCTTGATTGTAAGATTTGGCTAGCAAAGCTCCATTAGTGGATGCATCAACAATGGTTCTTATTTGAGCATTAAGACCATTGTAGAAAGTCTCCATTTGGATCCAATAAGGGATAACATGGTGAGGACGCTTCCTTAACAACTATTTGAATCTTTCCTATGCTTCATAGAAAGATTATCCTTCATATTGTTGATAGGAGGTAATCTAAATCCTAATCTTGGCCTTCTTTGTTAGTGGGAAGTATTTCATCAAGAATTTCTATGCTAAATCATTCCAAGTTGTAATAGAATTAGGTGGCAAAGAGTTTAGCCAAGCTCTAGCACGGTCTCGCAAAGAGTAAGGAAACAATCTAAGCCTAAATGCCTCTTCGGTCACACCATTAAATTTGAATAAATCTTCAATTTTAATAAACAATCTAAGATATAAATGAGGATCCTTTGTTGGTAATCCGCTAAGTTTTCCAACTATTTGTAGCATTTGAAGCATCATTGGCTATAGTTCAAACTGATTAGCTTGAATGTTTGGCCTTGTAATACTTGAATTCAGCCCTTCCAATATAGGTCTTGCATATTCATTGATAGTTTTATCTCTATCATCCATTAAAGGAATCTAGTTGATCAAATTTAGCTCAATATTGTTTATTTTTAAAGGATTAGCTATTTCTTTCACTTGGGTAATAGCTTGTCATTTTCTTATTGATCTCAAAGTACTCTTAATTTCAGGATCTAAAGGCCAAACTTCTCCCTTAGGGACTCTGCTCATATAATATACTAAAAAAATAGTACCAAAGGAGATATCTAAATTAAAGATAAATAACTTAAAAAATTAAAATTAAGAAAAATAACTAAAATTAAATTAAATAAAAAAAATTTCTAATATTTATAATCTCTGACAATGAGACCAAAAACTTGATCAGACATGAATTGTGTTCAAAGAATAAGCAAGTATACATATCACAAAAATTAATATAATGATAAGAAAAGATCATTCCTACGGAGATTATGTTATTAGAAACTAAATTTTAAAAAAAATCAATTTTTTATGGTTTTTATATTTTAAGGAAGCAAAATTTAAAGAACTAAAAATAAATAAAAATAATTAATTAAATCAAATTTGGTAACTAAGAAGATATATGAGAAAATATCTAGGAATACTTAATCCCTATTTTTCTAAACATGTGAATCACTAAAATCCCTCCAATATAATTATCAGTTAATTACATGATCAATTGAATCTAACATAGCATGTATTCCTTTCTCAAGTAAACTACACATTATAGAGTAATTAATCTAATCATACACTTATGTCAATTAAATTTCATAGTACTCATTAAGTTAATCAATTATGGATCACATACATAAGAATCATACATCTCTACCTAGAAACTATGTATGTTATTTAATTAAGACAAACAATTAAATAATTCTCTCAAATCTAATTAATTGCCTCTATAGATCAATTGTTGGCCAAACAATATATAGCATAAGAATCAAATTAAATAATTTAATTAAATTAAAATCATAATTAGGGTAAAATATTAGATCATCACATGTTGAAAATTGGGTTCATAAGACTCCTAAATTAATAAATTAACTAGACATAATTTTATTTATAAAGCTCATATTTTTTATAAAGAAAGACAAAAAAAAAATTGATAAAGAAAAAAGTAGAAGAAGAAATACAATCAATCTATTGAATTGTAATGCTAATCTCCTCTTAAATCTTCACCAAAATTGTATCTTCTTTTAATTTTTTTGTATTTTTCTCTCTTCTTAGCTCTAAAAATTGATAAAAATGATAATATGGCTCATTAGAGTTTATAGGGTTAAATATAGCTCAAGTGAAATTTGGACTGTCAGATCAGCTTTAGATTAAGTGCTGAGATCAAAACATGCAAAATTAATAGCGTTGGCATACATGGCGTCCACGTGTTAGCTCTTGATTGATCCAACGTTAAAAGTTCATAAAAAATCCATAAAAATTTTAGAAAAATCCCAAAAATGATATTTCACCCTTTTTCACTAGAAAGTTCATATTTTAATATTTTTAAACCTAAAAATATTACTTATTGAATAAAACAAGAAAATATTAAGTAAATAAGTGGACTGATGACTCTAATTTCATAGAGTCATTATTGTGATACGAAAGATCATATTAGGCTAAAGTGTATATTTTTGATGAATATTTTTAAATCTAATAACACTTTCCATGCTTCACATAATAGGGCTCATAACCATCAGTCATTTATGCGGGCTACATCATATTCTAAGATGAATAGAAATTATAATAACATGTTCAAAAGTTCTACTATAAAGTATAAAGTTATTGTTTCAAAGAATCATGTAAAATTCAATACTTTTAATTCTAGGACTAATTACCATCATCTAATCATGTATCTTGTATCTTTATTTAGGGTGAACGATAAATCTAAATGTAAGCCCAAGAATATCCCTATGACAACTAAGGTAGTTGATTTTCAACCCAAAGAAATTATGAAACCAAAATTCAAGAAATGATGGGCTAGGAAAGATTATCTTTTTTCGATAACCTAACCATCATTATTTATTATTTCACCTAGATACATTTGTTTGAGTGCTTGATTGACCCTAAGTGAAATTTTTTTGTTTGTTTTTATTTTTATTTTTATTGATATTTCTTTAGTTAAAAATAAAAAGATAAAAATAAAAAGGAAGGAAGTAGACATACTTTAACATCGACATGATCACTACATACTCCACTTTTTTTTTACTATGCATTATGTCAATGGATATTGTGACTTGTACATTTACATATTTCTCACATTTGGTGATCGATGTCATTATAAACCTATTCACATACACACTTACACATAAGTAAGTCATATTATAATTAATTATGTATGATTTTAGGGCATAAGATAACCTTGACTATAGAAAGACACCTAGTTTTGAAAGGGCTACCTACTTTGATAGTGAGCAAAGGGGGCTATCTCATAACTAGTTTGAAATTCATCAAGCTAGTTACATTGGCTCGTACATATTTCCTTTGGAAAGAAAAAATAATAAAATAAAGGAAATAGCTATAAAAAATACAAAAAACTTTTGCATGAATAAAAAGAAAAAGCAACAAATGGTTATACAAAAAGAAAATAAATAACCAATCCCTCACATAAAAAGATAATATAAGAGTGGAATAAAAATATATAGATTAAAGTTATCTCTTGGTAAGTCAATTTTATTTTGTACAAGTATGAATTCAATTGTAATTTTTTTATGATAGGTGATGCTCCTTCTTTTGAATCTTTCATAATTACTCGTAAATGAACAAATTGACATATTATTATAGTTCAAACACATATTTTACTTTTGGTTATTGTCTATATGTCACTATATGTGTTAGTATATTTGCGTGTCTTGTCTACATATATTTATTTTATCAATGGATAGTCACACTTTGAACAAAATTAATTTTATTTTTTATGTATATTGTTGTAGTCATGGTTAACTAAGTTTGTTTTTAGGTCTATTTTGATTGCTATCAGTTTTTCAAAATATGTACTCCTCTTTTTAGTTATTAAATACACTAATTTCTTACTCAACCTGTTGTCATTGCTTCATGAGTATATTTTTTAGTCATATGAAAAAAAGGGGAAAGAAAATTCGGTCTACGCTAATACTATGTATGGATTTGAATGCCAAAGGCCTAGGTATAATGCATATTCTTACATGTATAATGTAGGATGGTGGAATCATCAATACCCAAGCTATTCATATAGAAATACATTAAATACTTCCAATATCACATCTAATTTTTCATTCTTAATGCCACAACCAACTCCAACCACTTAAGGTAAGTCTCTTGAAGATTTAGTGAATACTATTGCTACTAATACTTTGAAATGTTAGCATGACTACCATGCATATCAAGTTATCAAAAAATAGGAAATTATAAGGAGAAATCTTGAAATACAGGTAAAACAAATTTTAATGAGGAATATAGTAAAGGAGTTTAACATCACACCTAGCTTCCCATTCTCAATACCACAACCAACTTCAACTACTCAAGGTAAATCTCTTGAGTATTTAATGATAACCATTGATGCTAACACTTTGAAATCTCAACCAGGGAACTAAGCTTTTATTAAAGATAGGAAATTTCAAGGAGAAATCTTGAGATACAGGAAACCAATGTTGCTATCAAAAACCTTGAGACTCAAATTGGCCAACTAGTCATAGTAGTGGAAAAACTAGAAGCATAAGAAGTTATTGAGCTTCCCTCCCAAATAGATGCTAAATCTAGAAAAACCATTGATACCATTATTACATAGAGTGGTAAGAAATAAAAAGAGCCTTAAAGAATCCCTACGAATGATATATACGAAGAAAAGATTGATCAGGAGGAAAAGACCACTCTCAAAAAATCCAACATGACATCAAGGTATTATTCAAACCTTTTTTTACTGATGATCTTATTTTATCTTTCTCACCCAGGTTTAACAATTCAACAAAGCAGAATCATGAAAATGAAAATTTGGAGACATTTCCAAATATGCAAATTCATATACCTTTTATGAAAGATATCAAAAACGAACCTTGAGGAACTTTTTCTTACTAAGGACAAGCTTAAGAATAACAAAGAGTAGAATGTGTCTATATTTCTTCATAAGAGACTACCATAAAGGTACAAGCATGTAAATAATGAATTGCTAGCTCAGAAATTCGACATCACACACTTCAAGCTCTTTGATGATTGTAAGTAATATAAAAGTGGTAGCATCAAGCTAAGGACATTAAATGAAGTGCTATATGCTTACATTGAGGACAATGTAAGAATTAGGTACGAGGGAGTATTAACACATCATTATCTTTATTTTTATGCTTCATTAGCTTAGCATGTTTTAGGATTAACACGCTCTAGGTAGTATAATATTTTTCCTTTTTTAGTATTTATTTCTTAGACTTCTTAGGATTAGGGTTAATAGACAAGCTTAGAATCAATTATATATTATCTCTTTATTTTCTAGGATCTATGATGAAATTAGCTAAATAATATTAGGTTAAAACGGATAATGAATATTGATAGAGTCTTGATCTTGTTCCCAAGTAATGGTAACTTTATGATAATTTTTCTCAAACATTTCATGCACAATAGCTAAATTGGTGATGGAAGAATTTATATGCATGAACTTGTGAAAAATGTTACGAAATTCTTGGAACTTTTAAATACTTTTGATGAATAAGGATAGGTTGCTAGAACTTTTCTATAAGTTTATCGAGATGAATGCTAAATATATTACTTGAAAAAATGATTAAGGTAATAGAATTATTTTCTTTGGCTAAATTTTCCTACCCTTAAAATTGTTGTTCTTACAAGAATAATCCTTTTAGACAACCATTTTGAGCCTATATGAGCCAATTGTTTGTATCCACATCTTATCTTTTGAACCAAATACTGTAGTCATACCCTATAGTTAAGAAAAATGGAGTTGCACAAAAAGATAATAGATTCTATAAAAATGCTAGAATAAGATTAAAGATTGTCAATTGCACTATATTTGAGTAAATGCCTAACATCAAGAATACAACCCCTACTACAATATATTTCCAAAAGAAAAGAAATAAAAAACCAAAAACCAAATATATGTGTATGTGTGTGTAAGGGGACAAGCTAAAAAAATTATAAAAAGGACTATGTGTCAATAAAAAAACAGTGGAAAAAATAAAATAAAAGAAGCTAATAATGATGTTTGTGTCAAAAATAATGAAATTTGATCATATTTTATTGACATACTTGGTCTTATGATAGTGTTATTTATAGTTATTTTTCTCTTACTTTATGGACTCATGAACTTTTGTTTCTTTTTTCCCCTTTCATTTGATTAAACCAACAAACATAGCCATATATTATAATCAAATGAAAGACCTTTTGATTATAAGGAATGTTTTTGGTGAGTGGAGATATAGTTTTAAGAAAAATCCCATGGTATCTAATTCAGCTTTAAAAAAAATAGTGATATTTTATAAGGAGGAACAATGTTTCATCTTGTTTATGTTAAATGATTTGACTATTGCTAATTGATACTACATCACGCATACACTATAAGCATGATTATTGTACAATAACTGTAGAAAATGGATGCATATAGATAATATCCAACAATTATTAGAATTTGAAACCGTAATATTATTAAGTCACTAAGATAAAATATCAAAAAATTCATTTTCTTAATTATAAGTGTTGACTTTGCTGAGGACTATCAAAGAGTATGTATAGAGGAGTTCACATTACAAATCGTTAGTGGTTAATTGCACTACTATGTGAGGTGTTGGCTTTAGAGGAGATTTGTATTTATTTGTCGAATCAAGTTGTTGTGGAGGCAGCGGGTAAGGGAATAAATAGGTAGTTTGGGAAATATGATCCTAACTTATATGTGTATTTATGTTTATACTTTTATCGAGTTGTATCTGTATATTTTTGTTTTAGTAAATTGTTTGCTTCCGAGTGATTACCATAAACAACCCAAGGATTTTTACTGCCATAAGTAACCCGAGGATTTTTACCACATAGGTAGGGGTTCTAGGTAGGTCTTCCTTATTACATGACTGTGCTTATATGATCAACTCTTATGTTAGTAAAATTTGAGTCTCTATTAGGAAAAGGAATAAGAAAGTCTCAAATTTCAAAGTACCCTTATTCCTCATCAAATAATTCTAATATTGTCTCTAATTTGAAGAGTATCTTGGAAGATAAAAAAGGCTCTTCTTAAGTCTTTATTGGATGATTTTAAAGCATAACTTAATGAACTTTCAGTTTATATTGAGGTTGATAATCTCAAAGTCAACCATCTTGAATCTAGCCAATTCAATAAACATGAAATGGTCGTCTCTCTCTATCTCCAATAATATGACATTGAAAGGAAAAATTAAATAATCCTGAGACATCAATCATAAATTGTCTATTGGAAATACTTGATTTGACAAATTGTTGAAAATTAATAATTTTCATGCTCTTTCCTCATCTTCTATTACTGCTACTATTCAAGACCATACTTCCTTTATTAATGATTTTGTTAATGATTTCACTTCTGATATGTTAAGTGATAAGAGTAATTTTCTTTCTCTTGTCTCATACACCTTTGGTTTCTTCTCTACCTCCATCACTCACAGAGAGCCTTCTTTTTACAATAAGAAAATGTTTAGTCACATGGAAGATCTGATAAATTAGTTTGTCACTCTTACTAATTAAGCTTCAATGATTCAAAATAAAGCAATTGTACTTCCCAAGGAGTTAAAGTCCTCTTAGGTTAATGTTAGTTGTGATCTAAATTTGAATGGCAATGTTGTTCATATAGCACTTAAGGCTAACATGTTAAGTGCCAAAAGTAACTTTCTGTCTTCTCTACCTCTACCACTCACAAAGAGTCTTCCTTTTATGACAAGAAAATGTTGAGTCATATAGAAGATATGATATATTAGTATATCTCTCTTACTAATTAAGCTTTCATGATTCAGAATGAAGTAATTGTGCTTCTCAAGGATTTAAAGTCTTCTCAAGTTAATGTTCATTATGATTTGAACCTGAATTGCAAAATTGTTCATACAATATTTGAGGGTCAAGAATCTAGCTATTGGTACTTTGATAGTGTCTATTCTCGACATACGACTATAGATAAATCCTTCTTTACCAATATGGTTCTCATTAATGATTGGACTATTACTTTTAGAGATGGAAATAAAGTTATAATTTATAGACATGGATCCATTAGTGTGCCTAGAATATGACTTAATTTAAGGATGTCCTATATGTGGAAGGTCTCAAGGAAAATATTACAAGTATAAGCCAAATCTTTACCAACAAGTGCTTAGTTAAATTCACTCCTAAGGAGTGTACATTCTATGACTGTTTAGGAAATGTCTTGGTCAAGGGCACCAAGTTTGAGGACAACTATTATTATGTTGGTAACCCCCATAAAGTTATGTGTAGTAGGTTAAGTCTTAGCACAGAAGAGCTTTGGCATCAACCTTTAGGGCATGTTAACAACAAGCTCCTGAAGAAAATTTTAAGCCTTAGAAGTGTAAGAGGTCTTCCTTCCATCACTTCCCTGAACATGTGTGTAGTCCTTGTTAGTTGGGTAAGCAGAGTTAGAGTTAACATAAAAAAACCAACATCTCTCCACAATGAGACCTCTTGATCTTCTCTATATGGATTTGATGGGTCCAATATGGACTATCGTTATTACTAGGAGAAAATACATCATGATAGTTATTGATGATTTCTCTACATACACTTAGGTAATGTTTCTAAGAGAGAAATTAGAAGCATTTTCTAAGTTCAAGACTTTGTGTATTAAATCCAATGGGACTATTATCAAAATTAGAATTTATCATGGGAAAGAATATGAAAATTTAGATTTCAAATCTTTCCATGACACTATGGGTATACATCATGACTCTTTCTCTCCAAATACCCTCAACAGATTGGTATTATTGAGAGAAAGAATAGTGTCATACAAGAAATGGCTATTGTGATGTTGACTAGTAAGAATTTGTAAAATATTTATGGACTGAAGTTGTAAATGTCTCTTGCTACACCTTGAATCATTTATTTTTGAGACTAGCATGTGATGTCACACTTATGAAATTATGCATGGGAAGAAGCCCAACTTCAAGCTCCTTAATGTGTTTGGTAGCACTTGTTTCATTCTTAAAGATAGAGAGAATTTAGAAAATTTTGACATTAAAAGTGATCTTTGACTAATTTTGGGACATTCAAGCAACAGTCATGCCTATCGTATCTACAATCTAAGGACTTTGACTATTGTGTAATCTATTAATGTAGTCATTCATAACTCTAGAGCTACTAAACTGGTTGGAAAGCATTGATAGTTTTAGTGATTGGGGATATTCTAAAAATGTCCTTTATAATGTTGAGACTCTATCTACTATAGCTCTAGTTAACCTACCAAAGACTCATCAAGAAGAGGAAGAAGATGAAGAAGAAGAATATTGTATTCCCAAATGATCAAAGAATGCTTATTCTATTGACAACATCATTGGTAATATTGAAGAAGGTGGCAGAATAAGACATCAGATATGAGAGACTTTGAACTATATATGTTTTGGTTCTACCATCCTTGCCAAAAAATATAAGGAAGCCCTACAAGACATACATTGGTCAATTTCATGCAATAGGAACTTACTTAGTTCCAGCGGAATCACATCTAGTATCTTGTTCCTAGACTAAGAAATAAACATGTTATAGGTATACATTGGCTATAAAGGAACAAAGAAGATGAAAATGGCTTGATTGCTTGAAATAAGTCAAGGCTTGGTTCTTAAGGTTATACTTAGATAAAAGGTATCAACTTTGAAGAAACATTTTCTCTGGTTGCTCGTCTTAAGTCTATGAGATTACTCATTAGGCTAGCTTGTTACTTTGGATTTAAGTCATACAGATGGACGTGAAGAGTGTCTTTCTCATTTGTGTAATCAAGGAGGAAGTTTATGTAGAATAATGAAAAGGTTTTGAAAACCCTCACTTTCCAGATCATGTTATGAGATTAATGATAAGTGCTCGAAAAGCAATAATATTTCATAGTTTATTTACACTTAAATATAATAAATAGATTTGAATATACACGATTTTATCATTATTTAAGCAAATATATATGTTTGAAATCACATGCATTTTCTATTGTATTTCAGGTAAAAATATGAATTTATCAACACATGAAGAATAATACATGAAGTGCTTATTTACACCTTAAAATGCTTAAAGAAACAATGCATGTAAGCCTTACATGCAAAACCAACTAGTATGGTGAAGAACAAGAATTCAAATAGAGAATTTCATGCCATGACAAGGGTTGTTGTGTATTATGACGCACTTCTCACTCCTTAAATTCAATGGGAAAGAAGTTTTTCCCGTTCCAGTGGCCTAGGCACAACCTATATGGGATAATAATTGGCAAACCATTACATAAATTAAGGTCATATCATGGTAAAATTTGGGCCACAGTGCGTGATTAATTTTCTCACTCAAAGCCCTCAATTTCCTACCTTAGCTATAAATAAACACATTATGTTTTTGGTTTTGTATGCAATCACAATAGTTTAACATAAGAAAAGTTTAGGAACAATTATAGTTCTAATTTTTAGTTTTATTTTTACAATAGGTTAGATTTATATACAATAATAGGTAGATCTTTTGGTAGTATTCCTATTCATAGAAAATACATATGACATTTGTATATTAAAGAATACTTTAAGCATCAAGATCATAGTTATATAGTAAAACATGACCATCTATCTTCAATTAGTATTCTAGATCTTGTTTATATTCATTTAATTTCATATACATACTCAATCTTTATGTGTTATTCTAAATACTATTTTAAATTTACTAGTTATTTATTAAATCTAAGTATGTCTGACTGATTATTACTATGGAAAATTAGTTTTATTGTCATGTTTGTGAAGATTAATTTAGGTGAATATTTTTATAAATAATTTGAGATTATTTATTTATTCAATATTTTTACTAAGTTTATTGTTGATTAATATATTAACGACATAATTTTTGTAATAGATTTAAAGTACAAAAGTTAGGTTTTAGGAGTGCTATCTAGATCTAATTTGGACACATCGAATATGAGTTTAAATTGATGACTTTGTCAAAAGTATTGATTTAAATGGCTTGCTATTTTTGAATAAATAAAACATAATTTAATCTATTAGTTAATGATCCCCACCACAAGACCTTAGTTGGTTTGATTATTAAAGAAACTAATTCCCGTCAAAAAACTTTTTCATACTTAAAAGAATAAAATCAATAACCTTAATTTATATATTTAATAACCTAATTAATTCTAAGCAAGCATGGTTAACTAGCTAATTATTATGATAAATTATCCATTGATTGTTAATTTTTTATCTAACTTGAATTGTTTGAATCAATCCTATTTATATCATTTTAACTATATGTTATTAGCCTTCAGCATAGTTTATTTTTAAAACATTTGTTGAATTATTTAAAACTACATAGTTCTTCTTTAGATCGACCTTGTGAGTATACTTATGTCTTATTATAACTGATTTGTGCACTATAACCAACACTCTAAAATAAATTGCTCTTTGTGAACATTAGGAGTAATCCAATCACATCAGTGTGATATTCATAAAGATCATAATCTCTGCTTGTATTCATGGTTCAATCAAATAGCATGACAAAGTTAAGGCATTACTAAAGGCTATTAATGAAGAGTTTGAAACTTCAGTAAGGAACTTGCAAGCTCTATAATTATGATGTTTTCATCTACCAGGCTCATCAATGTGAGAATTATGCTTGAATACATCATGAAAATAAGGGACATTATGGATAAATTAAAGGTTCTTGAGGTTGATATGTTTGATTATTGTGCACTATATTCTAAACACTCTCCCATAACAATATGGACCGTTCAAAATATCATATAACACACATAAAATAAATTGTCAGTAATGAACTTATGATCATGTGAGTCCAAGAGGAAATGTGGTTGGTGATGGACCCAAGAGATAGTGCAATGCAGGACATGCAAAAAGAGCAAAGCTTAAGCCAATCAAAAAGGGAAAGGTAAAATATATTCCTAAACTAATATCAAGAAGTTCAAGTGTCTTTTACTATAAAAAGAAGGGATACATGAAAAAAGAATGCCCTAAATTCTAAAAATGGCTTGAGAAGAGAGATAATTAAATCTCATTTGTTTGTTATGAATCTAATATTGTTAATGTTAATATTAATACCTTATTGATTGATTCTGGATCTACAATCCACATTATTAATTCTTTGTAGGGCTTGCAAAACCTAAGAAAGTTAGTGAGAAGTGAGAAGTAAATCTTATTAGGGAACAAGACAAGCTTGCATGTTGAGGCAATAAGAATATGTTATTTAACATTAAGTAGTGTTTTTATTTTAGAATTGATAAGGACCTTTTATCTTTCCAAGTTTCTCTTGAAAATTTCAATTTATAGCCATGTACCTTTTGGTTATTCCTTAATTTTTAAATACTTCTTTAAATTTATTTAATAAATCTAATTATGTTAGGAGTTTCATTTTGTTAGATAATCTTTATTTCCTTAATTTATAAAATAATTCCACTTATATCTCGATACATGTAAACACTGCATTAAAGGTGTGTTATTAAATTGGATTCATATATGTTGTGGCCCTAGAGTTTGGGACACATATCCATAGAAAGAATTAAGATATTAGTGAATGATGTTGTATTTTGTACCCTAGATTTTATTGATTTCAAGACTTATGTGGACTGCATTAAGAGAAAGTAGACCAACAAGTCAAAGAAAGATGCCACTAAGAGTTTGAACATATTAGAGATTTTGAATACTAATATATGTAGTCCAGACATGGACTCATATGGTCAAAGATACTTCATCTTTTTTATAAATGCTCACTCATGGTGTATGTATCTCTACTTGCTTTATAAAAAGTACCACGCATGAGACGTCTTTAAAGTTTTAAGGCTGGAGTAGAAAAACAATGTAGGAAGGAAATAAAGATTGTGATATTAGATAGAGATGGAGAATATTATAATAGATACAAAAAGGGGTGACAAGCATTTAGTCTGTTTGCAAATTTTCTTCAAGAGCATGGGATAATTTCCCAATAAATGATTCTTGGTTCACCAAACCCAAATGATGTGGTAGAAAGAAGAAAACAAATATTATTGTATATAATGTGGAGTATTCTTAGTAGCTCCAATCTTCCTACATCCATATGGACTGAAGCACTTAAGATGATAACATATCTATTAAATCGAGTTCTAATCAAGGTAGTTTAAAAAAATCTTTTTAAGTTATAAAAGAATTGGAAATTGAGTTTAAGACATCCATTTTTGGGGTTTCCTGTTTGAAGTAAGAATTTATAATCCATAAGAAAGAAGATAGACCCAAGGAATATTAGTGGGTAGTTCAATGGATACATAGAAAGGTTTAAAGGTTACATGTTTTATTGTCTATCTCACAACACTAAAGTTGTCAAATAAAAAAATGTGAAGTTTGTCGAAAATGAATTTATCAGTGGAAGTGATCAAACCACAAATATAGTTCTTGAAAAGGATCATTTAGAATATTAACATTCCATTTTAAGTGATAGATTGTCTATTTTTCATAGCACTGATCAAGTACAAACTAGTATTGAACAACTAATCATTAATGTTCCACAAGTAATTAAAAACATTCTAGTAGATTATATGGTTCAATAATTTCCAAAAACTTTTGAACTGCTAGTTGAACCATAAAATTTATAGAAGGATGGTGGTACGACATTAATAAGATCTACTAAACAAATATATCAGCAATTCCTAGTGATTATGTTGTGTATCTATAAGAACCTGACTACAACATTGGAGTAAAAAATGATTCTAAATCTTTTTTTGCAAGCCATAAGTTGCAAAGAATCAAAATTAAGTTACAATGCCATAAAGGAAAAGATAAATTCCATGAAGATCAACAGAGTCTGGGATCTTGTTGAGTTACCAAATAGTGCAAAAGCCATAATATGTAAATAGGTCATTAAGACAAAGAATGATTCATTAGGCAACACTAAGAGATACACGGTGAGATTTATTGCTAAGGGACTCACTCAAATGGAAGGAATTGATTACATGGAGAACTTCTTTACTATATCTAAGAAAGATTCCTTACACATCATTTTGGCACTAATTTCTTATTTTGATTTAAAATTGCAACAAATGGATATGAAAACAACATTTCTCAATGGAGATCTAGATGAGGAGGTCTACATGAAACAACTTAAAGGATTTTCCTCTAATAATGGTGAGCATTTGGCCTACAAGCTTAAGAAGTCTATATATAGTCTAAAACAAGCCTCTTATCAATGGAATATCAATTTCTATGATGTGATTTCTTCATTTGGGTTTATGAAAAATGTCAAGGATCGATGCATATACTAGAAGGTTAGTGGGAGTAAGATATATTTTCTAGTTTTATACATGGACAACATTCTACCTGTAACCAATGATAAGTGTTTGTTACATAAGGTGAAACACTTCTTATCTAAAAAATTTGATATGAAAGATATGAGTAAGACATCTTATGTCATTCATATTAAGATCCATAGAGATAGATTTCAAGGAATATTATGTTTGTCTCAAGAAACCTATATCGATAAAATTTAAGAAAGATTTTGAATGAAAGATTGTTCACTAAGTAGAGCTCCCATAGTGAAGGATGATAGGTACAATTTGAGCCAATTCTCAAAAAATGATTTTGAAAGGGTACAAATGAAAAACATTCCATATGCTTTTGTTGTTGAAAACCTAATGTATGCTTAAGTTTGCACAAGGACTGACATTGCATATGTTGTGGGAATGTTGTGACAATATCAGAGTATTCCATGTATTAACCACTGGAGCTACAATGAAGGTGATGAGGCACCTCCAAGAAATCAAAAACTATATGCATATGTATAGACAGACAGAGAATATGGAAGTAATAGACTACTTGAATTCAAACTTTATTGGTTGTGTTGATTCATGCAAATAAAAATTTAAATGCATTTTTATGATGACCAATGGAGTTGAATCTTAGAGAAATGCTAAGCAAACCTTGGATGCCATTTCTACTATGGAACTTGAATTTGTTTACTATTTTGAGGCTACTTCACATGGTGTGTGGATAAAGAGTTTCATATATGGGCTTATAATTATGGATTTTATCTCTAAAACATTGATAATATATTGCGACAATTTAGCTGCTATTTTTATGGCTAAGAACAACAAAAATGGTAGTTGAAGTAAACACATTGATATAAAGTATTTAGTCATAAGAGAACGTCTAAAAGAAAATAAAGTAGTCATTGAGCTCATCAATATTGAGTTAACGATTGTTGATCCTTTGAGAAGGACATGACACCATTTAAATTCAAGGATCATGCAATGAAAATGGAACTAGGTTCTATATGTAGTTTATGTTGTAAAGACAATGTTATTCTATGAAACTTTTATCTGTTGTGATGTTTTCTCATATTTATGTGCACCTTAAGTTTATTTGAGAAAATCATACGTATAGGACCAAGAATAAAATAGGATTTATTCGTTAAGAGAGTCAAAGTTAGCACATATAGAATAATACTAGAGAAATTAAATACAATGTAGTACATGTAGAGTAATACTTGTAATTAAAAAATTTATCGTCGTGATTTATTTATTTATATCACAATAAATGTAATCGATATGAATAATTTAAAATATTAAGATTAAACATATGGAACACAAGTGGAAAAACGTAGATGCAATATCTATAGAACTAAATTCTTCCAAATTCAAAGACATGGTCCAACGTCCATCTTTAACCCATACTTGAGATATTTTGGGATTGTGACATTTGTTTATGTGGCCAAATTCTTGTCGGAAGAAAATGATTATAAATAGATTGTTTGATCCTTGAGCTCATTCACTCAATCCATCGAATATACATCATCAATCAGAGGGTTCAGATGGCTTCGATGAGCCAAAACTAAGTGATATAAAGTGTTGAAAGCAAGAGTATCAATGGCAAGACGTAATATTGATTCTTGGATTATTACTTTTGATTCAATTCGTGGATCAATTTTATGCTAACTACAGAGAGAAGGGTTAATTAGTTTTTTATTTAATATAATTTATTTTATTTTTTTAATTTCATTTCTTAAAAGAGTTACTTTAAGTAAAGTGTATGTCACATGACTCAAATTTACTAGGACTCTAATCCCAAACTTTATACATACTTAAATGTACTATATAGCATTGTGTTACAAACTCGTTGTCAATTTTATTAAATATCCGAAAAATGTAATTATCAATTTAGAATACTACAACAACTCAAAACTCAAGACATATGATTGTATTAGAAGTGTTTGGACTCACAACCTTACGGAACCGAAGAACTCCGAGCTTCACCATCATCACCATGTTATCATCGTCATTGTGGTTGTTTGAACCAAAGACGAATGAAGAGAAGACAGATCTCCCCCATTGGTAGCAGCAATAATCTCACTTCAAGATCGCTAGTGGCTATCTATTGCTCATCGATCTGGTCAACTTCTTACTGGTTTGGGTTTGGAAATGTAAGAGAATGCAAAAGAAAGAGAAGTTCAATATGGGATCGCTTGCTGTCGAGGATCGATCCTACTCTTCTTCATCGTGTCATTGTCGTTAAAATCTTCATCGATCTTGTTAACCTCTTCCTCAGTTGATCCTGAAATGTAATAGATAAGATAGTAAAGGAGAAGGTGTTGGGCAGCTCATAAGGGATAAACGAGAGATTGGATGAGAACTACTGAGACAGACATAACCAAATTTTTATTTTTATTTTTATTTTTTATTTTTATTTTGCTAAGAAGTCGATTGACAAGCATTTCATTAATCTGTTGTCTATCTTCACTACCAAAAACCTTGGACATGAAGAGAGAATTAGATGGAGAGGAATAAAACCTAATAAAAAGAAAACAAAGAAAATATTTTTTTAGTTGAATTAGTAAGTACCCTTTGGTGTAAACATTATGCAGAGGAATGAAAGAGCAGGTAAAGCATGACAAAGTGGAGCAGAAAATTGATGAAAATTCCTTGCATTTCTGTTACAATAGTACATCTCTATATATATATATATATATATATATATATATAAAGGACAATTACATCACTTAAGCTATATAAGCATGTTAGCTCATAATAAACTCTAAATGCATGTGAGCATGTGAGCTCCTAACAAACTGCTGATGTCGATAACTAACTTGTGCTAACATCCTCCTGGAAGCTTATTCCTTAACTCTAAGAATTTTAAATATCTTAAGAGTTTGGTCATGATATCAGCTATTTGATTATTTTGTATAGGTACAAACTGAACTTGAAGTTCACCATTGTTAACCATTTCCTTTATGAAGTGTGGAATTCTATGTAAATGTGATTTTCTTGCAAAGTAACTATTACATGAAAATTATATTTATAAAATGATTACAAGTGCACAAATCACTTATAATAAGTAACAAATATACTCTTGAGATTATCTCTCAAAGAATTGGGAAACATGGTTTCAAAAAATTATATTATTTTTCAATATAGTTAAAAAACAAAATAAATCCTAAAATTCTAACAATTTGCTGGTTTGCGAAACAAAATCGTAAATTTTAAATTAAGTTAAAATCTAAAAAAAGCAGATAAATTAACTATAGTCGAACCTACTATATGGAACTTTAGTGAGTATAATCGTTCAAGGACAAAATAAATTAAATAATTTAAATATAAGTTAGATTTATTGAATTAATTTTTTTAAAAATAAAACTCCTTATAATCATAGTGAGTTTTCAATGATAATATATTAATCATATCTTCTTTAGTCCACGTTGAAATTGATTACTTGGTAAACTTTAAGAGATTTATAATACCAAAATTTTCAATTGAATGGTAACTTCCTTTGATCAAGCTTTCAGATTAAAAATTGATAACTAAGATATATATATTCTTTAAATATAAATAAAGATTTTTCTTATTTTTAATTTATAATTAAAATTATTTTTCAATTGTATAAATTAATACAAATCAAAGAAATTAAAATAGGCTCTTATTTATTATACACAATTAAGCATAGATGATGTGTCTAATGATTAATTCCAAAATATTTTCTTTAATCATAAATCAAGACTTGACTCATCATTAATTTATGATTATAGATATGAAGATGTGAATAAAAAATAAATCATAACATTTATTTATTTAAAACATAAAACTATTCTTCCAATCATTGAAAGTAGACTAAAACCCAATATATAGATTACAAAGAAAAAGAAAATATATAACAATAAAATTACATGTTCTTGATAAAAATGATTTCAGATCTCTGAATAGATTGTCATTATCTTTTTTAAATCATTGGACTATCTTTACATTTAGAGGGTTCTCTTTCTGTATCTGTATATGATGGTGGAATGATTAACCTAAAAATTAATCTAAAAATACTCATGCATGCTATAGATAGCTAAAAATAAAAATAAAAATTGAAAAGCTTAGAAACTAAAGTATAGGTGTTGAGGTGTGTTTTGTGAAGAGAATGAAGGGTGCTTATATAAGTGAGTAAAATGAGAGAAAAGGGGAGAAAATAATAGATCGCAAGGAAAATATTAACGTGTATTGCGGTTCACTTTTATCCATGTCATGGCCCGTATTGATTTTGGTACGCATGAAATCATGATCCGAGTTTATTCTTCTAAATTGAAATTGAGTGTTTTTAGACATGATTCTTCATATATTGATCTTTTTAATCAATTTGAAGTTACAAATATCTAAAAAAACAAAACATACCCCTTTTCGAAAACATGGATTCGTTTCAATAATGATAACAATCTTGCAAATTCAAATCAATTTATTTCATTAAAGTGTAAATAAATTATGTAATATTAGTACTTTTCAAACACTCATCACAACCATCAACTAATTTCTTGTTAATCTCTAGCAAGGAAAGCAAAAAATTAAAAACTAAAACTGAAATAAATAAATAAACTAACACAAATCACTTCCGTAGATTGACGCGATTATATTTAGCATATATAATAAACTTGGTTACGTTAATAGATAAATTTAAGTCTCGTGAAGGCTTTCATTGATGAAATCGCAAACATCAAACTAAATGTAAAAATTAAAAGAAATAATAAAAATTAAAACAAAAATTAATAAAGTAAAAACTAAAACGAAATATAACAAAGTAAAATAACAAAACTTCTTATCCTTTAGTCTTTTTTCAAGTTTATAATTGAAATCTAAAGCATAAGTTAGATCAACATCTCAAAGATTCATAATTTATTGTAAAAATTTGTTGCAAATCATAAATTCATAGTTCATTTAAACAATATATATCAATACTAACTCACTCAATTTCAGTTTGTTAGGAATCCGAATTTGTTTTTAGTCTAATTCTCACAAGTCATACTCTTAATAATACACTGATCATATAGGTTCAAGCACTCGATTAAAGATACATGTGAATAATTTTATGTAAAAAAAATGAACTAATGGGTTCGTATATGTTTAAAAAAGAAAAGACTCAAAATAGTACGTAACATTCGATCTCATAAAAAAAATCAAATGATAAGATTTATAAAGAAATTAAATACTATTTTTATGCATCAATTAAAATCATAAAGTAAATATATCAATCATATGCTTTTAGAGAAGAATGAAAATGTAATGACTTCAAGGAGATTTATTTCGTATCTTTCTTTTATATCTCACAACTTGAGAAACGTTTAAATCATAGTATTTAGTTATACTTTTGATTTTTTTTATCTTATATATATATATATAGTGGACCCATATACATATTTGTAGTGAGTGACTATTTTTGACTTACTTTTGTATTGACAAGGAAATCCCAATTATATCTCTTTTTATGGAAGTCATGCATGAATGAAGAAGTCATACACTTTCATTTTCTACTAAGTCGTTCAATTTAAGTAATAAAAATAAGTATATGACACTTTATCATATGTAAAATCTAACATCTAATGTAAAAATCTTAACATCCAATGCAAAACCTATAGAGATTATCTAATAATTTAAAATAATAAAAAGAATATTTAATGAATTAAAAAAATATTATCACTCAAAATATAAAGATAAAGGCTCAAAATATTCTCAAAAATTAATCTTTACTATTTAATTCTTAAACATTAATTTCGATTTCATCTCAACTTTGACATTTGATCATGAAACATAAATTATGATAAAAATGAACTAATTATCATATTACTCCATGACATGTTTAAGACATTAATAATTTTGCAAGAAAACTTGTAAAATTGAACCTAACTATTCTTAAAACAATAAACAAACCAAATATAAGAAAATAAATAAATGTAAATGTAATACATGTATAATAAAAATTTAGAAATTACCATTAATTTTTTCTCCACCCTCGATCTAGAATCTGCATTATCCTAAATATAAAAAATGTAAATTAAATATAAATACATTATCCTAAATATAAAAAATGTAAATTAAATATAAATACATTATCCTAAATATAAAAAATGTAAATTAAATATAAATACAAAGTATAGAAAATTAACTCGTTTACTTTATGTGATTAAGTTATGATGTAAAAAGTCAAGTATATTCATCATTCAAATATTTTAACCATACATACAAAATTTTGTGTACTTCTCGTTTACATCACGTCTCAACGAATAATTAT
This sequence comes from Hippophae rhamnoides, assembly GCA_033030585.1. Lineage (NCBI taxonomy): Eukaryota > Viridiplantae > Streptophyta > Magnoliopsida > Rosales > Elaeagnaceae > Hippophae > Hippophae rhamnoides. The sequence goes on along the minus strand of CM065429.1, from coordinate 46,873,959 downwards.
AAATTTTAAGAATTCTAAATAAAATAAATATAGTTCATATAATAAGAAATAAAATAAATAACAAATAAAAATAAAATAAACATATAAAAATAAATAAATAAAAGAAATAAAAAAACAAATATTGGTACAAAAAAATACTAAAGAAAAAGAAAAATTAAAAATTAATATAAAAAGAATAAAGTAGTAATAAAATAAAATAAAATTGAATTAATTTAAAATAAAAATTTGAAATTAATATAAAAATATTGAAAAGGAAATAATAAAAAGAAGTTAATGTAACAAATAAGTTAATTAATAACTAAAGTGAACAATAAAAATAATTAGAATAAAAAAAAAGTAATCTTAGATTTTTTAAAATTTTTTATCTTTAAATCTTTTATTTAATATCTAATTCAACTAAAATAACTAATATATTTTACTTATTTTGTTTTTTTTTTAAATTAAAAAAATTCAAATATTTTTTATTAATATTAAAATCAACTAATAACTAAGATATTTTTTAATTTTTTTTTTGAATTTCAAACAAATTTGATTCTTTTTTCTTAATCTAAGATCTCTTCATATATATTTTTTATTTTCAATTTGTTTTTCAAATTTTTTTAAAGATCTCTTTTCTTTTAATTAATAAGCAAGCATAAGACAAAAGCGTGTTAATTAATGAAATAGCATTAGGAGTTTGGACCTCCAATTTCTCATTCACTATTATTGTAGAGATTGTTTTTTCCAATTTCAAAAAAATATTATGTTTCGATATTTGTTTTAGATATTTTTTTAAGATTGTAAATTTTTTTTTCAAATTTTTGTTTTTTGAATTTGTTTTAAGATCTCTTTATTATTATTATTATTATTATTATTATTATTATTATTATTATTATTAACTTTCTTTATTTTTTTAGATTTTTTTAGATTATTAATTTTTTTAAATTTTCTTTGAATTTGCTTTGATATCTCTTTATTTTTTTTAATTGTTTTAATTGTTTTATTTTTTTAATTTTAGACATAAATTTTGATTTTTAATTTTTAAATTTATTATTATTATTATTATTATTATTATTATTATTATTATTATTGATTAAACAACTCACAAATAACAAAAGAAAATCACAAAAAAATCATGAATATTTACAAAAACACAAATAAAAATAAAATCACAAAAATAATGATTTAAAATACCAATTTTCTAACAAGAGTCCCATAAACATGATCCACAAAAACTTAATAGTCAAATTTTATATTTATAAAATCTTTATAAGTGCAAGAATGACTTATATTTAATGACAAGTATACTCCCAAGATTGTCTCTCAAAGAATTGTAGTTGTTTTAAAAAATAAAATTATTTTCTAATATAATTAAAAAAAAAATAAAACAACTCCTAAATATTCTAATAATTTGTTGGTTTGTGAAAACATAATCATAAATTTTAAATTAAATTAACATATTAAAAAAACAAGTAAATAAAAATAGATAAATTAACTATAACTGAACCTAATATATTGGATTTTAGTAAGCATAACCCTTTATGGATAGAACAAATCAAATTATTTAAATATTAGTAAGATTTACTAAATTAATTTCTTTTTAAATAAAACTCCCTATAATCACGGTGAGTTTTCAATTATAATAAATTAATCAATTATTTCGTAGTCGAGTTTGGAATCGATTACTTTGTAAGCTTTAAGAAATTTATGTATATCAAAACTCTCAATTAATTGATAACTTCTCTTGATTGAGTTTTGAGATTAAAAATTAATAACTAAGTTAGATATAAACTTTAATTATAAATAAATTTGGCCTATCTTTAATTATAAATAAATTGTTCCATCTTTAATTTATAATTAAAGTTATTTTTTAATCGTTTAAATTAATACAAATTAATGAAATTAAAATACTCTTATTTATTATACAATTAAGCATTACACACAAATTAAGCATAGATAATGCATCTAATGCTTAATTCTAAAATATATTTTTTGAATCATAAATTAAGACTTAACCTATCATTAAAATATGATTAAAGATCTAAAGAATGTGAATAAAAAATAAATCATAACTTTTATTTATTCAAAACATAAAACTATTATTTCAATTACTTTAAGGAGAGACTAAAACCTTATATACAATTTATAAAGAGAAATAAAAATGATTCTAGATCTCTAAATGGGCTATTACTATCTTCTTCAAATCATCGGATCATGTTTACAATTGAAGGGTTTTCTCTATGTATCCTTACATGGTGGTGGAATGGCTAACTTAAAAGCTAATCTAAAACTACTCCGACATTCTGCAGTTAGTTAAAAATTTAAAAAATAAATAGTAACTAAGGCGTGGGTGTTGAGGTGTGTTTTGTGAAGAGAATGAAGGATCTTTATATAGGTGAGAAAAATAAGAGAAAAGGGAAGAAAATAGTGGATCATGAGGAAAATATTAAAGCACGTTGCGGCCTGACTTTATCCATGTCATATCCCACACCTTGATTCTAATACACGTGAAATCACAATCTAAGAAGGTTGCGTTGCAGCACACTTTTTTCCACCATCGCAACTCACGTTGTTCTGCATTTTTCAAATTTCCTTATTGTTTCACCCCTTACAAACATGGTTGGTACATATGTAAAGCTTACATATTTATTCTTTATTCTTCTAAGTTATAATTGAGTGCTTTTTGGCATGATTCTTCATGTGTTAATCTTTTAAATCAATTTGAATAACAAAATATACAGGTGATTATGAAAATATAGATTTGTTTATATAATGAAAAAAATAACCCAAATTTAAATCTATTTATTTTATTTAAGTGTAAATAAATCATGTAATATTAGTATTTTTTTAAGCATTCATAAGTAGCATGCACTTATATTATCACAGTGCATTAATGAACAATGTGGAGGCTTGAACTACAATTCTAGTATAACCCTTTGGATCCACATGACTTTAGTTATTGTGAGTTTCAATGCTCTAATCTTTTATTCAGTGGATGATCTAGAGACTACATTCTGTTTTCCCAAGCTCCAAGAGATGAGTAAGCTACCAAGGTCGATGCAATGCCCTTATGTGTTGCATCTATCATCTAAGCATGTAATCTAATTTGAGTCTGTGTAGGCACTTAAAGATAAATGATCCGATTTTGATAGGATTAGGCCAAACTTATAAGTTCCTTTCAAATATCTAAGCAGCCTCTTCATAGAATTCCAATGAGTGGTAGTTGGAGAATGTAAGAACGAGTGTAATTTATTTACTAAGCAACAAATATCTAATCTAATTAGAGTACAATATTGTAGTGCTTCAACTATTGTCCTATAATGAATTGCATTGTGTAAACTATCACCATCATATTTAGAGAGAATTTTCACAACAAACATAGTTGTAACATCTACTTTGGACTCTTATAATTTAACTTTATGAAGCAAATGCATGATGTACTTCTTTAGACTGAGGTGTATGCACTCTTTTGTTCTTGTAGTTTCAATGTCTAAGAAGTATTATAGCTCTCCCAAATCTTTCAATAAGAATACTATGTTCAGTTTGGAAATGAAATGTTGAATCAAAGAATTGTTATTTCTTGTTATTAGAATGTCATTAATATAGATTAATATGATGATAATTTTTTCATTCTACACATAGAGCATCATTGATGCATCAAAATTTAATGGCTTGAACTCCTACTAAGTTAAACATTTACTTAATTTCTTGAATAAGGCCTAAGGGGTCTCTTTTAATCCATAAAGTGTTTTCCTTAATTTACATATATAGTTAGGGAACTGAGGATGAACAAAACCCTCGAGTTGTACCATGTATACATCTTCTTTTAGTTCTCCATTCAAAAAGGAATTGTTTACATCCAATTGCCTAATTGACCAAATTCTAAAGCCAAAGTGAGACAATATGAATTATAATGGGCTTAACTATAGGGCTGAAAGTCTGTGTATTCGATACTCTCAACATGAAAGAAAACATTTCACAACCAATCTACTTTTATACTTGTCTAAGGAGTAATATGTTTTTAATTTGGTTATATGGAGCCACTTGTTTCCAATTACTTTTCCATCCCTAAAAAGGGGCCAATTCCCAAGTTTCATTGTACATAAGGGCTTGAAACCATTCAGGTGTGGCAAGAGCTTCTTTGAAAGATGAAGGTTCTAGTAGAAAAATGGTTAAGAGCACATGTTGGAATACTCTAAGCTTTGAATCTTTCTGCAATGGTGTGTAATTAGAATTGTAAATGACTTGAGGTGTGGAAGAAGTAGTGGATAGAGTGACAAATATTTGTTATGAGGAAGAGGGAACATTAGAGGAAGCAGAAGGGATATATAAAAATGGAAATTCATTCTCATTGAAAATGACAAAATGATATATGAAAATTATTTGGGAAACTGGCTCTAGAGGCTAGTATCTTTTGTAGTGAGAAGCATATCCTAGAAAAACCCAAGGTAAAGATCTTGAATCCAATTTGGTAGACAAAAAACTTTGGCATCCAAATTTTTTGAAGTAATCATAAAAAGGTTTTGAATTGATGAGAAGTTGAAATGGATTTTGGTTTGATAGGAAGGCATTCAGTTTATTAAATGAACTACTGTTTGAAAACTATAATCTTATTAAGCTAAAGGAACACCAGAGATGATTAACATAGATAGATCATTTTCAACTACATGATGGTTCTTGCATTCTACAACTCTATTTTGAGATGAAGTGTAAGAACAAGAAATCATATGAGTATAACCTTGCTGAAATAAATAAGATTCTAATTTATAAAGTTCACTACCACCGTCACTTTGTAAACATTTAATTTTGTAAGAAATTTTTTGCCCAATCATTGGTTCAAAATGCAAGAAAATAGAAGCAACCTGACTTTTATCATGCAAAATATAAATCCATTAAAAATAAAAAATAAAAAAGCATTTCATTTCATTTCATACGTGGAGGAAATAGGAGCAGGACCCAAAGGTCAACATGACAATAGAAAAGTAGTATTAGATCTAGTGTGTTCATGAAAAACATGTAATCTATGATATTTTCCTAATTGACGAGATGTGAAAGTGTAATGAGTAATAAAAGGAGCTAAAGTAACATTAATATCTCTAAATATTTGATGCAAAACTGATGAATGTAGGTATTGTGATTTTTCATGGAGAATAGAACCACTAACTAAGACTTTATGGCACTGCACATTTTGAAAAGTAGAAGCATGACACTTGTAAAACCCTTGCTCAATGCCCTTCGTTAAAATTTTGATCTTTTGTGCCAGATTCTTGACAAGAAAGAAATTGGAATGAAATTTGACGAAAATAATATTTTAATGTGACAAAGTTGATTAACTGAAATCAATTTTTTAATAAGATTAGGAACAGAGAATAGGTTATTTAAATGAAATTTAAATTGATTTGAAAATAAAATACCTAACCTACAATAAAATACCTAATAAGAATTTTACTACCATTACCAAGCATGACAAAGAGATCACCAAGGAAGTATGAAGGATTTATAATGTGTGATTAGTTAGAGGTGAGGTAGCAGTTGGCTCCTAAGTCCAAGAACCAAGCCCGATCCTGTAAAATGGAAAAGGGTAGTAACCTGATTGAGATTGGCTTGTGGTGCAAAAGGAAAAAGTATCTGGCCAGGTGATGATGGAGGATAATTGTTATAAGGAGGTGGAAAGGTTAGTATGGTAGATGGATGTGGAGATAATGTTGTTTGTGAATTGTTCCGAGGAGCTAAGGGTTGAGATTGATTTTATTGGTCGAGAACTTGAGAGAAATGCATTTGTGGCGAGGAACCTCGAGGTTTATTACATTATTTCCATTGTTATTAACCATATTTTTTGCAGATTTGGCACTGAACATTGTTAGGGCCCAAACTATATGGATATTGGTAGTTGAAACTGAGGTGGTTAATTAGGTGGTGGTGCTCAAGATTGTTTGGATGGGTAGAAATTTGATTTTGTTTCGGCATAATTGACATTAAGTATAGGTTGGTTAAGTATAGGTTGGTCAAGTGTAATGATATTGACACGTTATAATTCTCTTATAAGTGTGCATCATAACAAAAACTTCATCAAGGCTCAGTATGTGTTTCTTTTGTGTTATAGTGGTAACCAATATACTTGCTATCTAAGCCTTCAATAACGTATAGCATTTGATCCTTTTCGTTTAAATCATCCCCAGTTGCTAGGATCAAGTCAATCAGATCTTTGATAGTGTTGATATATTGTGCCATGGTTTGATAACCTTTGGTTAACTTTTGTAGTTGTCATCGTAGTTGGAGTATTCTAGCCTTTGAATCATCGTTAAATTATTTTGCTAAAGCAACTCAATACTCAGATGTAACATGCTTGTGCATAAGATGCTTCAAGAATGGAGGAGATACTAAGAAATAGATCTAGTTTTTGATAGAGTAACTTGTTTGTTCCACAAATCATATTCTGGGTTTTCTTCAAGATATTCATAGGCAGTGGTGATGGATTGTTCATTGGTGGCTTTGACTATTCATTTGATGAATTAAGATAGAGGTAGAGCTGACTCATTGAATGAATCAACTCTATAAATTATGACTATATGTTTAGGCTATTCACTCCAAACCATATAATTAGTCATCTAATTTAATAGAAAAATTAAGATTGATGGGAAGTATAGAAGATGATAGAAATGTTTAATAAATAGATAGATATGTGATGTAAGGTGTGGTATGATGAGATTCCTCAGGTATTTAAGTAACCTGTAAAACCTCTAATGCTTTTTTCAACTTTTTTAGACTCCTTATCTCTAATACTAGTGAACATTATGCACAGGACATGAAAGGAGTGAAAGAGCATGTAATGCATGACAAAGTGGAGCAAAAAATTGATAATTAAATTCCTTACATTTCTATTACAATAGCACATTTGTATAAAGGACAATTACATCACCTAAGACAAACTCTAAATGCATTGCTTACGTGTGAGCACTTGAGCTCCTAATAAACTAATGATGTAAATAATTAACTTGTGCTAGCATTTGGGTGTGAGGAAGATGATGAAATTAATGAGATTCAATCATACTTTGAAATTATATTGAACCGATAACCTAATTCGAAAAACAAGAATATAATGTTTTTGACATATGGATAACCTAATTCGAAAAACAAAGAACATAATGTTTTTGACATATGGATAACCTAATTCGAAAAACAAAGAATATAATGTTTTTGACATATGGCATAATGAAGGGAAAAAAAGAATTGTTTAATGAGAAAGGAGTGAAGATAGAGAGATAAAAAGAAATGGAGGAAATAAAATAAGTAAACAAATCTAAAAAAGATTAATTTATTTTCTATTTTATGTCAAGGCATATATCAAAATTTTAAATTAAATTTTCATGAATTTGAATACTAAATTAACTCCTTTTAATAACATTAAATTTACTAAATCCATATAAACATCTCTAAAGCCAGGGCAAATCTATACATAACTATAAATATGTGCCCTACAAATAAATTTTTTGAAATAATATTCATAAAATTATAAACAAAACACATTCACAAAATAAAACTATATTCCACTTAAATTTTAAATTATAAACTTTTAATACATAGTAAAACTTAAAATTAGATATATATAATATCTTTTTAAAATTAAAAAAAATTAATAAATCAAAAATTACCTAACATCATACTTTAATGCATGACCCCTCGGGCATAACAATACCATAACCCCTCGGGCATGATTTGTTTTCATGATCAATTTGGTCAAACCTTCTTGACATGATTGAGACAGCCATTTAGTAAAGTATACCATCAAATAGGAGGTCATGCAAAACGTTTGCTATGAAATTAGGAGGAGTCGGTCCATACATGACAGGAAGCTGTAGAATATTCATTATTTAAAAATATAATATAATTCCAGAAATATATATCATACTTGGCGGCGGCGGCAGCGGCAGCCACCAAAAAAAAAAAGAAAGAAAATTATTCATGGAGCTAAAAGCGTTACTGTTACATTTTCGACCAAAAGCGACTTAAACTAGCTTCGATTGATCCATGTGGTTCGTCAGTTGGTAAGTACACATCATCGTCAAACTGCCCAAAGAAAGCATCATAAATCGGTACTCTTTTTTTCCATCCAATCAATTGTTTATTGAAAAGATAAGAATCTTAAATTTTTTAATCATATAATAAGACCTTTTATATTAGACCAATACATTTTTACCGTTCTACCGTATTATTTTAAATTGAACACCATTAATTACATATTGTTTAAATTAAATAAAAAAAACATGTTGACCCCATCCATTTTGAAGACGTTCAATTGTATTAAGGTATAAAAATAATATCTCACTTTAATTAAGAAAAATATTAATATAATGTTTATAAATAATATGAAACTTATTTTCTTTGAGATTAACCTTTTAAAATGGGATATATCATTGAATATATCATGCAACTTATAAACTAAACAAAATTTCTTTAGTATTTGAGTTTTAATCAGTCAATAAGCCAAAATAAGTTAAATAATAATTATAATAATAAAACTCCAAAAATAAATAAATGAAACTTATAAAAGGACAAGATACCAAATTGAATTAAAATATAATAAAAATAAATTAAAAATACAAAGTATTTAGTTAGACGACCCTCACTTTGAGGGAATATTAGTGTATAAAAAGAATGTCTCGCACTGATTAGTGTTTATAAATAGTATAAAACTTATATTCATTTGAGATTAACTTTTTAGGCTTTGATGACTCACGTTACTTATACACTATATAAAATTTATAAATTAAATTTTGTTAATATTATTGGGGTATTATTTTTGCTATTAAAAAGTATTATTTTCGGTAATTTTCCTTATTTATTCTCCGTAAGTAAGATGCCTATCAGCTTATAAAATCAAACATGTAATGAAAAGAATAAAAATGTTTCTTTTTGGACTAGAGAATAAATATGTTGAGAACATTTGATATAAGTTTCTTTTGAAACAACTGCATTCCTAAACTCACATTCTTTCCAAAATTTCAACATAAAGTAACAGCAAAGGAGTGGTACCTTCACAATAGCATTCTCCTTGCTTGAAATATTAACAGGCAAGAAATGAAGATTCGGCATCTTAAGTTGCACAGATGATATGTCAGGAAACCTAAAAATCGAAACATTAGAAATTAGATTTATCCGGCGTGAGCATTAGCAAGTGAGTGCAAGTATGAGTGTGTGTGTGAGAGAGAGAGAGAAAGAGAGAGAGAGAGAGGCAAACCTGTTGAGAACACCTTTTGCCATGTGATATAGAGTTCTTTGAACAGAAGGACTGTATACTCCTTCTTTAGGAGGCCCAAAGAATGTTTCAACTAGTACTTTTTTCACATCGGTGTATGTCTCGGTAAAATAAAGTGGCTTCTTGGGAATGCTTGAGAGAGATTCATAAGAGTACCTGCATCACATGTATTACAGAAGCATGACATTGTAATCTCCAAATGAAGACATTTATATTTTCAAAACCAATTTAATCATCACGATGTATTGTATACTGAAGAAAGTTAGGCTACCCAATCGAGAAAATCTATACCTCCATGATGCAGTCACCTCTGTAGCCAGAATCCTTTCTCGTGTCTCGGGAAGAGCTGTGTATTTATCCCTAATGAAACCCTCAAAACCTGACTGCTCATCATATAGAAATATAAGCAATCAGCAAAAATCAATTTGTTTCCACAGTTCATATTGCATAATATCTAATGATGCAAAACCCTTCTCTTAGAAGATTGGTCCAACTATTTGGGTCTTAACACCCTCAAGGCCTCAACCACGTAGAAAACTTTTGTGATTAAAACAAAATACAAGAGGAATTGAATATCACATCGTCAAGAAGAAGGTAAAAACAATTACCATGCAGAAAATATTTCGTTAATGTTTCAAAGAATTCTAAAATAAACAGGCCTACCTTTGTTGTCTTTAGCAAAGCCAATCCTTCAACACCAGAAACCAACTTCACTGAACCAGACTTTTGTAGTATTACCTCAGTTGTATGCTTCTCTGATCCAAGTTTAAAACCTTCAATGGAGAAGATATAGAAAACAGTTATAAGATGGAAAAGGAAAGGGTTTATGACAACTAATGATACATAAAGAAAAAGAGATGCAAAAAGGTATACTCTCCTTTTAGTGTTTCCATAAAAATTAAATTGATAAAACTCAAATGATCATATGAACAATTCAACAGGTCTAGTATAATCATTTTAAATCAAGTTTTATGAAAAATTGCAAATCTAACCATGTTGATGTGGTTCACCATCTATGTGCACACGCTCCCAAGGCTTTTCCAGAATCTTTACAATGGCAGTATGTACCTAACAAGATGAAGATTGGGACTTGTAAAAAACTATAAAAATTTGTCGGCTAAAAAATGTAACAAAAGATTTCGAGAGAAACACATCTGATCAAATTAACGACATTGACGGGATTCAAACAGTACAAGATCCAGATCTAAATTAAATATTTGCCTCTAGCTGACATGAAACTCCTCTCAGACAAAATTCTAAAGAAATGACATGAAATGAAAAGGTTTAAACTCAAACTAAACTGAACCAAACAACATCCTCATAAAGCTTCCTTCTCACTCTTAAGCAACTTACTCTTGGGAATTAAAGGGAAGAGTTGAAATTAAAGAATCAAGATCTACAGTTTAAAACATGAAAAAGATGCCCTAACCTGGCGGTAAGATGATGTGAAGTGTTTAGCAAGAAGAATTGCAAAGTCCTCTACAGATAGCTGCTCAGTACATTCCTTTGCTTTCGCATATACCTGCAGCGCATAATTTCCAACCTTCCAAACATGAGTAAACTGCAGTGTTATAGTTCACAATTTTAACAGGAAACAACTTAAAGTAAAAATTTACAATTTCTCATTTTTATAATGCAATGGTTGAGCTGTGTTTCCAAATAGGGAGTTACTTGTTGAGTAATTAACTGGACATTATATAGTTTGTGTTTTGGGTCGATTTAGTCCTAGATAACTTTACCCAATTGTTACTTTCGGGGAACTATTAGTGTACATTTTTAGTTTAAATGAAAGACAATTTTCTTCAAAACATTTATCTTTTCATTAAATGAATGTACATGTCGCATGTCTTATTTTTTAGGGGTATTTTTTTCTTATTATTTTAGCACAGTATACAGATATGTGACAGGCACATGTTCATGTCACAAGTTCATAAAAAATCAAACATTTTTTGAAACTTTTCCTTTACCAAAACGTTAATCTACTATACTGAATATACCTATCTAATAATCACAGGACAAAAGGGTCAACTAGGTAAAATTACACGAATAAGGCAGGGGAGTTTCCATTGTTTTTACAAAATAGATATTTTAGTCCCGCTACTTTCAACAAAAATGCTTTAGTCCCATAATTTTGAAAGATATATACACTTTAATTCTAAAACATCTCAAAACTACTAGACTTATCTACGTCCTTATTAGGACTAAAGTGCATAATTTTTCAAAATTATGAGATTAAAAACAGTCGAGTTGAAAACTACGAGATTAAAGAGCTATTTTGCCCAAAACTACGAAACCACTAGCATCCTTCACCCTTTTATATTTCACAAAGTTTTATACTTCCCCTGTTTAACTATTATGCTTTGATCTATATTCATACGTTTAGTAACTTATAATAGAACTACTTCCTCTGCTTTTAAGTTTTGAAGATCAAGAATAAAAATGCTCAAGCATGTTAATTAGCCTATAAAACTACATAACTAAAATCTGAGGAAGCAAAAAGACTGCACAGATTTAACAGATCCAGGAAAAATATAGGTAAGAAGTTGGAAAATCGAAGATTTTCTAAGAATTGGGAATCAAAAGATGCATTAAGGAGGGGGGTTAGTTATATTTTCTTTTTCCATTTTTAAGAAAGAAAGTCAACTTGTGTTTGCCAAGAGAGAGATAGAACTCTCATCGAACTCAAAAACAAATTGATTCAAGTCAAAAGCTTTACTTTGTTTTCTCAAGAATCTAAAAATATAAATCAAGATATCAAATTAAAAGAATTACAGTGTTTTTCATGGTATCGGTGGCAACTACGTCGGAATTGCGGTCATCAACATAAGCAGTAACGCAATCGGAAAGGAGGCTAATACTGACGTTCCATTCAACAATGAATTGGGGACCGTTTTGGTGTCTCCAAATTCTAGCAACTCTAACTCTTGCTTTGCCATGTCTCTGCTCGAAGTTGAAACCCTCGATCTGATTGGCCATGAATGCTCAGTTACAACTCAATGTATTTGAAGAAAGAGAAAAACGGACTGAGTTCGGGAATTCTGTTCTCATTCTATATTAGATTAATTTACGACTATAGTTAGCCGTAAATATCTTCCATATGAAAATTATTTAATTTAGTTTAATTTTTTTTTTTAGTTGATTACTTTTATTAGTTTATTATTAAAATACTTTTTAACTAATTATTTCAATAAAAAATAAGTTAATTTTTACGAAAAATTTAAATCACATACGTAATATATATGTAAAATGAGAACAGAATTTAAATCCATTTGACTCTTCAACTTTTCAACTCTAAAATGCTTGACAATTCTGAAATCTTCCCTCGAATCGTAAATGGAATCGATTCGTTGTCCAGATTAGACTAGATTCTCATAGCTCAGTTCGATTTGCCTCTGCCTCTTTTCGTCATTTTTCTCTTTTCTCTCGCTAAGGTTTGTTTTTTCTTTCTTTTTTTCGTTGTCTTTTGTCATTCCCAGCTTTTTCTTTTTCTTTTTCTTCTTTTTTTTTTGTTTTGCCGTTAACTTTCCCTCTTCATTAATTAAAAACTATAATACCGAAATTGTCCCTTTTTTTTTGCCATATAGCTTCCACGTAGCTCCATGTGTCCCATTATGTAAAAAGTGGTAAATGTTTTCCATGTTCCGTAATTAATTTTAATTGTAATAGCTTACCTAAGAAGTCACCGAAATAAAATATATATTTATTATAGTTACAAGATTTAAATAACCTAATATCTTTAGATAATAATATCCCGAAGTTTGAATATTAAGATCGGATTATATTTACTTAAGATTGAAGAGATGTCATAATTTATTAGAATTCAAAATGACAAGAAGAAACGATATTGAGTTTAACACCATGTCAAAGGCTTCCAATAAGGATATCAATATGCAAACTAAGGAGTTCAAAGTCAACACGTTATTTGCTAGTATTGATGTAGTCAAATATGCTATAAAAATGGATAAGATAGGATATGGTGGGATAGTGAAACGCATAAGGAATGATAAGGATAGGTTTCAAGTGGTTTGTATGAATTCTGGTTGTTTGCCATGAAAGATAACTATTGTAAAATTAAAAGGTGTCAGCATTTTCATTGTAAAGGAATGTAATAAAGATAATCAACATAAGAATAATATGAACTACAAAGTGGGAGCACCCAGTAGTTCCTTCGTGGTAAAGGAAAATATAGCATTTTTTAAAGATAACTCTAACATGTATAAGAGAAAGGTGGCAAGTTATGTGAAATAAAAATGTATTTGAGTATGATTGAATTCATTATGACCCTGAAATTTGTGATCGATGATGGTTTTGAATTTTTTTTTCAAAATATATTATTTTGTTAGTCAAAGTTTTGTGGATACTTTGATTTAAATCGTTATTCTTGAAAATAATTGAGCACATAGTAAAATTTTCTTTACTCCATTTTGCCTACGAAGAGAAGAAGTTAAATTAATTGGGTTAGGAAAGTTCAATCTTGCTTTGTTCTAGAATCCGTTGATGGATCCTTGAGGCGAAATCCTAATTAATACCAAATATTAGAGAAATGATCTAGACAATTTTTTTGTCACAACCAAAAAGCTTTCCCAATTGTCCTAATTATCACACCATCATTGCATGGTGTATTCCCATAGTCAACCGCCTTGAGCCTTATTTTACGTAAGCCTTATTTGTTGGTTTAACTACATAAACCATTCTCACTCTAAGCTTGAAAAATCATGAACTTATTTTAAATATTAGAGAAAAAATATTTTTCTCAAAATTTACATTTAAAGAGAAATTTAGTTCAAATTAAATAATTCACATTATGTTTGCTCTATTTGATCCAAAAAAATATAAGAAAAAAGAAAAAAAAAGTGGAAGACAAGAATTGAAAAAGGATAAAAGTGGTTGAAATTAGTAAAGACTATGAGTGTCAAGGCAACCACACAAAAAAAAGTAAAAAAGCACCCTACTTATTGAGTATCAAGTTGAAAAAAAAAAAGAAAAGTAAAGAAATAAAAGAAAAAGGAAAAAGGAAAAAAAAGTACTCCACTTATTGAGTATGACAACAATATTGTCATCAGTATAAGCATATTGTTGAGAAAGAGCTTTAGTGTGAATTCTATCTATATTCTTTTTATTGTTTCTTTCTACCAAGTATTTTCCCAATTTTTTTGATTTTCTACATCCATTTCTTTCTTAGCTTTCACCTTATGGCTTATCATTACAACCTTGATTGAAGATCTTTTGATCTCTTATTTTGGTATTTGATTACATTAGTGGAGAGGATTTCTGAAAATTGGACTTATGGAGTTAAGTTTTGAGAGAATTCTTCTGATTTCAGTTGTTCTACTTTTATCTAAATTTGCTAGTGGTTTGGAGTTAAATTGACTATTTCACACACACACTCAAGGACCTAGCTTTAGGTTGAAGTAAATGCTTAACACTTGCTTGACAAATTGCGAAATTTTGATTGATTTTCTTGCTATCTTTGATGTAAAAAATAATAATTTATTAGTGATGAAATCTAAATTTAAATAATGGCTTTGCATTATATAAAGTCCCATGGATATGGAAATGAGATTATGCAGTAACTCATTGGGATGAAATCTATTGTCTTATAAGACGATCATGGGGAAGATGGTGGGATAAAACTCCACTAGAATAGTTTGATAATGTTAAAATTATTGAATTATTCCAAGCACTCAAAGTGAAAAAAACTACTGACCCTAAACCACTAAAGGGTAAAACTAAAGTAGAAATTGTTATAAAAACCCTAAAAGAAAAGGGAAAAGTGACGAGTATATCTCTAAAAAACTAGAGAAATTATGTTCTGAAGAAGAAGAAAGCTCCACAGACTCTAATGAAAAATTAGATCTAGAGCCTTCTGAAAGTGACTTATAGATGGCCGGCTCAATCTAAAAGCCAAGCCAACCACCCACTAAAGAAAGTGGCCAACATTAAAGGAACCCACAAAGCACTCTGGACAGACGACTCCAAAACTTAAACAGGGACACACCACTAGACAAAGGGCTAACTCTTCACATGGGAGAGCATCTACTTTTAAGAAAAGTCTTACTAGATTTATCTTGTGAATTATTGTATTTTGTTTTTTAGATGAGTCTCTTTATCTATATAAGGCTCTTAGACTTCTAAGTTTAGCATCCAAATAATTTCATATATTTTTCTCTTTGTAAGTTCCACTAATACTCTTTGTAATATATTCATATTAATAAATATTCTTCAATTTATATATCTCTTCGATTTTCTTTAGCGTTTTCTATAACTTAGTAGATCCTGGCAGTATTTGGTATCAAAGCCATCTAAGTTGGAAAAGATAGTAGAATTATAGTTTGTAATCTTAATAATCTTGTTATTAAAAGAGACTTTGAGGTACTAGGACTTCGACGAGCAGTATAGAAGTAAGTCCTAAGAGAGGGAGTTATAAGACGCGTGAGTCTTTGTCATCTAAAAACTCTCAAATTTAAATTAAGATTTATTTAAATTAATATATATATATATATATAGAGAGAGAGAGAGAGTAAAAGAAAATAAATTAAAGCTGGCAATTTATATATATATATATATATATATATAATATAAAAGGCATGTGAGGGAGAACAGAAAAGAAAAAAAGAGAGACGATTGGGAGAAAATCAAAAGAAAAACAAATAAAAAATAGAGTAGCGAGTGAAGTTTGAAAAATAAATAAATATAAAAAGAATAGCGGTCGGACTACAAAGGGAGAAAAAAATAAAAAAAACAGAAGCGTAAGAAAGAGGAAGGATGACCACGAACGGAGAAATAAAAACGCGGGAGAAGACATGAAAGTAGATTATTTTCCTCTTCTTCGGGTGTAAGTGATTCCGCAACAATCATTGGAAAAGTGTAATTGTCACCCAAGAACCCATAGCGAAGATGCTTAGGCAATTGCTTCAACTTTGGAGTTGTAATTTGCTGCACTTTTTTTGTAGAGATTATAGAATATGTCTTTGTTACCATTGGCTCTAACCTCTCCACTTCTATGCTACATGATGTAACCTACTACAATGCTTCTAAGGCAAATACATAGTGGATAAATTCTTCACTAATAAAAGGTAAATCAGATTCACAAAAAACAGAGTTGTTGAAATCATAAGCATGAGATGAAGTGGTGATACATCGTTCTAGGTGATCAGCTGGCATATCTTCTTGAAAGGCTTTTACTACACATTGATCAATGACATCTACCCAAAAGCAAGTACTTGGATCTTTTGAAAATCTCATAGTTTCATAGATGTTAAATGTAACCTCTTCCTTGTTCACTCTTAATGTTAACTCACCATTTTGAACATCCATTAAAGCCTTTCCCGTAGCCAAGAATGGTTGGCGAAGAATTAGTATGACATCTTGGTCTTCATCCATATCTTACACCACAGGAAAAATAAATTTATCCACCTTTACCAATACATCTTCTATGATTCCCCGTGGATACTTAATAGATCGGTCTGCTAGTTGCAAAGAAATTGTTGTTTGTTTCATTTCTCCAAGTCCCAATTTCCTATAGAAAGAAAATGGCATAAGATTAATGCTAGCACCAAAATCACATAAAACTTTCTCAAAAAATGAATTTCCAATAGTGCAAGGCAAAGTGAAACTCCCTGGGTCTTTTAATTTTTGAGGCAATTTCTTTTGAAGAATAGCAGTACATTCTTCAGAAAGCTTCACTATTTTGAACTCCTCCAACTTCTCTTTTTGTAAATGATGTCTTTTAGGAATTGGGCATAATTTGGCATATGTTCCAAGGCATCTACAAAAGGAATATTTATGTGAATTTTCTTAAAGAAATCTAAAAACTTAGAAAATTCTAATTTTTGTTTTTGAAAATGTTGAGGATAAGGAAGTGGAGTAGAAAGAATATGAGGATTGTTAGGAAATAAAATTGATGGAGGCATGTCAGTCTCTCTTAGTGTATCAACAACAATCTCCTCTTTTTCTACTTTATGATTACTTTGGCCATTTTTTGGAGTTGTAGGGATAGACTCGGTTTCCTTTGATGGTGATTTTTCAATTTCTTAATATGGAAAAGATAGTAGAATTATAGTTTGTAATCTTAATAATCTTGTTATTAAAAGAGACTTTGAGGTACTAGGACTTCGACAAGCAGCGTAGAAGTAAGTCCCAAGAGAGGCAGTGGTAAGACACGTGAAACTTTGTCTGATCCTATTAAGGTATTCTCTGATCTTTTGCAATGGCAGGATTGGTAAGATCATTCTCTAGAAACTCTATTCCTTCATCCTCCAACACTAGCTCTACTTCTACTTCAACTAGATCTGTAAAAAACAAAGAAATAATAAATATAGAAAATATTCAACAACATTTAGCTAACTGGAATGTTCCTAAAGTAGGAACTTCACAAGTCTATAATAAGGATATTTTTCTTTTTAAATCTAATTATATAATAAAAATAGTAGAAGAAACATATCCTTTAGCTAAAGAGTCTTTAGACTTAAGCTTATTATCTCAAGGTCTTATAGATCAATATAGAGAAAGATATAACAAGAAGGATAACAAGAAGGATCAAACTAGGGACAAGGGGAAGGGAAAAATACCTCCTCAAAAGGACATTAAGAAGAAGATTGTGTGCTTCTTAGACAAGAAGAAGGGGTACGTTAAGAAACAATGCTCTAAGTTCATGAAGTGGATTGATAAGAAAGGTACTTGATGAGTGCTCAAAAGCAAATAAATTACAAAAACATAACTAGTCCTTCCCAAAAAGGGAAGAACTCTAAAACTAAGAGAAACTAGCTAAAAAAATAAGAAAAAACTTAAAAAAAACTAAAAACTAAGAAATGGAGAGAAAGAAAGAAGAGAGAAGTGTGTTTTGAGGTGTGGTATGAAGTGAAGAGAAGGGGGGTATTTATAGGTGAGGATGGGGAGAAAAAGTGAGTGAAAAAATGTTAAAAAAATTGTGAAAACGCAGAGTGCAATTGTTGAGGTCATGGATGGCGTCAACATGACGTCATGGGGTGGCTGCGTGCGAAGATGGGATGAAATGGCAGCGGCGTGCGCGGAGGGCAGCTGGGGCGCGCGCGCGGGAACAGTAATAGCGCGCTGGGGCGTGCACGGATCTGGAGCAAGGCACGCGCTGATGCGCGCGGACGTGGGCATGCTGCGCACGCGGCTCGGCGTGGCGGCGCGATTTTCTCCTTTTTGACCTTTTTGACCCATTTTGTCCAATTTTTTCATATTTTTTTACCTTTCCCCATTTAATTATTAATATATTTGTGATGTATTGCTTCCAATATTCCTCTTTGAGTCTTTAAGTTACATTTTTAAGCGAAAATACCTGAAAAACAATAAAAATACCCATGATTCCGAAAAAGACAAATTTATATAAATATATGATAAAACATATAAATATGCATTTTTTAATCAATTAATTTGCATAAAATCATGGTAATTTTAGTGCTTTTTGAGCACTCATCACAACCCCCAACCAGCTTCTTACTAGTACCTTAGCAAGAGAAGCGATAAAAACTAAAAATTAAACTATCCTAAATCAATTCCGTGGATTGACACGGTTGCATTTAGCCTATGTAACAAGCCTTTAAACCCCCTAGGTTGCCCTAGTGGACGAGTTTGAGTCTCTTGAGAGTTTTCAGTAATGATACCCACAAACATTGAACTAAATGTAAAAATCAAAAGAAACATTAAAAACAATCAACTCAAAAAATAAAATTATAACAAAATCAAAAATTAATTTTTAAGAATAAGAGAAAACAACATATCACAAAAATGTCTCATACTTTTTAATCTCCTTTAAGATCATAATTAAAATCTCAAGCATAAGTTATTTTAATCTCTTTAAACAATCATGATTTATTATAATAATTAGTTGAAAATCATTTCCATATTTCATGTCAAAAATATATCAATTTAATTTCACCCAATTTCAGTGTCATGAATCAGAATTCGCTTCGACTCTATTCCTCACAAGTCAATACTCTCAAAACACTGAATCCTATGGGTTCAAACACTCATACTATTTTATATGCGAAAGAGTTGATGTATAGAAATAAACTAATATGTTCGCATATGTATAAAGAATAAAAGCTCAAAGTGTTATTTTGATGTTGATCTCATGAAAGGAATCGAATGTATAAATTATAAAGATATTATCGTATATAAAAATTATTTTCATGCATAAATCAAACTCATTAAGAAAGAATTTCAAGATATATGCCTTTTACAAATGAAGAGAGTGCAATGATTTTTTAGGGAATTATTTCCTATATCTTTCTTTTGTAATTAGCCTTTACTCACAACTTTGTAGGCAATGTGGGTTATAGGATGTAGATTATACTATATATTCTTTATCTCTCTATTTTTTCTGAAGATATTTCTCAATATATATATTTTAGAGAGTCAATCCATGTACAGATTGTACATTTGTTTTTTTGGATTTTGGTGAGTGGTTAATTTTGTGGCTTTTCTGTTTGATCTTGGTTTAGGTAACCCTAGATATGTCTTTTTTTTGTAGCAGTCATACATGAATGACATATAAGCATATACTATCAATTTCTACTTAAATCATTTAATCTAAGCAAAAATAATAATAAAAAATATACGATATTCTATTAAGATGAGAAAAAATTCATACATTCAATGCTAATACCTATAGAGATCATCTAAAAATTTGAAGAAATAAGAAATGTGTTTGGAGTAGAAAAAATATATATTTCACTCTGAATAAAGGAAATTAGGCTCAAATTATATCTCACAAAGGTAGTATCCACTAAAAAAAAATTCATAAACATCGATTTTGGGATTAATATAATTTCTACATCATATCAAGAAATACTAGTTATGACAAAAACTAACTAATTATCAAAAATAATTACAAAATATTTCATGATATGTTTTCAAAAATTAATCTAACAGTACAAAAGACTTAACTATTTACTTAAATTTGATTTAATGAAATGATAATTTTTTGTGAGAAAAGTTTTTTAAAAAAAAATTCCAAAAATTACTAAATCACACAAAATAGAAATAAAACCAAACACACAAAAAAATGAAAATGTGAACATAAAAATAAAAAAATTATTATATATATATATATTTTTTATTTTTAAATTGTCAAAACTTTTTTTTTAATTAAGGATGGTAACTTTTCATCACCCCCAACCTAGAACTTACATTTTCCTCAATGTAACAACTGTAATATAAATATAAAGAGAAAAGAGAAGAAAGATTACCTATTTCCTAAGAATGTACAAGTAGTAATGGAAAATGCAGGTGCATCCATCATATTCGTCATTAAAGTGTATACAGACAGATCGATGTGAACTTATAACATCTCAACAAATATTTTTAGTTTTAACAATTTAAAAATTATTCACATGTAATTAAAATGAAATAAACAATAAAATTAAGTAAATAAAACAAATAAAAGAAAATTACCTAAAATGATGGGTTGCCTCCCATCCAGCGTTTAGTTTAACGTCTTAGCAAGACGTAACTTGGGGATTGCATTTTAAGTAAACTCAATGTCCCCTCATCATTGAGTCAATTAAACCTACAGGTAAGACAAGGTTGTCTACCTATACTTTTTTAGTCATACCCTATTGATTTTCAAATTTTTTTCTGTACTTAAAAATAGGGGCATACTTTGAGGGTTTTAGATAACCCACATCTAGGTGCAAATCAAATAATTAAGGCATCAAAACACAATTGTACCTAGATCAAACAAAGCAACTAACTCCTTAGATAGTAATTAAAACTTTAAAATTTTGGAGATAGTTTCAGAAAGTTTTTTTTTTCTATTTTGTTTTGTTTTGTTTTTTTTAAAGATAAAATAAAATAATAAGTATTAATCAAGAGTGCTCCTAGGAAAGAATGGTAGTGCAAAGGCTCCTTAAAAACCATCCTCCTAGACAGAACAATGTTCCCAAGAAAGACTAGTGGCACAAAGGCTTCCAAGAACTAGTCTCCTAGACAGAACTCCCTTAGATCTTTACTTTTCATGCTATTAAAATTAAGTTAATTAAGTTAAGTTAAGTAAAAAATTTAAGTTAATGAAAATCTAAGTTAATTAAAAAGCTAACTTAATTAAGTTAATTGAAGCAAAAAAAAACTAAGTTAATTAAGTTAATGAAAATCTAAGTTAATTAAGTTGATTTAAGTTAATTAAAAATCTAAATTAATTAAGTTAGTAAAAACCGAAGTTAATTAAGTTAAATGAAAATTAAGAGAAAAAAAATAATTAAAGAAAGAAAAAATAAAAAAAATTGAAAAAAATAAATAAATAAAAGAAAGATATAACAAGAAGGATAACTAGAAGGATCAAACCATGGACAAGGGGAAGGGAAAAATACCTCCTCAAAAGGACATTAAGAAGAAGATTATATGCATCTTAGACAAGAAGAAGGAGCACATTAAGAAACAATGCTCTAAGTTCATGAAGTGGATTGATAAGAAAGGTACTCAACTTTTATTTGTTTGTTATGAATCCAATATGATTGATATTAATCATAACACATGGTGGATTGATATTAATCATAACACATGGTGGATTGATTCTAGTTCTATAATCCATGTTACCAATTCATTGTAGGATTTGCCAGACCTACGAAAACTAATGAGAAGTGAGCGTAGTATTTATTCAGGAAATAAGATGCTCCCACTTTTGGAGTCCATTGGCATGTGCATATTGATTTTAAATAGTAGTTTCTTTTCAAATTTGAAAAAGACATTTTATATTCCCAGTTTTTTTAGGAATTTGATTTCAATATCCAGACTTGTATCAAATGCTATTCCTTTAACTTTTCAGACTCTAGGTTTAATTTATTTTATAAATATGATGTTATTAGATATAGTACTTTGTTTAATGGTCTTTTTCTCCTTAATTTACAAAATAATGACAACTATACAACTATGCATGTTCATAAAAATATTGGTACTAAATGATGTGTTATGAGCAAAGAGTCTTCTATGTTATGGCATCGGAGATTGGGACATATCTTCATTGAGAGAATTACAAGGTTGGTAAATGATGGGGTACTTAGTACTCTAGATTTTAGTGAATTTTACATTTATATAGATTGCATTAAAGGCAAGCAGATTAACAAGTTGAAGAAGGGTTCCAAAAGGAGCTCTGAGTTATTGGAAATCATACACATACATTTGTAGTCCAAACATGGATACATATCATGATAAGTACTTCATCTCTTTCATAGATGATTACTCATGATACATGTATCTCTACTTGTTTAACAGTAAGAATTAAGCATTAGATTCTTTTAAGGTGTTTAAAGTTGAAGTAAATAAACAATGAGGCAAACAAATTAAGATCATGAAATCCGATAGTGGAAGAGAGTACTATGGTATATACACTGAGAATGGACAAGCGAGTGGTACATTTGCGAGGTTTCTTCAAAAGAATGGGATTGTTGCCCAATACAGTTTATCTAGATCTCTGGACTAGAATGGAGTTGCTAAAAGGGGAAACCAAACATTATTAGACATGATTCGAAGCATGCTTGCTAGCACTAGACTTCATGAGTCCTTGTGGACCAAAGCTCTTAAGACGGCTGCGTAAATATTGAACCTATTTCCAACCAAGGCTATCCTAAGGACACCTTTTGAGTTATTCAAGGGTTGAAAACCAAGTTTGAGACATGTATGCGTTTGGGGTTTTTCGTCTGAAGTAAGAGTCTACAATCCACAAGAAAAGAAGTTGGACCCAAGGACCATAAGTGGGTATTTAATGGGATATGCCAAAAGGTCTAAAGGATATAGGTTTTATTGTCCATCTCATAGCACTATGTTTGTGGAATCAAGAAATGAAAAATTTCTTAAGAATGACTTGATTAATGGGAGAAATCGATCTTGGTGTACCACTTCATTTAATGGACTGTTCGTTATTGTTAACAATGCATCTTGAGTACAAATTCGTGTTGAAGAACTAGTCTTGGAAGTACCACAAGTTGTTGATCCTGATCAAGTAGATACTGAAGTTCAAAAGATGCCTAAATTTATTGAACAACATTATCCTACTCCTCAGGAGAATGTTGATGTAGCATTAAGAAGATTTACTAGAGTAAGAAAATCAAAGATTCCCAATGACTATGTTGTATATCTACAAGAGTGTGACTACAATTTTAGAGCCAAAAATGATCCTCACAGGGCATGTGTTTTGAGGTTTTGAACTTATGGTACAATTCCATGAAAGAAATGATGAATTCTATAACGTTTAATCGAGTTTGGGATCTTGATGACTCTATTAAAGTAGAGTCATTAGTGCACTTTTTTACTTAATATTTACTTTTTTTATTCAATAAATAATATTTTTAGGCTAAAAATATTAAAATATAAACTTTTTAGTGAAAATAGCATTTTTGGAATTTTTCTGGATTTTTAACGCAGGACTAATCAGAATCTTCCACGTGGCCTACCACACAAGCAGGGGCTGACTAGGCAAGCCATCTGGATGCCATGCAAGCAAGGATAGCGAATCATGTTACGCCGCATATTAGGAGGAAAAAACGCATGCCATGTGTCAGTGTTGTGTGTTTTGCAACACACAAAAATCGTGCAAGTATACACGGTCACAAGTAATAAAGATTTGTAAGTAAAGATCATTCCCACGGAGATTTATACTATAGTTTGTTGAGTACTAAAATTGTATCTCTCTGATTTTATCCAAAATAATCGTTGATATGAAAAAAAAGGTAACAAAAATAAATAAGAGAACTCTAGGATTGCAATTTTTCACCAAACTAATCCACTCCAATCATATTATTTTCTTTGGATTTATATTTTTTAGTACATTTAATTTGTCAACCGAAAACTTCTTTTTTATTCATACATCTCTTCCGAGCTCCGTATAAACACACATCGTTAAATTAATTCACTATATCTCTATGAGAATTAAATTTAATAAGATTCATTAAGTTCTAAGTTCTCGAGTAATGGTCACACTTACAATTAGGGTATATTCACATCCTTCGCATACATGTCATTCTATTTACTGAGCAATATACCGCAAAAATGCCTTTCTCAAGTTTATTTTTATACCACAAATCGTTTTGATAAAATTCGTAAATAATCAAAAAAAGCATTAAGCACAAAATAGAGCAACAAAAATCGAACGTCTTATAAATCTATAAAAAAAATAATTAAAATTAAAGCTTCATAAATTTAGATCAAATGCAACCCTAGAAAAATTAAATTACTTCATAAAATTAAAATAAAAATTACAGCAAATGCAGAAAAATTAGAAGGAAGAAGAAGGAAAATTAAAACATCAAGAAACGAAAATATTTGACACACGCAGAACACAACAAAAGCCAAAAAATGGCTTCTGCGTGTTCTGTAGTCCAAAACCGAACACCACAAAAATTATAAACTAAAAAAAATTTTCAACTCTATCATAACATCACCTATTTATAGCTAAAAAAATACATCAAAAATATTAAAATAACATAAACGCGTTAAAATTTGTATCGAAAATAAAACCCCGACATTCCCCTTAAAATCCGCGGTCACGCGAAAATCAAAAAACATATTTTAATTCACGCGAGACAAGAGCCGTTTCTGCATTTTTTTTATTCATTGTGCGTGCCACGTGTCAAAATCTGATTCGCTGCAAGATTCCCTAAGGCCACGTGGCAGCATATCATTGGGTGAACAAACCGGATGCACGCAGGAACGGCGCACGGGATTGGGGCACCGAAAAAGTGAGGCAATGGCTGGAAATGGGGCGTGATCTAGCGCGGTCGCGCGCATTGTAAATAGCCACGTGTCAGAACATGATTTGCTTAAATATTAGTGGAACACGTGGCAAATTCTTATTCTGTAAAAATTGAGGATGCACGCTGCTACCATAACCCGCGTCACACACGATTGTTACACAAACGGTTCAGTGCGCGACAGCTTGGTTCCACGCGGCTGTCACCGGACCTTCGAGAGATCCAACGGTGGGTGATCGCGCCAGGAAATCTACGTAGCCAACATGTGGGTCGCACTCTGACGCCGGCCTGCGCGACAGGTGGGGCCCACTGGCATGTCGAGCCGTGCGAAGGAAAATATCCGTACCTACTCTCCTTGGTCGGGCTTGATGAACACGCGTGAATCTGATCCGTTGATCCTTTGATCGGACGGTCCACGTTTTACGTTTGGAATAGGGCACGTGGCCTTCTTCTCTCCTGCGCAGAATTTAAACTTTTATTAATTATATTTTGACCCACAAAGATATTTCAATTTACATTTTCAACTTTATTTAATTACAATACAGCCCTTTTGGTAATTTAAATTAAATTTTAAACTTTTAATAATTGAAATTAAGCCCGATTTTAATTTAAATTATATTTTCAACTTTCTTAAATTGCAATTAATAACTCTTTTATTTGAAATTATATTTTTGGACAAAAAAATATGAAATTAAGTACATTTTCGATACAAATTATTTAATTTTATTAAAAATGTATTTTTAGCACATAAAAGGAAAATATTAATTTATTTAACAAAAATTAACTAAATATTAAAAGAACATAGCAATTATCATTACTAAAATTGATGAAAATAACTATATAAAATACAGTTATCAGTCAGCAAGGCATTCAATCTGAGTTCGAAGTGCGGTCAAACTTTGCTGTCACATGTCGCCACCCAGTTGCTCCTAACATTCCACCCGAATGCCACACCATCCATTTTTGCAAATCACGTCTCACCTCATGGCGCTAACTCAATGAGCATTGACTCGAATCAGTCTCCCATGCCACGCATTGTGCTCTGATTCACCCAGTGAATTTTTGATACCATGTGTCGCGTTGTGATTGGTTGGCATTGTCAATTTTTCTTGTTTTGATTGTAGCCCTTGATCTGAAGTTGATATGACAATCCAAATCGCCTTTAAGCTATATTTAAGCCCCTAATCACTCAATAAACCTTGAGTGGCCGTCATTAGCATAATTTTGGTCAATTTTTACAACTAAAAGAGAGAAAAATATAAAAAAATTCAAGAGGGGACACAATTTTAGTAGAGATTAAAGAGGAGATTAACACTAAAATTTAAGAGATTGATTGTTTTTATTCTTCTATTATTTTATTTATCAATTTTTATGTCTTGCTTTATCAAAAATATAGACTTTATGAACATAATTATGTGTAGTTAATTTATTAATCTATGGATCTTATAAACCCAATTTTCACCATGTGATGATCTAATATTTTATCTCAATTTTAATTATAATTTAATTATATTATTTAATCTGATTTGTATGCTATTAATTATTTGACCAACAATTTATCTATAGAGGCAATTAAATAGATTTGAGAGAATTATTTAATTTTTTGTCTTGATTAAATAACATGCATAATTTCTAGGTAGAGATGTATGATTCTTATGTATGTGATGCATAATTGATGAACTTAATAAGTAGTATGCAATTTAATTGGCATGAGAGTGTGATTAAATTAATTACTATATGGTTTGTAGTTTACTTGGGAAAGGAATACATGCTAGGTTAGATTCAATTGATTATGTAATTAATTGATAATTATATTGGGAGAATTAAGTATTCTTAGATATTTTCTCATAGATCTTTTTAGTGACCAAATCTGATTTAATTAATTATTGCTATTTACTTTTAGTTATTTTAATTTTTCTTTCTTAAAATATAAAAACACAAAAAAATTGATTTTTACTTTTTTAGTTTAAAAAATTAATTTCTATAAAAATAATCTCTATGGAAACTATATCTTCTTATCATTATATTATTTGTTACGATACGTATACTTTCATATTTATTGCATACACTTCGTGTGTGGCGATCAGATCTCATCAAGTTTCCTGATGGTTTAAAAGCCATTGGATGTTAATGGGTCTTCATAACAAAGAAAGACTCACAAGTCAACATTGAGAGACATAAAGCAAGACTGGTTGCCAAAGGATTCACTTCAAGGGAGGGAATCAACTACACGGAGACATTCTCTTCTATATCTAAGAAAGATTCACTTTGTGTGATTATGTCATTGGTTTCCCATTTTGATTTGGATTTGCATCAAATAGATGTGAAAACAACTTTCCTTAATGGTGACCTAAAGGAAGAAGTTTATATGAAACAACCTAAAGGATTCTCCTTTAGTGATGGAGAGCACTTGGTCTGTAAGCTTAATAAATTCATATATGGATTAAAACAAGCTTCCCATCAATGGTATTTGTCATTCCATGATGTCATCACTTCATTTGGTCTTGAAGAAAACATCATAGATCAATGTATATACTAGAAGGTGAGTGGGAGCAAGAGATTTGTGTTTTGGTGCTATATATGGATGATATTTTGCTTGCAACCAATGATAAGGATTTGTTATATGAGGTGAAGCAATTTCTCTCGAAGAACTTTGATATGAAGGATATGGGTGAGGCATCTTATGTCATTGACATTAATATCCATAGGGATAGATCTCGAGGCATTTTGGGTTTTTCTTATAAGACCTATATGAATAAAGTTTTAGAGAGATTTTGGAAAGGGTGGTAGATTCAGCCTAATCGAATGCCCTAAAAATGAGCTCGAGCGGGAATAGATGAAAACCATTTCATATGCTTCTTCCATTGGAAGCTTAATGTATTCTCAAGTCTACATCGTACCTGACATTGCATTTGTTGTTGGGATGCTAAGAAGATATTAGAGTAACCTAGGTGTTGACCACTAGAGAGCTACAAAGAAGATGATGAGGTAACTTCAAGGGAAAAATAATTATATGATCATGTATAGACAAACCAAAGATTTGTAATTTATTAGCTACTCTACTATAGACTTCACTAGCTATATTGATTCATGCAAATCAACATTTGGTTACATTTTCATGCTTACCGGTGGAGCCCTGTCTTGAAGGAGTGTGAAGCAAACCTTGACTGCTACCTCCACTATAGAGGCCGAGTTCGTGTCATGCTTTGAGGCTACATCACATGGTGTATGGTTAAATAGTTTCATTTTCGAGCTTAGAATAGTTGACTCCATTTCTAGGTCATTGAGATTGTACTGTGAAAACTCAGATGTTGTGTTTATGGCTAAGAACAACAAGAGCAGTAGTCGTAGTAAGCATATCGACATCAAATACTTGGCCATAAGGGAACGTGTTAAGGAAAAGAAAGTGGTGATGAAGCACGTTAGCATTGAGTTGATGATTCCTGATCTTTTGACTAAAGACATACCACCAAATAATTTCAAGAATTATGTAGTAAGAATGGGACTTGGTTCCATGATGTAAATGTTCATTATACGTACATTTGATATTTTAATGAAACTCTTATTTAGTTGATGTTTTCTTATTGAATTTATGCATATATTTTGAGAAAAATATATTTAAGTTATGGGTCTCGAATAAGCATAGGGTTTATTCATTAAGTGGTATGGGCTTGAGATGCATAATGCATTATGATACATGGAAGATAATACTCATCATTAGAAGACCTATCATCATGATTCATGTGTTTTGTTTTTCATAAAGTTGAATGATGGAATATACGGACCAAGTGGAAGAATGTTAGTTTTCCTCTCCTAAAATCTTGATAACTAACCGAGAAGTTGGCTAAAATGTGGTCAAACAACTTCCATTACTCACCCACGTTCTTCAACCCCTCAAGTGCATGTTCTATTTTTCTCTTTGATGGACAAAGAACTCAAACATGCTTATATATATACGGTTATTCCCTATGCCTCCTCTCAATTAATTTCAGAATAAATTTTAGAAACTTTAGTCTCTGCACCATCGTGATTAAGAAAGAAATGTTTAGAAGCATCAAACGGAAACACCATCAAAATTTTCGTGTGAGTGTGGTGAAGCGTGATTAATAGTTAGTGATAAGTTTTCAATTCATTTTGCTTCCTCTGTATTTACATTTATGTTCATATGGTTTCACGAATGTTTTTAGATCAAAATTATGATCTAACATTTAAACATTACAAAAAATATTTTCCAGAGAAAATATGTAAAACTACTTACCATCTCGCACATATAGAAACGATGCCTAGGATTTTGATGAGTCCATGATGTCCATTATAAGGAAACAACTCCCGAAAAGCACTTGGTGTGTTGGATGGGTTCATTTTTTTGAAAAAAATAGAACACACAAAAATGACAGCCGAAATAAGCTACTTTCCTTGAAATTATATAATGAAATCTAAGTTGAAAATGATGTGTATGATGAAGAATATAACTAGAAAAAGAGTTAAAAATAATTTGGGTATGGCATAAACGGGGGTGGTTGATTGGTTCTTAAATGGGTGAACTAGGGGCTATATGATCGTTGAAGATGAAGGAATAGGAAAATTTCAAAATCCCCAAAATGCCCCTCTAAAATTAATCTAGATCGTTGTCAAATAGGACACATCATAATTTGAGTTCATTTTTTCTTTTTTTTTTGTCATTAATTTAAATTTAAACATTAATGAAACTCACATAAAAAATTATAGGACTCAAGTGTATAAATCACATACATGATTAAAATGACTACAAAACCAATTAAATTGGTTAATTTTAGTGAGAATAGCTTATTAAAAGATATTTTAAAAAATATAAATAATTAAGGGTATTGATATTAGCATGATGTAAATGCTTAATGTTAACAAAATATTTTATTAATAGTAATTTTATTTTAAAATAATGACAATAATGTGTAATTAATACTATAAATAAAATAAAAATTTTATATATTGCTATTGTGATAATAATAAATATTATTATTCTAATATCATTATCCATAATTAATTAAAAAATATTAAAAGTATTAAATTAAACTTTTAAGAAAAATTTCAAAAAAAAATAACATCATTAGAACTTAAAATAATAAAAATAATACTATAATAATATTAAACATGGTCCAATTAGATGAAATTTAAAATAAAATTATATATAAAGTTTTTCAATAGAAAAAATATATGAAGTAAATACAAGAGTATTATTTTTATTGTTATAAATTTTAAAGATATTTTTTTATTGTTTTTTCAAATT
Source organism: Hippophae rhamnoides (assembly GCA_033030585.1). Classification (NCBI taxonomy): domain Eukaryota; kingdom Viridiplantae; phylum Streptophyta; class Magnoliopsida; order Rosales; family Elaeagnaceae; genus Hippophae; species Hippophae rhamnoides. The sequence goes on along the minus strand of CM065429.1, from coordinate 46,843,745 downwards.
TTATGGTACAACGAATATAAAAAATATTTTGTATAATGAATAGACAGAATACTTTTGATAATTTTTTAATAAAATAATTTTAAAATTATTAAATGTCTATTTTAGCATATGTTTTCAACATAAAAGAATTAAATGATTCACTTTCTAATTTAAGAAACTAAATGACACGTATAAGTAAATTGATTAAATTGAATTTGTACTATATCCAAATTGCTTATTAAATTATTTATGGTGTATCATATCATTATTATTAATATAAGACATTAATTAAATAAAATTTATCTAAAAAATAAGTAAATTGATTAAATTTACTTTGTATTATATCCAAATTGCTTATTAAATTATTTATGGTGTATCATATCATTATTATTAATATAAGATATTAATTAAGAAAACTTTATCTAAAAAATTAATTAAACGAATTAAATATGTTATTACGTTGTATTTATCTATTTATTTTATTTATTAAATTAATTATAAATATTACATTAAAACATATTATATGTTTTTGATAAACTCAATAAATATAATCATAGAATTTCCACTTGCAATGGTCGTAAATTCTTTTCTTTAAAAAGATTATAATTTTGTGTGTATAATTATTGTGTCTTTGTAATCTGAAAGCAGAAATCAGATTATATGAATGAAGTCAACCTGATCCATCAAAATAAAAAAAAAACCAAAAAAGTAACTAGATTATTATATATATTTTTATCCAAAAAAATTAAAATCATTTTTATTATAGGCAAACGGTGCAAATCATATCAAAATATCTAAATACAAAAGAAAACAGAAAGCCTCTTAATTATATAATGTATTTGCATATTTAAAAGTGACTACTACTTGTTTACAATATTAAATTAGTGTTATATCTCATTTGATTGAAACTATCTATAAGGGTAGTCCTTGGGATATCATAATCGAATCTAATTGAATCTACTTAGTCGAATGCCTCTCAATTGTGCCAATCGAATTTCAATAACACCATATGTGCTTGTGTGTAACAATCTATTTAGTTACATTTGAATAATTCAAGACTTATTAAATTTACAAGGAAGCAAATTAGTTTGGGTACCACATGTAACCTTATTTGCTATAACTTAAGAAAACAAAGTAAACAAGGAGTAATCACACCTCAATCATCAATACATTACACAACATCATTAAAAATGCACATCAAAAACATAAACATGACAAACAATAATCGAGGAAATTACATATAAAATTTCAGTACTTGTTCTCATTGACGTGGATAAAGGAGTACACTACTATGTCTAACATCTCCGATGGCTTAACCCCTTTTAAGGATCACCTTATCACCTCCTTCTATAGAATTCGTAATGCCATTTTCTTAATTTTTTTAAAAATATATCAATATTTGTAATGAGACATAAGGGTTGAAAAATACAAAATACGTAATTTATCAATTACAAAAATACCCCTAACTTAGTTGCACAAAAGCATATGACCATAGGTTTTACTAATGACATTGAACAAACACACATTACAAGGAAAAAATGCATTTAGGTACAATCATTTAATATACTTAAAACGTTTTAGGTACAATCATTTTTGCGAATCTAAATGTACTTGTAAGTACTGTACTTATAGGTCTCACTTTTAGGTAAAATCATGATTATAGAACATTTATGTGATACTTTTAGATACAATCATCAATTGTACTTAAATTGTTTTATGAATATACGTATAGAAATTTAAGTACAGTCAATGATAATTTTTTGGTGATACTTTTAGGTATAGTCATCATTTGTATCCAAAACAATTTAAAAAAAATATTTTTTTGTAAACACTTTTCCTACATATAATAATTTTTAACAAATAATTAACTTTCATTACAAGCATAAGTTAATTAATTACTAAATACCAAAATATGAAATATGTACATATTGAACTTAGTAATTAGAAAAATGTAGGTCCCTAACTATAAAAAAAGAAATACATTAAGTGATGTCTCTAACTACTATAATATTGAAGAATTTGATTAATTAGTTGATCAACATGATACAATCTGCAAATATATGGGTCGTGTAAGTAATATAATGTACCTAAGTATAGATATCGATCCCATAAGAGGTTGTGTAAATTATAACCGAGTACTAATATGATTATTACGAATATTATTTGGACAATAAAAAATTATAAAAGCTGACAAATAAATAACAATTAATTTTAAATCATAAGACTTAACAACTATAAATATATATGAGAAAATGATCTAACAATATTAAATCTCCTAATTTCCTAACATGTGAATCACTAAAATTATCTCTAATATAATCATCAATCAATTATATGATTAATTGAATCTAACCTAACATGTATTTCTCTCTCTCTTACACTACACATTATATAGTAATTAACCTAATTATACTATCATGACAATTAGATTCCATACTACATATTAAATTTATCAATTATAAATCACACACATAAGAATCATACACCTCTGACTAGAAATTGTGCATGTTATTTAATCAAGACAAACAATTAAATAATTTTCTCAAATCAATTTAATTGCTTTTATATATCAATTATTGTCCAAACAATTAATAGTATAAAAATAAGGTTAAATAATATAATTAAATTGCAATAACAATTAGGATAAAATATTAGATCATCACATGTAAAAAATTGGGTTTATAAGACCCCTTGATTAATAAATTAACAAGACATAATTATGATCTTAAAGCTCTAATTTTTCATAAAGAAAGATAATACAATTGATAAAGAAACTAAAAGAAGAAGATATACACTCAATCTCTTGATTTGTAGCACTAATCTTCTCTTGAATCTTTCACAAAGTTGTGTTTCCTTTAATCCTCTCTTGGACTTTTTCTCTTCTTGGTAGTTGCTAAAGTTTGTAATCTTAATTGTGTGTTCTTATGACCTCTGTATGGTACATTAAATAGGCTAAAATTGATCTTCATTATATTAGGATGCTTATTACTATGATCAAATGGATGAGTTTGAAAGTTGTAATTTAATTTTATGCTTACACTTTTTAATCATTATCACTCGATTGATCGAGCCTATTTTTCAATCAATACAGTTATAAAAATTCAATTGATCCAGTTTTTGGTTGATCAATCGACCAACCTTGTAATTCTATATTTGTCTTAATTTTCACCTATTTTTGATATGTTTGATATATTTTCATTTACATTGTCATATTAAACAAAAATTAAGTTTTTTCATGATATTTTAACACATAACATGGCAAATAAGTGGTTTAGAAGTGGATAAATAACTCTACTTTTGTAGAGTTATTACAGCCCCAAACTTAACTCTTTGCTTGATCTCGAGCAAAGGCAAGTATATCTAGCTAAAAAGATATGGGTAGTACATTCATAAATACATATATATTAATACTTGCATATTCAGAGAAAACCATCCCTTTCAAAAGTTGTATAATTCTATGACAAGAAAGTTCACATATTTATCAATCAACATTCCATTAATGCAATGATATGCAAGGTTTTTGACGAATTGATTTGTATGTGTGTTGCATATGATGTCATCCAATGCACTCATGAAATCAATTTGTATGAGTGTACTAATCAACTAAGATTTAGAAAAAGTTTCATAAGTCTATTTTTCACAAACTTCTCCACTAATTTAAGTATGCACTTAGCTAAATATCAATAGGGCATTACATGCTTGTAGTGTAAGGCTTAGATGGGGTAGATAAATGCATATATTTAGGTTTTTTTCACATCTTAGTTCTTTTTTAATTCATCATGAAATATTTAACTTTAATTGAGGTTTCATTTAATATTTTTGGGCACCCTATCTTATTATTATTTTCATTCTTTTATTCCACATCTCTTCTTCACTTTCTTTTCTTTCTCTCTTTTTTTATCATTGTTTTTAGCCTTACAACACCCATCAAACTTATTTTTAATTTTATTCTTTTTATTTATAAGGGTAATTTTGTTGTGAGTTGATATATATATATATATAGCCTTACAATTTATGACTATATGAAAGAAAAGTCATTAGTGTGCTTTTTTTACTTAATATTTACTTGTTTTATTCAATAAATAGTATTTTTGGGGCTAAAAATATTAAAATATAAAAATTTTAGTGAAAAGGGATTGAAATATAATTTTTGGAAGTTTGGGATTGTTTTGGAATTTTTATGGATTTTTAACGTAGGGCCAATTAGAAGTTGTCATGTGGCTTACCATGCAAGCAAAGCATCTAACTAGATAAGCCACGTAGACGTCACGCAAGTAGGGACAATGAATCATAAATATCGATGTGTGAGGAGGAAGGCAACGCATGACACGTGTCATCATGAGATTGCTCCCCTCAATCCACCAGCATACCACGCGCATCTACATCTTTGATTCACATTGCATCGCGTGGTGTTAACTTAGCTTGCATTGACTCAGATCGGTCTCCCCTACCACGCATCCCTTTGTGGTTCGCCTTATAATTTCTACATGCCACAGTTTGATTCTAATTGGCTGGTATTGGAAAATTTTATTTTTCATCTTAGCCCCTGATATGAAGTTGATCTAACGGTTCATATTTTATTTGAGTTATATTTAAACCACTAATCACCTCATAAACCTTAAGAAGCTGCCATTAGCATAATTTTGGTAAGTTTTTGGAGCTAAAAAAAGAAAAATAAAAAAATTCAAAAGAAGATACAATTTTGGTGGAGATTCAAGAGAAAATTAGTACTACAATTCAAAAGATTGATTGTATCTCTTCTCCTACTCTTTTCTTTATCAATTTTTATGTCTTTCTATATGAAAAATATAAGCATTATAGATAAAATTATGTCAAGTTAATTTATTAATCTAGGGGTCTTATGAACCCAATTTTTACCATGTGACGATATAATATTTTACTAGAATTATAATTTTAATTTAATTATATTATTTAATATGATATTTATGCTAGTAATTGTTTGGCCAATAATTTATATATAGAGGCTGTTAAATAGATTTGAGAAAATTATTTAATTATTTGTCTTGATTAAATAACCTGTATAGTTTCTAGGGAGAGATGTATGTGATGCATAATTAATGAACTTAATGAGTAATATGTAATTTAATTGATGAACTTAGAGTGTGATTAAATTAATTATTGTATGGTGTGTAGTTTACTTGAGAGAGGAAACATGGTAAGTTAGATTTAATTGATCATGTAATTAATTGATAATTATATTGGGGGGATTTTAGTTATTCATATGTTTAAAAAATATGGGGATTAAGTATTCCTAGATATTTTCTCATATATCTTCTTAGTTACCAAATCTTATTTAATTACTTATTGCTATTTACTTTTAGTTATTTTAATTTTGTTTCCTTAAAATATAAAAACACAAAAAATTAATTTTTATATTTTTTTAGTTTTAAAATTAGTTTCTAATAAAATAATCTATATGGGAACAATATTTTCTTATCATTATCTTACTTGTTATGATACGTACACTTGTGTATTCATTGCACACACAATTTGTGTGGCGATCAACAACACCCCCAAACTTATCTTTAATTTTATTCTTTTTGTTTATAAGGGTAATTTTGTTGTGTGTTGATATATATTAGATGTGAAAGAGTAGGACGCATTATATTTAACCTCACTCTATAGCATAATACATAATTGCATTTTTCATACAAGCTAAAGGGTGTAAGAATAAAGATAATGCTTATTGGTTAGGCTAAAATGTGTCTTAAAGATATGAAGGGTTCTTAGTAAGGCTCAAAAGGGTGACTACGAATAGAAACAGTACTTAGATTAAAAGGCTCAATCGATCTAATAAAGGTTGAAATCATTTTTCAAGCCTAACACAATTTAGGATTTCACCTCAAGGGATGATCAAATAAATTATAAATTATGGTAGACCTCATCAACTAGCATAACTCACCCCAAATTTTCTCCCAATAAGAACACCAAAATCAATCATGAATATATACATAAAAATCTTAATTAATTTAGTGTAAGCATATCACATGATTGATGTAAGTATCTTAATAAACATGTGACATTTCCTATCCTAGTCATGACAACTAATTCTATCAATGGTTTCATATGTTTCATATCAAATATGCATTTGGTTTCCATGTATTAATCAATTTCTACTCAAATTATGATTAAAAATATCCTAAAAAAATGAAAATGCATACTAAACACTAAAGTAGAGAATGAAGTTCCCTCTTCCACACTTAAATTGTACATTGTTCCCAATGTGCACATATGAATACAAAAAAAGAGTGAAAGGAAAGAAAACTCATTTAGCCTTGGCACACCACATCTGTTATTGAATATGCTTAATCTTTGTTATGCCACTTCCTCTCACATTTATTTACCTATAAAATAGAAAACATATAAGCAAAATAATATTGGGTTTCTTCCCAACAAGCACCACGTTTAATGTCCTTGGCTAGGTATTGATATGAGCTCCTGAGGTGCATCCACTAAGGTCATGAGAGCTTTTTCATTTGGAAATTGGTCTTTAAGATAGTTCTTTATTCAATGCCCATTAAACATGATATGCTCTTTATTTTTGTTCTCCAATTCAATGGCTCTATGGTTTGTTACCTTAGTGATGGTGAATAGACTTGACCATCTACTCTTGAGTTTACTCAAAAATAGTTTGAGTCTTAAGTTATACAGTAACACTTTCTATCCTAGTTCAAAAGTACGATGGATAATTTTCTTATCATGCCATATCTTTGTCTTCTCTTTTGTAAAGCTTGACATTCGTATAAGCATTCTACCATAGCTTATCCAATTCATTTATTTGTAGCATCCTTTTCTCACCAGCTACATCCATGAACATGTTCAATTGTTCCAATATGCTTTATGCTCTAATTCCACCTATAGGTGACATGCCTTTCCATAGACTAGCCTATATGGGGGTGGTACCAATTGGTGTTTTAAATGTAGTAATGTATGCCTATAAAGAATTGTCTAATTTAGAGGCCCAATCCTTTATAGAATTATTCATCGCTTTCTCTAGTATTCTTTTCATCTCTCTATTGGACACTTCCACTTGCCCACTTATTTAGAGATGATAGAGGTAGATACGTTACGCTTAATCCCATACTTATCTAATAAATAATTGAAATATCTATTGCAAAAGTGACTACCTGTATCACTAATGATAATTTTAGGAGTTCGAAAACTAGTGAAAATGTTTTTCTTCAAAAAGTTTATGACAACTTTGGAATAACATTTGTTACTGGATATGGCTTCTACCTACTTTGACATATGATCCACACCTACGAGTATATATTGGTTACCAAAGGATAAGGGAAAAGGTCTCATAAAGTCAATGCCCCAAACATCAAATAATTCTACTTTAAATATATTCTTTAGATGCATCTCATCTCTTTTGGAAATATTACCCATCCTTTGGTATCATATGTTTTTACATAAATGTAGGTTTCTCGAAATGATGTAAGCCAAAATTAATCAGATGGAAGCACCTTAACTACTGTTTTTGGGATCAGAAAGTGGCATTTATAGTCTAAGTTGTGGTAATGGTGAAGGATACTTCCAACTTCATTATAAGGGACACACCTTCTTAAAATACCATCACTGTATTCTTTGTAGAGGTAAGGGTCATCCTAAAAATACTATTTAACATCATGGAAGAATTTCTTCTTTTCTTGCATGTGTGATTAGGTGGAAGGATGTCGGTAACCAAAAAGGTTGTAATGTTTGCATACCATGAGATGTCAATTTAAGTCACTGAGAGAAGTTGCTCATTCAGGAAAGATTCCCCAATTTCCATATTCATCCATATTATCTTCCATCTCTAGTCTAGTTATACGGTCTTCCACCTGGTTCTTTGTCCCCCTTTTATCACAAATTTCCAACTCAAAATCTTTTAAAAGTTCAACCCATCTTATTAATCTTGGCTTATCATCCTTCATAGGTTCTTTATTACAGAGTGGTTTGTATAGACAATCACCTTTATCTGAACCAAATGTCGTCTGAATTTCTCAAAGGCATAAATGATAGCTTAGGATTCCTTCTCTGTAGTAGCGTAATTTAATTGAGCATCATTGAGCAATTTTCTTGCATAATATATGGCATGGAACATTTTTCTCTTCACTGTCCCAAAATAGCCCCAATAGTAAAGTTACTTGCATCACACATTAACTCAACGGGCTTGCTCCAATAAGGTATTATTACAACTGGTATTTATACTAATTTTTCTTTAAGCACTAAAAATGCATCAAAACATTTATCATCAAATCTAAAAGGCATATCTTTTTTCAATAGATTGCACGAGGATTTGGAGATTTTGGAAAAATATTTGATGAATCTTTATTAAAAGCTCACATGTCCAAGAAAACTCCTAACTCCTTTCACACTGGTGGGTGGTGGCAGCTCCTCACTTACTTCTACCTTAGCTCTATCCATCTCAATACCTTTAGATGAGACCTTGTGACCCAAGATAATATACTCCTGCACCATGAAGTGACATTTCTCCCAATTTAAAACCAAATTGGTTTCTTCACATCTTTGTAACACTAGGGAGAGATAGTGTAAACATTCATCAAATGTGTTGACACACACCGAGAAATCATCCATGAAGATCTTTAAATTCTTCTCCATTATGTATGGAAAAATAACCATCATACAATGTTTAAATTTTATAAATGGATTGCATAACTCAAATGACATTCCCCTAAAAGAAAAAAGTTTCATATGGACATGTGAAGGTGGTCTTTTTTTGGTCTTTGAGTGCCACATCGATCTGATTATAGTTGGAATATCCATATAGAAGGTAAAAAAAGGAATGTTTGGCTAATCTATCAAGCATTTGATCCATAAATGGGAGAGTAAAATGGTCCTTCCTTATAGCTTTAATCACCTTGAGAAAATCCATACATACTTTCCATCCTGTGACCATTGTTATAAGTATTAATTCATTTGACTCATTTTCCACAACAGTAATTCCACCTTTTTTGGTACATATTTAATTGGACTTACCCATTCATTGTCATATGTTTGGAAGATGATGCATATGTCCAACCATTTAATAACATCTTTCTTCACCACCTATTTCATAATTGGGTTTAAAAGATGTTGTTCATCCCTAGTGGGCTTAGCTCCATCCTCTAACAATATTTTGTGCATGCATATGGATGGGCTTATTCCTTTTATGTCGACAATAAACCGACCCATAGCGCTTTTAAATTCACAGAGCATCTTTAATAGTAACTTTTCTTATTTCATACTTAGACTAGTAGAGATTATGACTGGAAGTGTCTTGTTCTTACCTAAATATGCATAATGGAGATGCATAGGTAAGAGGTTGAGCTTTAACTTGGGTGGTTCCTCTATTTATGATTTGAGCTTAAAGCTTAACTCAAGAGACTCCATAACCACATTAGATAAACATATGGGAGGTATAGCCTCCAAATATTTCACATATTCAATAATATCAACTCGAATCATAGTTTCCACAGTTTCATCATTAAAATAAGTTGAATTATTTTCTAATGAATTTGTTTCAGTGTTCATAACATCATATATCAAAGTCTTAAGTGTGGGTGGTTCAACATATTTAGTTAAATTATCATCATGAATGTGTGTGCCTAAGTGATTGTTATGGTATTCAATAGCATATGTGTTCACAAAATTAATAAGCACATATTCTAAAGCATAACTAGGGAACATGTTCTAAAGTACATCATTGGCTAGTTCATCAGTGACATTTATCTTAAAGTGATCATTAGTATTATCACTATCGGGAAATTTAATTACTTTAAAAAAATTAAATGGTACCTATTCATATTGCACTCTCATTGTAAGCTCACCATTTGTACATCAATAAGTGCTCTTTTGGTTGCTAAGAATGGATGACCAAGTATGATAGGAATGTGGTGGTCCTCCTTCATGTCTTGTACAATGAAATCTGCTAGAAACATGAACTTGCCCAATTCCATCAAAACATCTTCTACCACACCTTGGTTTCACTTGATTAACTTCTCTACCATTTATAATGTTATTGATGAAGGTTTGGTTTTACCAACCCTTATTCTCTTGTCAATTGATATTGGCATAAGGTTAATGCTGGTGCCCAAGTCACATAGTGCCTTGCCAAAGTTTATATTCCCAATAGTGCAAGGGATGATGAAGCTACCCAGATCTTTTAGTTTTTGTGGTAGTTTTTTTTATGAAGGATGGAACTACAAGCTTTAATCAGGGTTATTGTCTTAAGATCTCTAAGCCTCATTTTCTTATACAATTTGTCCTTCAATAATTTGGCATATGAAGGCATCTATGAAAGTACATCTGCAAATGGGATGTTTATGTGTAGCTTCTTAAAGATATCCAAGAATTTTAAAAACAGGTTGTCTAATTTTTGCTTTGGGAGTCTTTGAGGGAAGAGAATAGTGGGTTTGTAGAGGTTGCTTTTCTTTAAGTGAATCACTTCCTTTTTAATGCTCTCTTTGTCTAATTTTTTCTCCTCATCCTTTTTAAGGGCTTTCTTCTCTTACAAGGTTTCACTACTCCTCATGGATATTATGTTACACTACTCCTTACCTTTTCTTTTTAGATTAAATTTTTTATTGCTTAGAAGGTTACCTTGAGGCCTTTGACTTACTATTTGGACCAATTGTTCCATTTAAATCTCCAAATTTTGAATAGAAGTCCTATGAGTGGACTTTATGTGATTAAATTTTGTATTCATTGAATGAATAAAGACTTTCATCATTCCCATTAAAACATTTATGTTTTCCTCACATAGTGGCTTCTTTTCTTTGGCTTATGGTTGTTGTGATTGTTCAAAACCTGGTGGTAGGAAGGGTTGACAGTTGAATAGATTATCACCGTGATTGTTGTTATTGTTCCATGAGAAATTTGAGTGGTTTTTCCATCCTAGGTTTTATGTGTTTGAGTATGAGTTTCCTTGGAGGTTTTAATTGTTAACACAATTCCCTGCTTCAATTTCAATTGGTTTTAATTGTTGACACAATTTCCACTACTATAATCAAACACCACGAATGGGCTTTTACCATATTTACCCCTACATTTCTAGCATCTAAGTTCTTAGTTAAACCTAGTAGTGTAGCATTTGTTTGAGCTTGCAATGCTACTATGGTGTTTACATATACTTCTTTAGTCACTCTCATTTGATTTAGCCTCTCCATAGGCCATTGGAAATTACTAGATGCCATCTCATCTTGTAATGTAAAAACTTCCTCTTCAGTTTTACTCCCTAAATCTCCTCAAGCTGTAGCATCAATTATGGTCATTAGTTGCCCCATTAATCCATTATAGAATGTTTGCACTTGCAGTTAAGTAGGAAGACCATAGTGTAGACATCTTCTTAAGAACTCTTTGTAGCATTCTCAAGCTTCATAAAGTGATTACCCTTCAAATTTCTAAAAAAAGTGATGTCATTTTTTTAGCTTAGTTATCTTTAAAGGTAGGAAGTATTTTGCTAAGAATTTATGAGCCAATTGATTCCATGTATTGATTGACCCTGCAGGTAGTTACTATAACCATACCTTAGCGTTGTCCCTTATTGAAAAAGGAAACAAGCAAAGATGAATGACACCATTCATCTTAAATGTGTCACATTATTCCAAGAATGAAGCCAAGTGAATATTTGGATCATTGTTAACTAACCTTCAAAACTAATTTACTTGTACCATTTGAATGACTCCTGGCTTAAGTTTGAAGTTGTTACCATTGATGCCTACTCTATTGATAGATGATTGGGCTCCATTTACTTGTGGTACCAAAAAATCCCTTAATATTTTAGGGACCAAAATAGCTTATTGATCCCTTTATTTGGCCATAACCCCTCATTGATCTTGTGCTAATTGTTTCCTTCTTAAGTGAAGTAAAGTTTTCTTTACTTTCTGATAAAAAAGAACAAGCTTTTCACCTGTCCACCTAGGCATTCAATAGAAGCACTAAAACAAAAATTAAAAGGTTTAAACTAGTAAGGTAGTAACCGTTATTGATATCCATTATAAGTAATTAACTCCCTAATAATGGCACCAAAAAATTGATCAACACGATGTATTTCGCAAGTATACAAGTCGTGCAAGTAATATAATGTACGTAAGTATGGATATCGATCTTACAATGAGTGGTATAATGAGTGCCAATATGATTATTATGAATACTATTTGGATAATAGAAAATTATAAAAATTGATAAATACATGATAATTAATTTTGAATTGCAAGAACAACAACTATAAAGATATATGAGAAAATGATCTAAGAATCTTTAATTTCCCAATTTCCTAACATGTCATTCACTAAAATTCCCTATAATATAATTATCAATCAATTATATGATCAATTGAATCTAACCTAGCATGTATTGCTCACTCAAGTACACTACATATCATATAGTAAATAACCTTATTACATTCTTATATGAATTAGATTACATACTACTTATTAAGTTCACCAATTATAGATCACACATATAAGATTCGTACATTTCTACCTAGAAACTATGCATGTTATTTAATCAAGACAAACAACTAAATAATTCTCTCAAATATATTTAATTGCTTCTATAGATCAATTGTTGGCCAAAAATTTAGTAGCATAAAAATTAGATTAAATAATATAATTGAATTGCAATACAAATTGGGATAAAATATTAAATCATCAAATGTAGAAAATTGGGTTTAAATTTGATAGAAATAATTATATTCTGAAAGCTCAGATTTTTCATAAATAAAGATAATACAATTGATAAAGAAATGAAAAGAAGAAGATATACACTCAATGTCTTAATTTATAGACTAATATTCTCTTAAATGCTTCCCAAAGTTGTGTCTCCTTTAATCTTCTCTTGAACTTTTCTCTTCTTTTCTCTTCTTTGAAGTTGCTAGGGTTTGTAATCTTAATTGTGTGTTCTTATGACCTCTATATGGTGCATTAAATAAGTTGAAATTTATCTTCATTATATCATGATTCGTATTACTATGATCCAATGGTTGAATTTGAAAGTTGAGATTTTATTTTATGCTCACACTTTTTGATCCTCATTGCTCGATCGATCGATCAATGACCCTCTATCGATCCACTTCTTTTTCGGCCTATCCGATTATGGAAATTTGATTGATCTAGTTCTTGGTGGATTGATCGACCCTATAATTTTGTATTTATCCCCATTTTCACTTACTTTTGACATATTTGATATTTTTTTCATCTACATTGTCATATTAAACATAAATTAAGTTTTTTTTATAATATTTTAATACATAAAAAAATAAGTGGTTTAAAAATGAATTAATAACTTTACTTTTATAGAGTTATCATTAGCTCTAGGTAGCAATACTATTAATGAGAAATTGACATACTTTCATTTGACGAACATCAAGATCTTCCCTTTTATATATTATATTTTATCCAAACTATAAGAAAATATAATAATTAGTATGACTTAATGTAAAATGACCAACGTATCATAGCACAAACCTAATAGTGCCTGGAAAAAGATTTTATAACTTTGGAGATAAAAGTTTTTGTTGGTGTACAATATCCCTTATATATCTCATCACAAAAAGTTAACAAAATCATACTTCTCTTTGACAAACATCAAAATTTTCCCTTTTATTTGTTGGTTTTTATACAAACTATATATATATATATATATTATACTATAAATTAATTAGCTCATATTCATCCTGACAAAATCAAATGACACATGAAGAGAAAATATGAGAATTGGGACTATATTTTATACTCCAAAAAAGGAATTAGGATCTTAAAAGTATCCTAATTAATGCATTGATATTCTTCATGTTTCAATTTATTAAAATGTTTTGTTTTGATATACAATTCAAGTATTAGTATCCTTTTTTGGCCATTTTAAATAGTGTTTTCTACTTTTTGGCAAAGTTAGCCAATGCGTGCTACATGATAAATTAAAAAAAGCATATATGAAAATTTAAGAAAATAATAATAAAAAAAGAATTATGATTATATTTCCTACAAGATATAAAACTTAATGGTACAACTTTTTATTCTAAATTTTTGTATAATTTTCTTAAATCTTGTAAATTCTTATCATTAATGATAATATCGATGTATTGAAAAAAGAGAAAAAAAGAAATTTGAACAACTCTAATTATTATTTTATGAGATTTGATACTTTAGTTACTGTATTGGCATTTTCATGCCCTGTGTTACTAAATATTTTATTTTGTACAACATATTAATTATTAATACCTCTTTTAGCTATTAAACAATTATTTTTTTCTATTGGCCTTTTCTTTTCCTTAAATTTCTGTAAATGCCTTTTTTAATTTGACATGTTGGAAACATATTTCCAACTTTAACCAAAAAGAAGAAAATACTATTCAAAATCGTTAAAAGGGTACCAATACTTAAATTATATGAAATATCAATAGTACCAATGCATTAACTTGAATACATGTAATGTACCTAACCCCAACAAAATGTATATAAACATGAATGAAATAGAATTGATTTAAAATAGTTAATTAAATAAGATACCATATTTAAGAATTTGGTCGAAGCTTACTCTCTTGCCAACAGAGAATTCCTATAGACATTCAACTCATATAAGCTAGATGGAAAAGTTGGTGCTTGGTCTACAAGTATATAGGTTGTGTAAATGATATAGTATTAAAGTATGAGTATCAATTCTCGAGGAGTGTAATGTACCGTAGTAGAATACCAATAATAAGTAATGGTTATACTATTTAGGCTAACAAGAGGGGAAATCTATTAATAAATAATATTACTATTAACTAAAGCTATTTCGAATGTATAATATCTATAATGAAAAAAATTAAGATTTCAAAATCCTCTAACCACTTCACGTGAAATTCAAAAATATCTCTAAATGAATCCTTTGAATATGATATCTAGCTATATGATCTTAGATGATCATGACTCTTTTTCAAGTAAGCATACATGACTTCGCATAAACAATCACATTCTCATGCTATTTTACTTACTCAAAAATTAAACTCACATGCAATCATGCTAAATATGCATTAGTCATACTTTTTCACTATTCCAATGCATATGTTAATTAATCTAAAAATAATTCAAATTTTACTTTTTTAAGGTAGAACATAAATCTTAGAATCCTGTAATTAATGGCCAACTAATTGAAGCATTAAATACAAGATCGATTGAGATATCAATTAAAGAGAAAAATCATATAAAATAAATTTATTTTGATTACATGCTATATGGATAGTTCAGCCAAAATCCTAAATAATGAAACTAGTTACTCATCATTCTAAACATAATTAATAATTGAAATAAATAAATTTATGGAAATAACCTAAATCAATGAAGAAAGAAATACATAATTCAATGAGAAAATTTGGCACTAAACTTGATCAATCTTCAACTCCTTCCAATGGCTATGAATTTTTGTTCTCACTTTCTAAATCGTACATAATATGGAAGTGAATTATATGCTCTAAAATGTTGCTAGTAAGGTCAAAAACTGCCCTAATTTGTTCATGAATCATATTAGCTTTGATCTAATGGTTGAGATTGATAGTTGGTAAAAACAAGGCTAATGTATCAATTTCTGCTTCTCTCAATTGATCGAGCCCTTTTCTCGATTGATCTAACCATGACATCATTTCAACTAGAGAGCACTCAAATGAAGCTCAATCAATCGAGTCCTTTTTGGATCGATCGAGACCCTTGTGGATTGAGTAAGCTACAATGAAAAAGTCCACCCAAGAACCCTCGATCAATGTCGAGAGAATTTTGGTCGATCAATCGAGTTGTAGTTTTTTAATTTTCCTAAAAATGTTGTATCTTGTATATTTGAGCTTTGATTGACATCGTTCTACCTACATTAACATATTTACTCATAAGAAAAATATTTTAGTTAATATTCACTCCAAAATAAGACAATTAGCTAATTTATAATGGCTATATAACTCTACTTTTGTAAAGCTATTAACATCCCTAAACTTAACTCTTTGCTTGTTCTCGTGTAAAGAAACGACAACTTATTTATTAACTACACTAATAAGATATGCATATTTAATAATGAATATTATTTTACCTCCGCATGCATGGTTAACAAAAATGTATCCCCCTCAAAGATCGCATAAATGTATAACAAAGATATCATATGGTTATAAATCAACACATCAAGTGTAAGCATATGTGTCATGAAAAAAATTTGTGTGTTATTGAATCATGTACTAATTGTACATATGAGTTAGGTTCATGTAAACCATACAATTGGTATAGAGTTATATTTCATAAGTCTAATTTTATCACCCCCTCTCCACTAATGTATATCTATATTGGTTAGAACTGAATAGGGATTCACACTCTTGTAATGTAAGGCTTTGTTTGGGGTATGTATATGGGAATATTGGTTAATTAACACCCTAAGTTTACTTTATCATTCATGTGCAACTAAACTTTTCTTCATCTTCTAGTGCACCTTGTATTGCTTTTCTCATCTTTTTTCACATTCCTATCTTCTTCCTTTTTAAATAGAAGAGAGTCACAACATCCCCAAACACTTATTCTTTTTTTCTATTTTTCTTGTCCATTTTAAATTTACTTTGTTTACTATCAATGTTTTGCTCTACTTATCTAAAGTGCATCCCATGTCTTTCATTATAAGCACAAGTTAATGGTGGGAGATAAGTAAGGTACATTATTAAGTTTTTTTGTTAAGCTAAAATTTGGGTTGAATTAAGAATTGATATATATTAGGATCAAATAGGTGACTATGGACACAATATAAATGGTTAGCTAGAAATGCTCAATTGTTCCAAAACTCATGGCACATAGCATCATTTACAAAAATGAATGAGTTCTAAAATCTATACAAAACTCATGGCACATCAAGTAATAGTCAATGATATTGTGCACAAGTGTTTAAACCAAATCCAAAAAACCTTCAAAGCATACAACTCAATCAACGCATGCATCTTAATGCTCACATACAAGCCCTTTATAATAGTTAAAGCAACCAATTCTATCATATGGCTCATTTCATAATTATCATGTACATATGTGATAGTTTCTACATTGTTCACCAGTTTCTACTCATATCCAAAGTAAAATAGTAAAAAACAAGATCTTAAACATAAATCTTAAAGTAGGGAAAATGAAGTTTTCTCCCTACACTTGAATTGCACATTGTCCCCAATGTGCAACATAGTAAAGAAAAGTAAAAGATATAGGAAAATAAAACTCTATCGACATTGATGTGTTAGTCTTTATCACCAAATATGTCCATGTGCTCCCTATATCCCTTTACACTTTATTCACCTACAAAAACAATAAACATAAGTACTTAAAATAAGTTGGGTTACCTTCTAACAATCAATTTTAAGAACATTGACTATACCCTCCTAGCTTTTCAACTCGGATGTAACATATGATTATCTAGATGAGCTTCTTCATCGATATTATTGGCCCTCCTTTACCATTTGAAGCATTTGTTGGCTCCATTTCCACTTCCTTGACTTGTATCATTATTCAAAGTATGCTCCACCTCATAAAACTCCTTCTTAAAGGCCTTGTTCTCTTCATACATTTCTTTGTCTATAATTATCATAGTATACTTGCCTAACCCATACTTCCTTCATCTATTTTCCATTTTCAGCTTCCTTTTTCTTATTTTTCTTTTTACTACACTCTCTCTTCTTTTCCAAGTGTATTGCCTTCACTTTTTCTTGGTCCTTAATTTAATAGGAAGTCTTTGAAGGCTTAAATACCTCAAATATTACTTCATCCTTTTGAACCCTTATAATTAACTCTCCCTCTCTACATCAATTAAGGACTTTCCCGTAGCAAGGAAAGAGCGGTCTAAAATAATGGGGATGTTTTGTTCATATATAAAATAGTAAAATGAACAGGAGAGATAAAGTTTTCTACCTTTATTAGAACATCCTCAATCATTCATCTCGGTCTCTTTAGAGATTAGTGTTCCATTTGCAATGTGATTGAGGTTAGTTATGTTTCTCCAAGTCCTAACTTCCTAAAAATTGATAAGGGCATTAAGTAGATACTTGCCGCAAAAACACAAAGTTCCTTCCCAAAGTGATGATCTCAAATTGTGCATGGAATGAACAAACTTCCAGAGTACTTCAATTTTTATGGTAATTTCTTGTCAAGAATTGCACTATATCTCTCTATGAGAGTTATGTCTCGTAGTCTCCTAATCTTCACTTCTTGGATAGAATCTCCTATGTAAATTTCATATATGTTTCCATTTGTTTTAAAGCCTTCATGACAATATGTAGCTTTCTAAAAAAATATATAAACTTTGAAAACTGCTTATCAAGATTTTGTTTTTATAGTCTTTATGGAAAAGGAAGAGGTGGGGTGTAGATATTACTTCTTTTGCTTTCACACTGTCCTTTTGTGTGGCTTTCTCACTATGTCTCACCATTTTCTCATTCTTTTCTTCTTTCTTGTCCATAATTTTCTCTACCACTTCTCCTACTACTAAGCCATTCCTTGTCAAAATAGCTTTCCAATACTCCATACCTTCTCCCTTTAGATTCACTTCAATGTCTCTAGGTAACATCCATTGGTGTCTAGTTTGTAAGGCTTGGATAGTTTTCCCATTTGTATTTCTAAATTATTCACACTAACATTATGGTTAACTTCCCCTTTTACCAAGCTATCCATATTAAAGGTTGAAAGAGTCCACTACTAGGTAATTAACCAGGGTAAAGAGTCAAAGACTCATAGAGATTCACCTTTAACTTGCAACTAATGGAAGAAAATAATAAAAAATGCAGACAAAATAATTTAACTAGGAAAAAGAAAACATAACAAATAAGCATGTAACATAGAGAATTAACTAGGTAAATCCATATAGACCCCTACCTATGTGGTAAAATCCTAGGTTTACTTATGAAAACCACTAGACAATAAATAATCTATTAATAATACAAAAAACATTTACAACTCAATAAGAATATACCTCTGATACCTTTATCAATTAGGACACTTGTCATTGCTATTTCTATGTTGTCCTCACTAGTTGTCTCCATAGCTACTATGATCCAAATTGGATCCAGTTCTTCTTTTGAACCTTACAACCACCTGGTGGTATGGTTAATCACCAATGATTAATATATGTGAATCCTAAGGGTAGGAATATACAAGCACTGTAACCAAAAATCAATCTAAGTCATATGTGCTAATTTTCTTGTTAATCAACCCAACCTTGAAAAAATAGAATTTGTTAAAACTTTCATGAACCACTAATATTGAAACCATACTCAGTATATTAGCAATCCAAAATTAGAAGATAATTATACTTTTGAAAATAACAAGTGTCAAAATTACCAAATTTTTCCTATGTTTTCCTAATTAATTAAAGAATTAAAATATGGGAGTATTTATAGAAAAGTCTGAGTACACAACTAAACAAAATTGTATCTCAACATAAGACAATCATGCAAGATGGCGTAAAGAAGTTTGTTCCTATGAACAAACACCCAGATAGTCCTAAACACATCTATACCAAATGCATCAATCTTATTGCGCTCTAACCATCTTCATGAATCAACACATTCAAGCTGCAAGTTTGAACTCAAGCTACCTACACCTATAACTTGCACATATGAAACAACACTTACCTATGAATGCATCATGCAAACTACATGTAGTCTAACTAGAAAAAATATTGCATTACCCCTACACAGATATGTACCAATAGGCTATAGACAAAAAAACATACATGCACATGCATAGATGTACACAACTCCCCATGACTTCATTCTACACTCTCCTATATGTATTCAAGTAAGGAAACAAAAACACAGTATACCCTACACTCATAACCAATGCAACACACGTTAAAGCAATAAACAACAAGTTATGAAAACAAACTTCTTCTCCTTTTTTGACACAGATAGTCAAAGGAAATCCTACATTAACGAGAGAAGGCATATAATTATGCAATAATTATAACACTCATGCAATCAATAGAGAAGATTAAATTGATAACAACACGACAACACACAACAAAACAACCACAGGCAACAAAACAAATTATCGAAAACACTAACTATAATTTTTCATCAAACAATTTTGGTAAAACATTTCACATTTTTTTAAAATGAAAAAGGAATGAAGAAAAATCATAATATATACAAAGTTCTTCAGGCAAACAAGTACAAACCTTGAAGAAAACAAAAACTACAATCTCAAGGAGAGACACAGACACCAATAGCCTTCCTTAGGGATACAAACCTGAGAGAATCTAATGGTTTACTAAATAAATCTGCAAGCTAAATGTCATTGTTGATATATATCAACAACAAAGTGTTCGACTCTACTAAATCTCTAATAAAGTGATGTAAAATAGTGATGTGTTAGGTCCTTGAATGTTGGACAAGTTTTTTAGAAACATAGATGACACTACATTGTCATAAAGCAAAACTATATTTTTTACCCTTATACCATAGTTTTCCAACATTTGCTCCATTCACAAATGTTAAAAGCAATAAAAACCCACAATAATATACTCTATTATAGCTGTTGAAGGTGACAGTGAGCTCTTCTTGTTTACTATGCCATGAAATCAGAGAGTTTCCTAAGTATGAGAAACCACCTGAAGTACTTTTGTGTTCATTATTATATCTAGCCAGTTAGCATTAGAATACACTACCAGCTCAATAGTTGTTTCATGTGGATACTATATCCTAAAATTTGAGATCCCACTAACATACTTGATAACCCTTTTTATAATGACAATATATGACTCTTTGGGATTGGCCTGAAATCTAGCACAAACACCACTGTTGAAGGAGATGCTAGGGAAACTTTTAGTCAAATATAGTAGACTCCCAATCATACTCCTAAACAAAGTTTGCTCAACATCTTTTCTTGAATGATCTTAGAAGAGACAAATTGAAGTTATTATTAGAGTATAAGCAGTCTTAACTTTATCCAATCCAAATTTCTTAACTAGCTCTTTGTCATACTTATCTTGAGAGAGGAAGACAAAACTCATCTCGAATTCTTTTTGCATGGTTAAGAAAAAAACTTGAGCGAGGTCATCCTTTGTGGATCCAATGATGATGTTATCAATATAAATTTGAGTATACATCACTTCTCTCTTTCCTCTCTAAACCAAAAGCATTTTGTCATCACTACCTCTTTGAAAATAATTGTTAAGTAGGAAAGTGGCTAGGCTCTCATACTAGGCATGAATAGCTTCTTTCAAACTATATGAGGCTTTCTTTAAATTCATAACATGATCTGGAATGTGTGGACTTCAAACCCTTTAGGTTTCACAACATAGACTTCCTCCTTGTTAACACTATTTAGAAAGGCGCTTTTAACGTCCATTTGATACAGGTTGAAATCAAAGTAATAGGCTACCATAATCAATAAGCTTATAAACTCGAGATGGGCAATAGCTATAAACTTTTCCTCAAAGTCAATACCCGATATCTGAGTATAACTCTATGTTATAAGTCTTGCTTTGTTTTTTCCAATCATACCATTCTCATCCTCTTTAATCTTGTATAGGCAATGTGTACCAATGAAATGTTTATCTTTTGGTATGGGAACCAAATACCAGACATCATTCATTTGAAACTAGTTAAGTTCTTCTTGCAAGAAATTGGCCCAATATATGTTTTGGAACACATATAGTTCAAGGCCTCCAAGATCTAGAATTTGGTCCAAACTCATCATTCAACATCATTAATGATGTTTTTAGCCAAGTAAGCACCCTTAGCCAATTTGGGAAGAGAAGGTTCTCATTCTTCATCTTCGATAGTCTTTGGTGGTTTAGGAGGATTGGCAACAAATAGCAACTCTTGATCATGCACAACATTCTCATTAGAACACCAAATTTTAAAGTTGTCACTATCCTCATACTCCACCATCGTAGTAGCACTATAATCATCAATAACCACATTGATGGATTCCATCACAGTAGAGAATGTAGATATGATAGGCTCGGCCATTATAAAAAATATATCCAAGAAAGATACTCAGATCACTCTTAGCTTCAAACTTATCGAAATTCTCTCTATCCATGAGAATGGAGAGAAATGGAAATGAAATCTAACAATGGAAACAATAAATGAGTAAATAACACACTAAAAAAGGACATTTATATGATGATAAAAGATAAACAATTACATGATTTCCATTTACATTCATCATGCCACATATTACATGTGGATTTTCTCACTAAGCATTAGTTCATTCATGTGTTTGTTAACATTTTTAGATAATAAGTAAAGACTTGAATGGAAAAGAAAGGACAACTAGTGGTGTGGCTACCAAATGACTACCCAAACAAAGTGACCACCAAAATGTTTAATTATTTTAAATTATTTTCCTTGTGATTAATTTTGTGACCTTTAAATTCTTTTGATTCAATTTTTTATGATAAAAATGATAATTTTTTTATTTAATAATTGTTAAATAAAGGAATGAGTTTTTATTGGATAATTATTCATTTAAGAAAATAGTCAAAAAAAATGGTAATACTTCCTAGCTTGTCCTCAAGGTAAATAGGGGATGTGGTTTGGCATAATGCTTTCCAACTTACATTGATAGACAAGGCCAGAGCTTTGTATCATACCCTAAATCCAACACTATTAATTCCTACTTAAAATTTGGGAAGTAGTTTTTGTCTCACTTCTCAACCAAGAGAAGGAGGCAAAAAGAAAAACCTGACATGCATGTGTACCTTACAATAAGGAAAGGATGAGTCATTAAAAGAATTCTTTGATTGATTCAATTTTATATAAAATAAAAGTTGTAGACCATCCAAACTATGTGGCCATCACGAGCTTGCTTCAAGCCTTATGCAATGCCATGAATAAAGAGTTCCTAAAGACATATTCTAAGGCCACTCAACTGGTCAGAACTTACATCAATATGAATGAGATGCTTTACAAAAGAAAGAATCAAGTGCCTCATAGAAAGGAGGTCAGGGATTAGAAGTGCAAAAGTAGGGATGAGTCCTCGTACCAAGATAATAAGAGGTCTAAACAATACTAGAAATAAAATAAAAAGATTAAGGACATACACCTCTTCTGTCTTGGGTAAGGTTTGTAGACTTACACCCCTCTTAGTGGAATGATAAAGGTCGAGCTAATGCAAGTTAAGTGTCATCGCATTGTGCACTAACCCAAGAAATAAAAAAGGACCAACTGAGACAAGTCCCAATATTGTAGGTTCTACAAGGTTATAAAATGAGCTTATGAATAACCAAAGGCCACAATAGCATTGGATTTCATAGCAGGCTTCCCCCACTGAGAGATAGAAAGAGATTAGCCTTAAGGAAAAGAAGTCTGTGAGGTTAGAGTCATCATGAGAGGTCCAACTAGGGATAGTTCCAATAATACCCCTAAGTACTCATCCGAGATGCATTCTTGGCCTATAAATTATACAAGTTGTTACTACATCAAACTCAAGAAAAGATCCCCAACTCAAGGCTCAAATATAACATTTCGGTGACCAATATGGATTTGTATTGAATTTTAATAGATACCTATAGCTCGAATTACGTTCTATTCTTGGAGGTCTTGAGATAAATAAATTTCTCAAATTTGGTAGGATTCTACATATTCCCACTCTTCTTAGAAGGCAATGTGACTGTGCCAATCATAATTAGATAAGGCATCAATATAAGAACAATTATAATGAATTTCCTCATTGTTAATTTCCCATCCTCATACGATTGCATCCTAGGAAGGCCTTTCTTACATAGAACGAAGGCTATAACTTTAATCTACCACCTTGCCTTAAAGTTCCCAAAAGACATGAAGTCATGAGTTGTGCTTGGAAAACATAAGGTAGTTAGAGAATGCTACACCATAGAAATCCATATAGGGTAGAAGTGAAAGTCTTGCCAGGCCAAAACCTAAAAGTGCTCACCCTATTATTTTTCTTCTTAAAGTTTTTTACAATTTCTATTGTTACAAGACTTAGTAAAATAAATAGCCCTAGTCAACTCTATTTCAATTTTTGTTCCTAGGATATTTTCAATTATTTGGTAAGTTGAACTTATTGTTATTAATAAAGGAAGAAATTAGGATACATATCCTTACCTACAATCATATGTCTACACTTGGAAGTTTTGACAAGAAAAAAAGTCCAACATCAAATCAATAAGTAGGTTTAATTTGTCCCAACTCTAGCAACTCTAAGCCCCTCAGTGTGATATTGATAAGGGTTGAGTGCAATAAAATTTGGTACCCTATCTAGGGCATGCACCCTTACTAAAGTAGTGAACATGAAGCATCCATATATGTGAGCTTTATGCCCAAGGCCTAATAAAAAAATTATCCATAAAAGTTCGGACACGTTAAGTTAGAGAGAAGATGCACCCTAATTATAGGATTTGTAGTCAAGACCACAACTAATGCGGAGGACATCTTAACTTAGTCTTATTACCCCTTAATTGACCTTAGATCTTGAAAGAGGGCCATGACTTGACATCCACGATGTCTTGAAACTGAGTACAATAAAATCCTCATTGCCCCGTCAAGGCATGCACCCCTGCTAAAGAAGTGAATAGAAATTATTATGACATATGAACTCTACGCCTTACTGCCCAGACCATAAAATCGTTCATAGAAGTTAAGGCATATTAAGTTACAAAGAAGACACATTGTAATCATAGGCTTTATGGTTGAGACTACAACTAACTTAAGGAATAGCTTAACTCAATATATCACGGCTTAATTAGCCACAAAACCTGAAAGGGGGCCACGACTCGAGAGTCATGTCACCCTGGGATTAAGCACATTAAAAATCTTAATGCCACACCAAGGAATATACCTATGCTAAAGTAGTGAATAAGAAGTATCTCAATAGGTGATCTCTACACTTTTAGGGCCAGACCACCAAATAGTCCACGCAAGCTGGGTGCATTAAGTTATAAGTCATATGTACCCTAAATATTGGTTATGCAATCCATACTATAACTAACATGGAGAACAACTTAACTGGGTTTCTATTGCCCTATAATTGGCCTTAAACCCTAAAAGGAGGCTATGGCATGAAAGCTATAACGTCCTACATCTAGGAATCATCTCATGTTCTTACACCATATCAAGAATGCAAACTCAGGTTGGTGGGATTTCAACAATGGGATATATATCTCCAACGTAATAGTGGATGCAATTGCATTTCTCCATTACTACTTACACATTCTCAGGAAATAGGTAATCTTTCTTCTCTTTTTCTCTTTATCTTTAATTTACAGTTGTTACATTGAGGACAATGTAAGTTATAGGTTAGGGGTGGTGAAAAGTTACCATACTTAATTTAAAAAAAAGATTTAACAATTTAAAAATAAAAAAATAAAAAAATAAAAAAAAATATTTTTTTTTCTTTTTTATGTTCACATTTTCATTTTTTGTGTTTGGTTTTATTTTTATTTTTTGTGATTTAGTAATTTTTGGAATTAAAAAAAAACAAATTTCTCACAAAAATTATCATTTCTTTAAATCAAATTTAAGTAAATAGTTAAGTCTTTTGTACTGTTAGATTAATTTTTGAAAACATATCATGAAATATTTTGTAATTGTTTTTGGTAATTAGTTAGTTTTTGTCATAACTAGTATTTCTTGATAAGATGTAGAAATTATATTAAATCCAAAATCGGTGTTTATGAATTGTTTTTAGTGGAGACTACCTTTGTGAGATATAATTTAAGCC
This sequence comes from Hippophae rhamnoides, assembly GCA_033030585.1. Lineage (NCBI taxonomy): Eukaryota > Viridiplantae > Streptophyta > Magnoliopsida > Rosales > Elaeagnaceae > Hippophae > Hippophae rhamnoides. The sequence continues at coordinate 46,818,093 of CM065429.1, read as the reverse complement.
TAATTTCCTTTATTCAGAGTGAAATATATATTTTTTTCTACTCCAAACACATTTCTTATTTCTTCAATTTTTTAGATGATCTCTATAGGTATTAGAATTGAATGTATGAATTTTTTCTCATCTTAATAGAGTATCGTATATATATTTTTTTATTATTTATGCTTAGATTAAATTATTTGAGTAGAAACTGATAGTATATGCTTATATCTCATTTATGCATGACTGCTACAAAAAAAAAGACATATATGGGGTTACCTAAACCAAGATCAAACAGAAAAGCCACAAAATTAGTCACTCACCAAAATCCAAAAAATGTACGATCTGTACATGGGTTGACTCTCTAAAATATATATATTGAGAAATATCTTCAAAAATAAATAGAGAGATAAAGAATATATAGTATAATCTACATACTATGACCCACATTACCTACAAAGTTGTGAGTAAAGGCTAATTACAAAAGAAAGATATAGGAAGTAATTCCCTAAAAAGTCATTGCACTTTCTTCATTTGTAAAAGGCATATATCTTGAAATTCTTTCTTAATGAGTTTGATTTATGCATAAAAATAATTTTTATATATGATATCTTTATAATTTATACGTTCGATTCCTTTTATGAGATCAATATCAAAATAACACTTTGAGCCTTTATTCTTTATAAATATGCAAACCTATTAGTTCATTTATATACATCAACTCTTTCACATATAATTAGTATGAATGTTTGAACCCATAGGATTCAATGTTTTGAGAGTATTGATTAGTAAGGAATAAAGTCGAAGCGAATTCGGATTCTAGACACTAAAATTGGGTGAAATTAAATTGATACATTTTTGATATGAAATATGAAAATTATTTTTGACTAATTATTATAATAAATCATGATTGTTTAAGAAGATTAAAATAACTTATGCTTGAGATTTTAATTATGATCTTAAAGGAGATTAAAAAGTATGAGACATTTTTGTGTTATGTTGTTTTCTTTTATTCTTAAAAGTTAATTTTTGATTTTGTTGTAATTTAGTTTTTAAGTTGTTGTTTTTATTGTTTCTTTTAATTTTTACATTTTGTTCAATGTTTGTGGGTATCATTACTGAAAACCCTCACGAGACTCAAACTCGTCTACTAGGGCAACCTAGGTGTTTAAAGGCTTGTTGCATAGGCTAAATGCAACCAATCCATGGAAGTGATTTAGGAAAGTTTAATTTTTAGTTTTTATCGTTTCTCTTGCTAAAGGACTAGCAAGAAGCTGGTTGGGGGTTGTGATGAGTGCTCAAAAAGCACTAAAATTACCATGATTTTATGCACATTAATTGATTAAAAATATATATATTTATATGATTTTATCATATATTTATATAAATCTGTCTTTTCGGAATCACGGGTATTTTTATTGTATTTAAGGTATTTTTGCTTAAACAAAGTAACTTAAAGACTCAAAAAGGAATATTGGAGGCAATATATCACAAATATATTCATAAATAAATTAGGAAAGGTCAACAAATATGTAAAAATTGGACAAAATGGGTCAAAAATGTCAAAAAGGAGGAAATCTCGCACGAAGCCGACCAGCCGCGCCGGCCAACGTGCGTAGTGCGTCGAGTGACGCACTCGCAACGCCCAATCCGCACGCGCCAACTCTCCATTCCACGTGTGCCGTTGCGTCCATCTACCCCAATCAGCGCGCGCCACTGCCCCACACGTCAGCATGATGTCATCATTCACTACTGCGCGTTTCCACCCTTTTTTATCATTTTTTCACCCACTTTTTCTTCCTCTCCTCACCTATAAATACCCCCATTCTCTTCACTTCATACCACACCTCAAAACCCATCTTCTCTTCTCTTTCTTTCTCTCATTTCTTAGTTTTTCTAAGTTTTTCTTAGTTTTTAGCTTTTCTTAGTTAGTTTCTCTTAGTTTTAGAGTTCTTCTCTTTTTGAGAAGAACTAGTTATGTTTTTGTAATTTATTTGCTTTTTGATTCAATAAATGAGAGTGCAAATTCCGTTTGGAGGTTTTCTAGCAACAGGAATAACATCAAAGTACTGTAAGGATTTTATTTTCTTTGCAGTTATTTTTATGCTTTATTCTTACATATTATTTTAATTTTTCTGTGATTGAATTTAACTTTGCTGGCTGTTTGTAAACATGATATAATAATAACGTTGTTATGCTTGCGAAATAGTAAATAGGTAAAAATCTTTAAAATGAATTGATTTTATTTTTATTCACGATTTTATATTAATAATGTTAGAGAGAAATATATTATTTTTCATTACAAACTTAAATCTGAAAATTAGATTTTAAGGTTTAGTTATCCAGTCTGATTTAGAGTAGTGCTCTTTTATTTGTTGGTACAATCGTCTGGTGGTTAGAGTGAATCTCTATTTCAAAAGTTTTTATAAGAATTATTATGTGAAAATGTATTGACAACATATTTTCAGTAGTAATTTTAAAACTTGAAAGTTAGTACTCGGATAATTAAATTCTTATGTTTAATTTGGACACCTTGAATAAAGTTTAAACTGTCTAACCCTACAAAAGGTGGCATTTAAATGGTTCATTTTCAATCTCATAGAAAAAAAGGAATTAATTTAATTAACCAAATTAGTTATCAACCCCACCCATAGGTGTTAATTGATTTGTTTAGTTAACAAAGAATATCTAACCCCACCTATATGTGTTAATTGATTTGTTTAGTTAACAAAGAATATCTAACCCCACCAAAGGTGGTATTCATATAAAAAAGAGAATCAATAAATATCAATTTATATATTTAATAACCTAAATAATATGAGCAAGCATAATTAATTTAGTTATTATATCCATAAATACTCTACTATTTTAACTGATAAAATTTGCATAAATGTTTATTAAATCTCTATCTATGTTTATTTTTATGTTCTTAGATTAAAAAACATAAAAACCCAAATATCGTGACAGGATGTTTAGGATTTAATTTCATTTTTTAAAAGATTGAATAATAAATTAAAAACCACATATATTCCTTCCTTAGATCGACCTTGGGAGTATACTTATCATTTTCCATGAAATGATTCGTACACTTGCGAGAGTTTTATAAATATAAAATTAAAGTATTGGCAAGATCGGTGATGCCGGTTTTGCTCATCAATAGCTACAAAAAAATACCAACAGAACTCCTCTAACTAAGTATCTAACTCACAACCAGTAGCCTCAAAAGTGTCCTTAACACTAACTACCTCATGAAGTGACTCTTTGACAATGGCTAAAAGCCTCTTCAAATCAAAATGTGCCATAATGGCACATTCCAAACCCTCAGTAAGCTATCATGATATGTTTACCAATGTATAGATTTCTCATCCTCTAGCCTAGTTGGCTTGGAACATTTGGAATAGTAAAGGGCTCAGATATAGCCATAGTATTCTTATTCATGCCAATATGTCTTGGAGCAAACTCATCCACCACTAGATTAGATGGAATGTCATGGGGTGTCGGAGGGGAGTCTACCCATCTAGAATATGACTCAGTAATAGTCATCTAAGAGTTAGGGACTCTCTTTCTCTTATAAGCCCTAAACTTCTATACAACATTAATCTTAGGAGCATCCTTTGAAATTTGAACTAGAGTCTTTCAAGAAGCGAATAGCCATTTGGATTCTGCTCTTGTTCCCATAAATATGTCTAGAAATCATGCTTGAAAGAGATTAAAAGTTAATACAATGACCTGATCACTAAAACTAACAACATAAGAATAATAAACTACAAAAACACTTACCATCCAAGTTTGGAGGGATGTTGGCCTTTGAACTACCTAGACCAGGCCCCAATAAATGATCGACTTAGGAAGGATGAGTCGATCATTATGCCACCTCAACACAAGATGACATTATTTGTGTATTTGATTGATCATGCTACTTCTAAATTTTTATGTTTTTAATAACATATATTATTTCTTGAATATATAACAAACATAATACTTAATTAGGAATTAAAAATTAAAAATTAAAATTTCAAAAAAATTTAGTTTTGATTATTCAATCACTCATTTTTATATATATTTTTTAACTTTTTATAATTAAAAGTAATTCTTCCTTATAAATAAATAACAAATGGTTTAATTAAAACTAGAATTTCATAAAACTTCAAGTATGATTATTTAGCCGATCATTCGTAACTTTATTTTTTAATCTTTTTTATTAAAATTATTATTTGGAATAATAAGTAAAAAATATAATAGTTTAATTAAAAATTTAAAACTAAAATTTTAAAAGATTTCAATTGAGATTATTTAATTCATAATAATTTTGGTCATAATTCTTCAAAATTTTAATGCTTTTAATTTAAATTGATTTTTTCTTGAATAATAAATAACATACATAATAGCTTAAATAGGAACTAAAAACTATAATTTTGAAATACTTCATTAGGATTTTTTAATTACCATTTTATAATTTTTTAAAAACAATTATAAATTTATACATTACATATAATTATTTTGATCATACTTCTTTAAAACTTAAATGTTTTAATTAAAATTAAGTTTAATCGAATAATAATTGCTTAATTGTGAATTAAAAAATAGTATTTCAAAAGATTTTAGATAAAATTATTTAATCATCATTTTAGAATTTTTTTTGTAAAGTTAAAAATTTATAGATTGCATATAATAATTATGATCATACTCTTCAAAACTTTGATATTTTTAATTAAAGTTAATTCTTTGTTGAATAATAAATACCATGCAATATGACTAACTTAAAAATTTAAAACTAAAGTACTAAAGACTTTAATTTGAATTATTTAATTACATTTGTATAACTTTATTTTAAATAAAATTAATTATTTGTAGAATAATAAATAACAGACATAATTATTTAGTTAAAAATAAAAAATTATAATTTTAAAAATCTTAAATTTTATTATTTAATTATATTTTATTAACTTTCTTTATAAAATTAAAATAGTCAGAATCACATAAAATTATAATGATGCATCTTTGATACTCTCAACTTAACATTAATAATTATTATATATCTAACTTACTAAACAATATGACTATGATTTTTTTCAAATTTATTATGAGGTTATTTGAATATTTTTTTTATATAATGTTATTTGTTGTGATTAAAATATTTGGTTTGAAATAAAAAATATGAGCTTATTTGAAGATAGAGGATATAAGAATGTGTAAAAAAGCAACATTGATAGATTTAATCCCAAATTTTTTTTTTAATTTTATTTTTTATTTGCCTTAAAATATATAATTTTTAATACTATAAAAGCAAGAAAGTTATCAAATTTATTACGGATAAACTTTCATTATTTTCACAATGCTCGTAAAACATATCTAACAAAATTCCTCAAAAAAGTAGGATTTATTGAATATTTATGTTCATGGATGTCTTAACAATTCTCTTAATTTACATAATGGTTTTATATATTTATCTATCTATATATATATATGATAGATATGTTACATATTTTTTATGCCTATTCATAAAGCATCGAGTAAGAAAACTATATATTTGACTTTTTAGTATGTTAGTTTATGTTTTAAAAAACATGTGCAAGGTTTATGAGTTTTGGCGATATTCATAAACAAAACATCTAAATAAATGTTAATCTTTTAAGAATACTTTTCAAGCCGAAGAAATAATTGAGCTCAAATGAATACATCTCAATTATATCTCTGTTCTTGTGCATGTTAGATTTTATATGAGACATATAGCAACAATTTGAATTTAGGTTACTCGATCGATCAAGAAATGTTTGAATCGATTGAGAATCGATCTAGCTTAACTAAAAAGTCCTTGATTTTATTTTTAAATGAGACATATCGATCAAAGTTTAATGCTCGATCGATCGAGAATCGATCACATTCAATCTACCTAGTCTCAAGATTTATTTTTTGGATCGATCAAAAAGGGTTTCGATTGATTGATCTTTTTGCTTCGACAAATCAAGTGATTAGGTTTTCAACTTTAATTTAATTTTTACTCAAGGCAAATTATTTTATTACTATATTGTCCTTACTTTTTAAAGCTCTTTTAAATTGTTCTATGTATAGAATAGCAATGGTACTTTGACCTATGACTTCAACATATTCTATTTAAACAAACCTAAAGCATATAGTTTTCATAACCAAAGTTGAATTAACGTTTAAAACTTATACTCGCTCTAATTCTAATTTTTTGCAAAAACTATTCTGCTATGCATTTTTATTAGTTAATCTATCAAAACTTTTGTTGTTATATTTGATTTATTAACAAGCCTAAAATATCTATGTTATTGTGCTTAATCATCTATTCTAGAATTGCAAGTGATTTTGGTTTATTTTTCATTCTATTAAATCATCTAACTATGGTTTGTCATTGTGTAATCTGCTCTATGACACACATTATACTTGTGCTCTTATGCTAACTTTTCAAGTGCTAATTGAACTAGTTTGGTAACTCTTGTGACTTGAGTTTATCAAAACATTTGTTCATATATAGGTACCTCACTTGAGGAGATTATGAAAGAAAGCATAGGCTTGTAAGTAGGTTTCTTGAAGCATTACATTGGGGGGTAGTTTGAGTCTTATCCTTATAATAAAATATATTGTCATAGTGGATAGTTAGGTGATCCATTAGACCGGTGATTTTCCTCTTACGTCATTATTATGGCTTAGGTTGTTTCCAACTAAAAATATCGTGTGTCAATTTTGTTCTGTATTATTTTATTTATACATAATTACACATCTAGTTGTCTGTGAATTTTTAATTTGGCTCATTTTTATTAATTACATATTCATTCCTCTATTTAATTAGATCCGTAACATAAAAAATTTCAATTGGTATCAGAGTGGGTCACTAAATACACTTAGTGTTTCCTAGGATCTTGTTATGGATCATTTAAGAGAGGGTTCGTCCATAACCCACGCTCCTTTCTTTGATGGGTCTAACTACCCATATTGGAAATATCATGTGAGAGCTTTTCTATGTTCTATAGATAAGAGTGTCTAGAATTCTGTTCTTTATTGTTAGGATCCACCTAAGGTTACCAGAGATAATGTTGTCACTCTTAAACTTACGAATGAGTGGACTACTAAAGATAAAATTGACAGTAACTGGAATAAAAAAGGAATTAATGTTATCTTTAGTGTTATGTCTACTAATGAGTTCTGTCATATCTCTAATATTGATACTAAAAAGCATGCTTGGGATATTTTAGAGGTTGCTTGTGAGGACACCACATAAGTTAAAATAACTAAACTTTTCATGCATGGTACTCAATTTGAAAACCTTAGGATGAAAGAAGATGAAGTATTTTCCCAATTCCATGTTAAATTATATGATATTACTAATACCTCTACCAATCTTGGAGACAAAATTGATAATTTTAGGATAGTTCGAAAGATTCTTTGTTCATTACCAGATCTCTTTCATGCAAAGGTTCATACCATTGATGAAAGCAAGGATGTAGACACCATCAAAATTGAGGAACTTGTTGGATCACTTCAAACCTTTAAGATGAGCTTTCGAACACCTCTAAAGAACATAGGCATGGCTTTCAAAACCTCTATAATTTATTATATAGACAATGAGAATGATGAAGATGATGAATAATTCATAATCTTAGCCAAAAGAATCAAGAAAATCTTCAACAAAAACAATTCATGAAGTAACTAGCAACCAAGCCTTTTAAGCGGTTAGAATTCAAGAGAAATCAAACCTAAGATTTCTCAAGGTAAGAAAACTAGAATTACTAGACCAAATTTTTTTGAATGCAATGGAATTGGTTATATTGTAGCTAAAGTATGCTAGCAAAAAGAAGAGAACTGGAAGGGCTTTCAGTGTTGCCCTTAGTGACTCAGAAAGTGACAACAACAATCCTAATGACTTAGAAAATTGTGGCACTAACTACTTGGAATTTATTGCAATTGTTGGTGAACACTCCATGAAGTATGACATTGTTTCAAACTATGAGGAAAGTGATTTCAAATTCATACTCAATAAATTTAATGTAAATAATCTTGATGAATTGTTTATAGACTTAATTGGAAGTAAGAGACAAAATGATAAGTTACTTGTAGAAATAATTAAACTAAATGAAAAACTTAAATCCTTTTAAATGAACTTGTCAATTATAAAAGAAGTGAAAATTGAACTATTTGAATGTGCTAATATTTTGGATTCAAGTCTTTCAGATCTCAAACAAGAAAATAAGAATATTGTGTAGGAACTTAGAGAATAAAGAAAGTTGTCAAGATATTGACCATTGAAGCTGAAAGGCTAAACAAATCCCTTGACTATTGAAAACCTTTTGGAGATAAGAAATAACTAGGCTAAATACATAAGCACTCTATGCCATCATCTTCAAAATACAACTAAGCTTGTAAAACCCTCCAATCCTAGATTCTTCATATGCTACACATTCACCTTCAACATCAAAGACCATACTTGTAAGGAAATCTAACTCTACTCTTACTGTTATTAATTATGCATAAAGGACTATTGTTCCTATAATAAAAAAATGTTAAGTTTGTATTTTTCTATCATCATTGTGGTAGGAAAGTCCATATAAGACCAAAATGTAGGTTTTTGATAAATACTCCTAAGCTTAACAATTCCTTATATGATTCTAGTTATGGGAATCATTATTATCATCCATATATGCATATTATGTCAAGTAACTCTACTAGAAAGCATGAAGTTGTAGGTCTAAAAAGGCAAGTGAATTTCAAAACTTTTAATTCTAAGACTAATTATCATCATCCTACCATACATATTGCAACTTCATTTAGGATGAAAGTGAAATCTTAAGGTAAGTCCAAGAAAATACCTATGACTAGGGCATTTTATTTGCATCTCAAAGATATAGAGAAACAAAAATTCCAAAGCGTTTCGGATAGAAAAGGTTTTCTTGTTGCAGGCACCTAACCATCTCTAAATTTTCACCTAGATACTTTTGTTTGAGTGCTTATTTAACCCTATATGAGAATCTTTAGTATGTTTATTTATTTCATTTTTACTTTTACTGATGTTTATTTAGTTTAAAAAAAGAAAGAAGTAGACCTGTTTTAATGTTGACATGCACTTTAAATATTATTTTTATACTATTTTACTTCTTTTGACATTACATTGCTTAATTGAGTATGTTGACTTGTGCATTTACATGCTTTTCACATCTGGTGATCAATATTGATAAATGCCTATTTACACACACACTGAACACATATGTATATCATGCTGAAGTTTATGATTGATTTTGTAAGATTTTAAGACTTGAGCTAACCTTGACTACAAAATTATGTTTAAGCTTTGTTTTTCACTTTCTTAAGTTTTACTGTAGAGAGATACCTAGTTTTGAGAGAGCTACCTACTGTAATGTATGAAGCTATTGTAGTGAGAAAAGAAGGCTACCTTACAACTAGTATGAAAGTCATCATGCTAGGTCATTTGGCTCATGCATAATTCCTTCAGAAAAGAAAAATTAAAATGAAAAAAATGAAAAATATAAAAGTAATTACATGCATAAAAAGAAAGAGCTACAATGGTTATGCAAAAATAAAAATAAATAACCAATCCCTTGTACAAAAAAATATAACAATTGATGAGATAGAATACAAAGAAAAAGTTAATTAGGTTCTCTATTGGTTAGTAAATTTTTAGGATGTGCAAGTATGCATTCTACTGCAATTTCTTCTTGATAGGTGATAGTCTTTTCTTTGAATATTTTATAATTAATAATGAATGAACTGATTGACATAATGGTGTAGTTCCAATATTCATCTCACTTTTGGTGACTGTGGATATGTCACTATATGTGGTAGTAAGTTTGTGTGTCTTGTCTACATATGTTTATGTTTTTAATGAAGAGTCCCACTCTGAACAAAAATTAATTTTCTCATTTGTACATTCTTTTGTAGTCATGCTTAACTCAATCTACTACTTTCGGTTAAAAAGAAATCTCTTTACTTTTTCTTTGTGTTGTTTATTTGTATAATGAAAAGGGGGGAAAATTATTGAGAATTAATCCAAAAAAAAAGGAGAGTTAATTTAGGAGGAGAAAAGTTAATTTTAAAATATTTTAAGCTAATTTGACAAATCTTTTTCCTAGAGAGATTATACATAGGGGAAGTAACATTTTAAATTTTGTATCTGTTGATTACTCATTGTTTCTTCAGTTATCTATTATTTTATACAATGAACTAATGAAGAGGAGTCTTTCGGGATAAGTTGTGTGGTTGTTTGTGTTTTTGTTTTTGAGTGTACATATGAACTATCCAGATTCAAGAAAATATTATTTCACTGGATCATAGGATAGTTCCACTGTTTTTGTTTTTGAGTGTACATATGAACTATCTAGGTGAGTGTTTCAATAATACTTTTCAAGCCAAAGAAACAATTGAGCTACAAAGAACACATCTCAGGTATATCTATGCTTTTATGCATGTTAGATTTCATTTGGGATACGAGATCGATTAAGAAATGTCTGGATCGATCTACCTTGATTAAAAAGTCATCGATTTTATTTTTAAATGAGGTAGATCGATCGAACTTTAATGCTCGATCGATCGAGGACTGGATTGATTGAAAATCGATCACATACGATCTACCTAGTCTTAAGATTTATTTTTTGGTATCCTAGATCGATTGAGATTTGGTTAGATCAATCGATTATCCTTAAATAATTATTTGGATTGATCGATAAGAGTTTCAATTGATCTACCTTTTTGGTTTGATTAATCAAACTTGACCTATATCGATCAAGCGACCAGGGTTCTAACTTTAACCTAATTTTTTATTTTATTATATATTATCCTTACTTTTCAAATCTCTTTTAAATGATTCTATAAATAGAATACTAATACGCTTTTGAGCTAGGAATTCAACATATTCTATTTAAATAAACCTAAAGCATACATTTTTCTTAACCATAATTGAATTAACTTTTGCAACTTATGCTATCTTTTTAAATCAATTTTGCAAAAACTATTCTGCTATGATTTTTTATTCATTCATCTATCAATATATTTTATGGTTATATTTGATTGATTAACAAGCCTATAATATTTGTGTTATTATGCTTAATCATATATGCTAGAGTTGCTAGTGATTTTGGTTTACCTGTCATTCTACTAAATCATCTAGCTAGGGTTTGCCATTGTTTAATTTGTTCTAGGACACACATTGCACTTGTGTTTTTGTGCTAACTTTTTAGGTGCTAGTTGAATGAGTTTAGTAACTCATGTGACTTGAGTTTATCAGAATGTTGGTTCAAATCCAAACACCTCGTTTGTGGAGCCTGTGAAAGAAAGTAAAGGCTTGTAAGTGGGTTACTTGTGGGTATTACCTTGGAGGGTAATTTGAGTCCTAGCCTTATAATCGAACATATATTCATAGTGGATAGTTAGGTGGTCGGTTGGAGAGGCGGTTCTCCCCTTAGTCCATTATTGTGGCTTAAGTGATTATTCTATGAAAGTAGAGTCATCAGTGCATTTTTTGCTTAATATTTGCTCATTTTATTCAATAGGTAGTACAAGATAGAGATTATGAGCATACCTTTTTTCTTTGATAAGCACAACCCTAACTTATTCAACAGTAACTATTGTAAGTTATCCTTAAACTCAAGAACAAGGTATGAGGTGGAACTTGCAAGTTCAGTAGATGTTGATGAGGGGAAATAAATTTTTCTTGAGGTTGAATGCATATTGATAATACATAAGTTCCGAAAAGATTGATTTCATCATTGGATTCGTTAGAAACTAGATTAGAGGTTAGGCATAACTTCGTTGAAGATGTTAGGATTAGGATTTAGGTTTGGCAGAGGGCTCCTTAAGGCTTTCTTCATTCATTGCATCGAATGAAGTTGAAACTAAGATTGGGATGTGTTGAAACAGATATGTAAAAACTAGATATGAACAATATGATCGATATATTTAAAAATACTACTTGGGTTGCTCTCTTTAAAACGTTTCGTAGCTCTCAGCAAAGTTGTACAAGCAAACACAACCTCTTCGTCCCTAGGACAAAACAACCCATAATCCTTTTTCTGTCTTGGAAATTCACTACATTGATGGAGTCCGAAATGCTACACCTATAAAATATTTATGTTGCTCATAAAATTGGAAAACAATTTTGTTTATTCTTTTCTTAGGTTTGCTACGAAGAGCAATTTCTGAGTTGTGTAAAAACTGAGAGCTATGGTCCTCTTTTTATAGCTAAAAAATGAATGTGCGTGCAACATTCACAAAGAAAATGTTCACACAATAATAATGTTCCGTAATACTCGGTTTGGGTAGATTGAAACAGAACCAAACGATCAAAAAAATAACGATCATAATAATAGAACAGAATTGTCAAAAGAATAATGGTTATAATAATGGATGACTCAGTTTGGATAAGAACGAAATTTCTAACTATTGGAAAAATTAATTTAATAATGAAAATTTTTCCAAAAAATAAAGTGTCACCTCACCTCACACCCACATACACACGCACCCGTACTCCACTCAGTTTGTCAAGGCATGGCACAGCATGTCTAGTCAGATAGACAGAATGGGCAAGGGCACATATGGACAGACAATTTCTTAGGTCCTCTCCCCTTCCACTAAAGTGGGTGATCTATGAGGCCCAATCCTAGTTGTAAACCCTTTTATATATAAACACCTCCTAAGAGATGTAGAAAAGCAATGTGGGACAAACCTTTTGAGAGAGCACAATTATGCACTTTTTCTCATCATTTTTTTATTTAATTTCACACTATGTTCAATAATCCCCCACTTGAATTTTATATAAAAATAGTTTTCATCAAGCAACAGATCAATTAAAAATATAAGATTGTGCATCAACAAAAGGTATCTATGGACTTGAACATTTGCATAGTGTTGATGCTTTAGAATATACTAGAGTAACTTGTAGTTTTGAACTCTATCTCTAACAACATTACAAACACACAACCTTTCCAAGGTGTAGTTCAAAAAACTCGTGCTTTACGACCATACACGTGTATCCCAATATAGTGAATGCTATAGTCAATTTTGCCCAAACATTTCATAGGAAGCAGCCACACTTCCATATTCACATCGGTGAGTCTATCAAGAGTACTCCTATAGTTATGTACTCCACTCCACATAGAGTATAGAACTCATTAAGAATTAATAATTAACTCATTCTTTATGTTTCTTCAAGACTTCATGCTTCTAACAATATAGAATGGGACTTCGTAATAGCATGATTCATCTCATATCACTTCATCACTTGTTATTTCCATTGAACTTATTTCTTGGGATCTCCAGTCTATAAGTTAGGTTTCCATCATGAGTGACTCTTCATTCTAAGCACATCAGTCATATTCCTTTCGAGGTTTTGAAAATCTTCTCTCTTGTTAATCCTTTCGTCAATGAATCAGCCAATTTTTTACCAATACATATATGATCCACTCTTATAGCTCTTAGAGAGAGAAATTCACTAACAATATTGTGCTTATGATGTATCTATCATCTCTTTCCATTTTAATAATGGTTCTAAATCTTTGTAATAGATGCGGTACTATCGCAGTGGATTAGGACAGTTGGTATTGGTCTTTCCCATAAAGGAATCTCAGCTAACATACTTCTTAATCAACTTGCTTCTTCACAAGCAGTAGCTAGTGCTATCATTTCAGACTTCATCGTAGACTAAGGCAAAATTGTCTATTTCTTAGACTTTCAAGAAATAGCTCCACCAACAATGCTAAATATATAACTGCTAGTTGCTTTGGAGTCTTCTAATAGGATGTTCCAATCAGCATTGTTGCATCCTTCTAGAACCATGGGAAAATTCTTATAATGTAATCCAAGGTTTATAGTTATTTTAAGGTATCTCATGACCCTTTAAATTTCATTCCAATGCTCTATACTAGGTTTACTGGTAAACCTACATAGTAGTCCTACAACATAAGCTATGTTTGGCCTAGTGTAGTCAGTAGCATAACATAGGCTACCAATGATGCTCACATACTCAGTTTGTCTAACATCATCTCCGGTGTTCTTGAACAACTTTACACTAGGATCATAAGGAGTACATACAGGTTTGTAGTTAAAGTAATTATATTTCTTTAAGATCTTCACAATGAATGAGATTGGTCTAGAGGAAATCCCTTCTTAGACATAGTAATATTTATACCAAGGATTGCACTCGCTTCTTTAAGGTCTTTCATATCAAAGTTAGCAGACAATAAAATTTTCACATTATTAACAACATGAATATTTGACTTAAAAATAAGCATTTCATCCACATATAAACATATAATAGTGAAAATTTCATTTTTTTGATTTATAATAAGCGCATTTGTCACTTTCATTCATTTTGAATCCATGTGAGATGACTAGATTATCAATTTTTTCATGCCAATGCTTAGATGCAACCAGGAGATAAGTCAACTAAATGCCAATTTATATTATACTAAAGAGAGTCCATTTCATCATTTATGGCTTTTTTGCATAAGTTGACATCTAAAGAAGATAAGGCTTCTTGAAGAGTTTAGGGATCTTCCTCTAAGGTATAAGCATAAAAATTAGACCCAAAATCCTTAAAGGTTTAAGCTTGTTTACTTTTCCTAATTTTCATGTCTAATTCCTCATTTTGTTCACTAGTTCTAGTTATAGGTATACTACTAGAAGATGATCCCCACTATTCTTTAATTTAAAGGAAAATCTATATTCATAGACGTCAACATCATTTGATTCTATAATTACATGATCATTTAAGTCATAGAATTTATATTCTTTACTATTCACAACATATCCTATGAACACATATTCATATGCTCTACTAGCAAGTTTATTTCTTTTAGGATCAGGGATCCTAATTTTAAGGACTATGAGTATTGGCTATTTTTGTGGAAAAAATATTTATCTGTAAATGACTGCTATCAAGTCTATCAAGAAAATCCAAACAAATGCTCGAGTTCCAGATAATTGTACTTCGGGTATATCTTCGATAACTACAACACATAGGATTACATTATGCATTTAATAGCACATGCTTATAAATCTAAAATTATTTTTAGTGCTAAAATATGAAATAATATATGCTAAAATATTATATAAGATATACTATAAATTATAGCTGAAATCTTTAGCATAAAAGATAGCATAAAATATATTTTAAAAGAATTCTTCTTTAAATAGGAGTCTTCTTAATTAGTGAGTATTACTAATCTTATTTGTAATAGAAAAGATATTTATCAATCATATAGGAGTTTTCTTAATTAATGAGTATTACTAATCCTATTTGTAATAGAAAAGATATTTATCAATTACATAGGATTAAGGGTTTTAATTTTTCTTATAAATAAAACTCATTGTTCATTGTTTCAATCAATTACACAAGAGCATTATTCTATTCTTCTTAATTTCTCTCTCTTGTTTTAGAAATATAAGATCATAATTCTTTAGGCTTCTTTATTTAGTTAATCTATCAAATATTGATGGTTATGTTTGATTAATTAATAAGCCTAATTAGTTTATGAAATTTTGATAATATGTTCTTATGGATTCTTCTTCATTTTTATTCTTAAATTTTTAGATCAAATAATTGTTTTTGTCATATCATAGTTATTTGTTTGATTATTAATCTTTAAAAAAACTATTTTTATTGAACTTGTGTGTGATTTTTTTCTCTAGGATTTACTGGTTGATTTGATTTAAGTGACATATGTTTTAATCATCTAGTTAGGATTATTCATTATTAAATCCATTCTATAACACACATGAGCACTTGTGTTTTTGTGCTAACCATTTTGTAGTTAATTCAGGAACGTATCTGATTGCAAGGAAGTTTATTTGAATGTTGGTCTGGAAACTGCTCACGCTAATATTGGAAACTGTGAAAATAGAGCAGGGGCTCGTAAGTAAGGTACATTGGGGCAGTATCCTAGAGAGGGTAGCATAAGACCGAGTTTTTACTTGAACATTGTTTTTCATAGTAGAAAGTTAGGTGGTCCAATGGACTGATGGTTTTTCTCTGAGGTCATGGTTGTAGCCTAGGTTGTTTTCACCAAAATATATTGTGTGTTATTCTTTTATTTCCACATTTTATTCTTACACACGATTGCATGTTTGGCCGCTTTGTTTAGGTTATCAAATTATAAATTGATAAAATTAAAAATAACCTATTCACCTTCCTTTTAGGTTAATTAGGTTCATATCTTATAAACTTTCACTAACATAAGCTAAACAACCCCAAGTTTTAAAATAAGTTAAGTTAGGTTTCTTATTTTTTAAAATTTCATATGGTGAAATTTTACTAGTGGATTTAGGTCCTCTAATTAGAAAATAGAAAAAAGTTAATAAAATTTCTCCCCACCAATGGGAAGCAGAATAAGAGAATAAGGTGTAGTTTTTTACTAAACGATTCCATAAGTTTTATAAAAAACATTTAAAATATTTAAATCATATTCAATGTCTCTATCATTTTGAAATATTTTTATTTTTTTGTTAAGTTGATTTTCAATTTTAGTCATAAATATTTTAAACATGTCAAGCGCTTCACATTTATTTTTCATTAGATATACATAAGTATAGTCTGAATAGTTATCAATAAAAGTTATAAAATAGCATTTTTCATTTCTAGTCAAAATACCATCAAGTTCACATATGTCAGAGTGTATTAAGTCTAAAGGTTAAGATTCTCTAACTACTGATTTATGTGAAGTTTTGGTTATTTTAGCTTAACTTCAAAAGTCACATTTTTCAAAATCATTCAAATATAATTTAGGAATTAGTTCTATGGTACTCATGTTCTTGATTATGTGTTTATTAATATGAAAAAGTCTATCATGCCAAATATTAAAAGAACTTAACATATAAGTAGAACAAAAAACTTTATTAATTTCAACAAACAATTTAAACATGCCCTCAGTGGCATACAATTTCCCAACAAAAGCATTATTCTTAGTTAATGTATACAAATCAGTTCCTATATTTTGAGTAAACCTATCTTTGTTAAGAAGATAGATCAAAACTAAGTTCTTTCTTATCTTTGGAGTATGTAGGACATCCTTCAAGATGACAGTCCTTCCAGAGGTAAACTTCAATTTCACTTTACTAGTACCAGCAACTCTAGTGGAGTGGGAGTCTCCTAGTAGCACTTTCTTATCCTCAAACACAGAATAGGACTTAAACATGTCACAATCATAGAAAATATGGTGAGAAGCAATAGTGTCCAACCACCACCCCTCATATCCACCAACAAAGTTAATTTCAGATATCATAGTAATAAGTTGATCTTCGGTAAGTTTGGCTTACGGGCATGACGATTCCTATTCCGAAAATTCCCAGCCAAGTGGCCAGGCCTATTACAACTACAACATGTCTTATTTATTAAAATGGTTGATGTCCATTATGTGGAGGATTTTGTTTCTATTTTGGTTGTTACAGTTATGATTATTATTGCAATTCTAAATTTTTATGTTTCTTCCTTTAAGTTTCAAAATTATAGAGGAGGATTTCTTATTGGCACTGTTAATTAAACCAATGAGTACTTCATATTTTTTATTTTGTTTTCGATCTTCTTCTTCTATTCGTAGATGGGTTATGAGACTTTCTAAAGAAAACTCCTTAGTTTTATGTCTAAGTGCATTCTTAAAATCTTTCCATATAGGGGGTAATTTACCTATAACAACATCAAATTGAAATTGTTCATCTAAAGTCATACCTTCAGAAGTTATTTCATGTGCTATCTTCTACAGTTCATGTGATTAAGCTTCCATAGATTTTCCATCAGTAATTTGGTACTTCATGTATCTACTGATAGCATAATTCTTTGTTCCAGCTTCCTCAGTGTTATACTTCTTTTGAAATGCATCCCAAATTTCCATAGCTAACTTATCAGAATTATAAGTAATACAAATCATCAGCTAAACCATTAAGAAATTTTTTTTACATATAGAATCATTTTCATCCAGGTGTCTAAGTCCTTAATTGTAGCTTTAGTAGGAGGATTAAGCAGTGTTGATTTTTCAGCAGTAAGAATAGAAAAGACCTTTTTCATGGTTAAGAAAAATAAAATCTTTTGTCTCCATCTTTTAAAATGTAGTCCCTCGAAATGAAATGGTTTGTTGAGATCAATAGTTAACATTTCAATAGATATGGTAGATAAAAAAATGTCTTAAACATGTTGAAACCAATATGTAAAAACAAGATATGAATACTATTACCAATATACTAAAAAATACTACTTAGGTTGAGTCACGGACTAAGTCACTCTCTTCAAGATGTTTCGCGGCTCTATCCAAAGTTGTGCAAGCAAACACAACTTTGTTGATGAGTGCTTAAAAAGAACTAAAATTACCATGATTTAATGTAATTTAATTGATTAGATAGATTTATATTTTCATAATTTTATTATATTTTTATATAAATTTGTCTTTTTGAAATCATGGGTATTTTTATTGTTTTTCAAGTATTTTCATTCAAAAATAACTTGAATACTCAAAGAAAAAATACTAGAGGCAATACATCACAAATATGTTGAGAAAATAAATGAGGGAAAGTCAAAAGGATGGAAAAATTGGACAAAATGGGTCAAAAGGATAAAAAATGTCAAAAATGCCAAACTTTTCCCACGTAGCCACCCAAATTTGTCCAAATCAATTTTTGAAATATTTTACCACCTTTTTGGCATTTTCCTCACCTATAAAAGGACCCTTTTCTCCCATTGTAAAACACACAATTTTCTCAACTTTTCTCTCTCTAAGTTTCCCTCTCTAGAAAGTTTTCTTTTTTTAGTTTTAAAGTTATTCTCTGTTTGAGAAGAACTAATTATGCTTTTATAGATTTTTAGTTTTTCATTCAATAAACAAAAATGCAAATCCATTTGAAGGTTTTCCAGCAACAGAATTAGCATTAAAGTTTTGTAAAGATTCTTTTGAGGTATAATTTTAAAATTAAGCTTTATAGTTATTTTTATTTTTTATTCTTATATGTTATGTTTAATTTGTCAGTTATTAAATTTAACATGACTGTTATTTATAAATATGATATAATAATAACGTTGTTATACTTGCAAAATATTAAATAGGTAAAACATCTCTATAAAATAAATTGATTTTATTTTTATTCAAAATTTTATATTAAGGATGTTAAAAATAAATATATTATTTCCCATTACAAACTCAAATCTAAAAAATAGATTATAAGGTTTAATTATTAGGTCTGATTTAGAGTAGTGCTCTTTTATTTGTTGGTACAATTGCCCGGTAGTTAGAGTGAAGCTCTATTTCACAATTTATTTTATAAGAATTATTTTTCGAAAATGTATTGACGACATATATTTAGTCATGGATTTAAACTTGAAAGTTAGTACTCAGATTAAATTCTTAGGTTTAATTTGGAACCCTTGAATAAAGTCTAATTAATTGACTCTGCCTAAGGCTGTGATTAGATTATTTTCTATTTTCTTAGAAATAAAGATGAAATTTAATACTTAATTATTAAATAAGCTTCGCCTAAGGAAATTAGTTAATTAATAATAAAGAAAAGAATATGGGCTTTGCCTTAGGAAACTTTCATACCAAAAACAGAAATCAACAAATATCAAACTATATCTTTAATAACTGAAATAATATGAGCAAGCATAATTAACTTAATTATTATATGCTTAAATACTCCACTACTAAGAATGATAAAAATTTGCATTATTGTTTATTGAGTCTATATTTATGTTTATTTTTTTGTTATTAGATTAGGAAACACAAAAACCAAAATATCGTGACAGGATAGTTAGGATTTAATTTTTTTTAAAAGTTTGAATAATAAATTGAAAACCACATATATTCCTTTCTTAGATCGAATTTATGAGTATACTTGTCTTTTCTATAAAATTATTTGTGTACTTGCGAGATTTTTACAAATATAAAACCAAAGTATCTGCAAGATCGGTATAAATGTAGATTTTTTTCATCAAGTTGTTGGCACCATTGCCAGGCAACTTGATATTGTACTTATCATGTTTTTGGCACCATTGGCAAGGAAGGAATAGCATTTTTAAACTATTTTGAAAAAAAATTTGAAAACATTTTGTGCTATAAATAATTGTAATTTTATTTATTTATTTTGAGTTAAAAAAAATAAAAATTTTAGAAAAAAAAATTCATTAACTTTTAACTTTCACTTTTACTTTTAATTTTAATGTAAAAAAACTTAATTTATTAACTTAATTAACTTAGACTTTCATTTAACCTAATTTATTAACTTAATTAACTTAGAATTCACGTAACTAAATTTATTAACTTAATTAACTTAGATTTTTACTTAACTTAATTTATTAACTTAATTAACTTAGATTTTTACTTAACTTAATTTATTAACTTAATTAACTTTGATTTTCACTTAACTTAATTAACTTTAATTTTAATAGCATGAAAGGTAAAGATTTAAGGGAGTTTTGTGTGGAAGACTAGATCTTAGAAGCCATTATGCCACTAGTCTTTCCTGGGAACGTTACTCTATATAGAATGATGGTTTTTAATGAAGCCTTGCACCACCATTCTTTCCTAGGAGCAATCTTAGTTAATATTGATTATGTTATTTAACTTATAGATTATAATAAAAAAAATAAAAAATTACTGAAGCTATATCCAAAATTTAAATATTTTTAATTCCAATGTGTGATAAAAGGAAGTAGTTGCTTTGTTAGATCTAGGTACAAATGTGTTTGATGCCTTAGTTATTTGACTTGCAATTAGAAGTTGTTTATCTAAAACTCACAATCATGTCCCTAGTTTTAAGTAAACAAAAATTTAAAAATCCATATGGCATGACTTAAAAAGTATAGGGAGACAAACTTGTCTTACATGTAGGTTTGATTGACTCAATGATGTGGGGACATTGAGTTTACTTAAAATGAAATCCCCCATTTATGTCTTACTAAAAAGTTAAACTAAGCACTGGATGGGAGACAACCCATCATTTTAGGTAATTTTTTTTTATTTTAGTTTAATTACATGTGAATAAATTTAGAGATGTTAAAACTAAATATTTGTTGAGATATTAGAAGTTCACAACGATCTTCATGTGTGAACATTAATGATAAATATGATGGATGCATTTGCATTTCTCCATCACAACTTACACATTCTCAGGAAATAGATAACTTTTCTTCTCTTTTTTCTTTCTTTAATTTACAATTGTTACATTGAGAACTATATAAGTTTTAGGTTGAGAGTGGTGAAAAGTTACCATGTTTAATTTTAAAAATTTTAACAATTTTAAAAAAATTATATTCACATTTTCATTTTTATTGTGTTTGATTTTATTTTCTTTGTGTAGTTTAGTAATTTTTAGAATTTTAGGAATAGTTTTTAAAATATTTCTCATTTCTTTAAATCAAATTTAAATAAATAGTTAAGTTTTCCCATGCAATTATATATAAAAATTATTATATATTGTATATTGTTAATATTATATATTTGTTATGTTTTGATAGATATTCTAATAATTAGGGAATTCATATATAATAATATCTTAAATATATTGGTTGGATACATATTTAATTTGTTTAATGTCATTAATAGAATGGACAAATCTTGGATGTCAAAGTGTAGAATCGAGTAGGACTACATTTTTGGAGTTGAAAGTTTATTGGAACTTGCTTGTAAAAATAGTTATAATGAAATTAGTATGATTCGATACCCATGTGTTAAATGTAAAAATGAGTGGTTTCATGATGTTGATGAGGTTAAGTATCACCTTATCCGTAGTGGTATTCTTTTGAGTTATAAATGTTACTATTATCATGAAGAAAATATTGATAGTACTTATGGGGAAGACATAAATAAGAGTGTGACAGGTTCTTTGGTACTTTTCTTCGATTCCTCGCTTTCAAAGGTTGTTCAAAAGTAAAGAGACATCAAAGATGTTGACTTGGCATTCAGATAATCGATCTGATGATGGGGCGCTACGTCATCCTTGTGATTCTCCAAATTGGAAAGTAGTAGATAATTTATCCCTTCAATTTGCATTTGATCCACGCAATCTTCGTCTTGCCATTACTGTTGATGGAATTAATCCACATAGTTCCCTTAGTAGTAGATATAGTTGTTGGCCAATAATTATGGTAACTTACAACCTTCCTCCCTGGTTGTGTATGAAAATAAAATTCATGATATCAACATTATTGATCTCAGGATGGAAACAACCTAGAGTTGATATTGATGTATATTTGTAGCCTCTGATAGATGATTTAAAGACATTGTGGAATGATGGTATAAATTTTTACGACGTGCATAAAGAAGAACACTTTAACTTGAGGGGGGTCCTTTTATGGAATATTAATGATTTTTTGGCCTATGGGAACCTATCAGGACATGCTACAAAAGGTTATATGGGATGCCATATTTGTAGTGATCACACTTCTACAACTTATTTTCTTCACGGATGAAAGATGTCTTATAGAAGACATAGAAGATTTTTGCCATTTTGACACAAATTTAGATACCAAAAGAAACCATTCGATAGTGAAGAAGATTATGATCCTACACCAAGACCTTTGCGATGTATTAAGATATTAAGGCAATTGAATGGTATGACATTCAAACGATATGGAAATATGAAAAAAAGAATACTCACTAATGGAGGGAAACAAAAGAGGTCAACTAATAAAAGGGGTGAAAAGGAAAATGTTACTGAATCAGTAGATCATGGTTGTTGGAATAAAAATCAATATTTTGGTAATTACCTTATTGGAAAGACCTACACATTTGTCACATCTTAGATGTAATGCACATTGAGAAAATATATATGTGAGAGCATAATTGGTACATTACTTAATATACCTAGAAAAATGAAGGATGGAATTAAAGCAAGACTGTATTTAAAAAAAACTAAGCATACGACCTAAACTGGCACCAAGAGGGGAAAAATGATAAGAATTGAACATACTTGCCACCAGCATCATATACAATGTCAAAAAATGTTTGGCGGGTGTGAAAGTTCCTCATGGTTACTCATCTAACTCAAGAAATTTTGTGTCTATCACTGATAAGAAACTTTATGGATTGAAATCACATGATTGTCATATCTTAATGCAACACTTATTACCAGTTACTATTAAATCAATTCTTCCAAAATATGTTCAATTATCAATAATTCATCTTTGTTAATTCTTCAATAAAATATGTAAGAAATATATATCAACTAGCTAGTTAACTCTTTACAGAAATATGTTGTAGAGAATTTTTGTCTACTTGAAAAATATTTTCCTCCTTTTTTAGATATAATGATTCACTTGTGTGTTCATTTAGTTCGAGAGGTTCAATTGTGTGGTCCTACTTACTTAAGGTGGATGTATCCTTTTGAGAGATACATGTAAGTCCTTAAAGGACATGTAAATAATAGAAATCATTCTGAAGGATGCAAGGTGGAACATTACATTGTTGAAAAGGCCATTGAGTTTTGTTCTGAATACTTTAGTAGTTGCACTAAAATTATAAATCATATGCACAATTTGTTCTTAGAATGTCACATGATCCAAGTAGGTAACCCTATGCTTGGTGGAAGTATTAATTTTTTTATTGATCGCACTTGATGGGAAAAAGCACACCAAATCATTTTGGTAAATAATAATGTGGCAAAACTATACATAGAGTAAGTGATGATAGGTTCAACGTTTTCTTTTAAAATAAAATTATTTTTTATTTAACTATTAATGATATCAAATTGATATATCATTAATAACATTATAGAATGCATTTAAACCTAAAGCTCAATCCTTATTATAAAAAAAGGAGGAGAAAAATGGTTGTATGATGAACATAAGCGAGAGCTTATTAATTGGTTTCGCAACCATGTAAGTGTCACATACAAGAATTCATTAGTACTTCTATATAATGTTTTAAAACTTTGTTTTAAACACATTTCATGTTTTTATATGCATAGATTCGAGTTGAACTCAACAAATTCAATCATAAAATAAAAGAAAGTTTAGAATGGCTTGCACATGGTCCAAAAATCTATGTCAAATCATATTTTAGTTTCACAATTAATGGATCGAGTAAAATGTATGACAAAGTCCGAGTAAATCAGAATAGTGGTGTGAAGATGGTTGCACAAACTATGCAATTTGCTAATTCAAAAGATGGTAATCCTATACTTTCTGATATAATATATTATGGTATAATTCAAGAAATTTGAGAACTCGATTATAAGGTCTTCCATGAAACAGTATACTTCTTTGATTAGGTCGAAGATGTTATCAATGTTGGATATAAAATAGATGATTTGGGATTTACCATTGTAAATTTATCCAAGGTAAGTCACACTGATGATCCTTTCACGTTAGCACTTCATGCAAAACAAGTATTTTACGTGAGTGATCAAATTGAAACAAGATGGTTTGTTGTGTTAATGCCTCCACAAAAAGATTTCTACCATTGCGATGCTTTAGAAGATGATGAAATGCTTGATACATTATCCAATATTAGTCATTTCTCAAACAAATTACCTAATGTATGTGATGATCTAGTTGATGATGATAATTCTTCATCATGGACTCGAAGTGATTATGAAGGAATATATATATATGATCAACAACCTAATTAAACATAATGTATGTTCTATATTATTCTAATAACTCTTGCATGTTTATATGTTTGGACTTAAAATTGTCAATTAATTTCTATTTCATCATTGTTTGTAGATATTTCATAGATCCTAGGGTACCAAAGATTGTAGATCTAAATGATCCATTGGGGCATTTGAAAAGAAGAGATTGGGAAAATATACTTGATGCTCCAATTAACCCAGATGATAGAGTACCCATTCTATTTGATGCTACTAGTAATCCATAAGGGGAAAATGGCCAACAATTGAAATCTTCTATTATTATACTTGTGAAGTCAAGTATACAAATCACTATAAATGATTGGACTAAGGTTGACGATGCTGAAAAGTACAGAATATGGAAAACCATTTATGTAAGTCTCTTTTATTTTATAGCTAATTACATATATTATATATTTTTTGTATTATATCTCATCTAAAATGTGTGTTTTTACAAAATCATTTTAAAGTCCCTGATACTTGGATGAACAAGTGTTATAAGATTGCAAATGAGGCATGGAAGTAATACAAAACTTCCAAATTGGCCATAAATTATGTGTTTTCATATTTGGAACCACTTGATGAAGAAAAACTATACAAAATCCCTAAAGAACACCCCTGGATTGAACCGCAAGTATGGAAATACTTCATGAATTATAAACGTACGAATGAATTTCAAATTATTAGGGAAAAACATCATAATATACAAATGCAGAATATTCTTCATAATCGTATTGGGAGGTCATCAAATTTTGAAGTTAGACAAAGAATGGTATTATTAAGCTTTTAATTTATAAATATTTTTATATTTATTTTCCTCACATTTAAGTTAATGTCATGGTTAATAAATTTATTTAATTTATGTAGGAAGATAAATTGGGTAAACCGGTTACCCGATTTAAATTGTATATGGAAACAAAGACCCCCAAAACAAAGAAGTCAAGACCAATGACTAAATGAGGAGAATAACAACTTAATTATTTGGTTAGTAATTTAACTTGATACAAAGTCCTTATGATTTTTGCTAATTGATGTAATAGTGTATGATATGTTTGTTTGCTTTATTATTTGTAGAGAGTTATTCAAGAACAAATAACCAGGGAGAGATGCTATATATCATGCATTTGGACGCGAGCATCGTGGTCATGTTAGGGGAGGAAGCCAATATGATTGCTAAATTGAGTTTTTTAACATTCAATAACAAAAGCCTCAAATGGTTAGTAAGGAGAAGTACTATAAAATTGAAGAAGAATTTAGCTTCTTTAAGGCCTCAATGTTAAGTGAGATTACCAGTTTAAAGGAATTTCAATAACAACACATGTCAGGCATGGTAGCATACTACAATCAGGGCATGCCCTATTGGCTAGGCATGTAACCATCCATGCTAGGCATGCCACCCATGCGATCTTATGAAACCCAACCGATATCTTGTATAGGATATATTCATCCTATTGGTCCTTTCTTTATACCAGGAATGCAGATGCAATCAGGTAGTGGTTCAATATCTCCAATGCAATCTATGCAATCTTACCATCCATCACATCATGATGAATGTTTTGATGAGAATGTCCTTCCAATAGCTGCCCTACATGAGAGTCCTCCTCTATTTGATGAATCATTTGTGATAAGATTTAAAATTTATGTAGATAGTCAATTATTTTTATTTTTTATTATAAATTTTATTTATTATATATAACGCTTAGATTTTTTACAGAATATGAATTTTTTGTTAAAACATCCATCATCAATGAACTATATTGCTATTGGAATGGTACAACAATTTAGCAATGATCGAATGATTCATAATCAATATTTTTCAAATTATTGGTGAATAGTAATTGATCAATTATTACTCTATGATTTCCACTAACTGTGGCTTCTAAAGCTACCACAGTCCAAGAAGTAGTTGGACAATATGTGGCTTGGCTGCCGAGTCAAGTTGTGATAATTTTTGACATGGTACTATTTGTTTACTTAAGATAAAACTTTTTTTACTACTTTTATTATATATTTTTTATTGTTACTAACATATATAATACCTCTTCTTTAGTCTATTATACCAGAATTAGTAAGTGTGTACATTTAAGAGATACAAAGTAAGTATATCATGAAAAATCTATGTCTAGTGGGAAATTATCGTGCACTAAGTCATTCAAGAAGAGGCCATGGAAAAAGTATAGTTATGATTATGCTATAAAATTTAGCAGAAATCTTGGCTCTTTGATGACTATTATTGTGAGTAAGATTAGCATAAATGATGGATGGACTATGCCACTTCCTAGAGAAATTTTTGGTGTAGACAATGGCCAAAGATATATATCGATCGAATGCATATTACAGCTATTTGAATATCAAACGATTGATTTAAGTATAATTCAAGTGTGGACAAGGTGAGTCCTCGATCAGTAAATAACTTTCATTTATACATAGCATATATAATTATAATTATATTTATATTATCTAATTATTTATATATATTTCTTTTATATAGGGCATGTTATTATCAACTTCAAGCTAATCATTAATCACATTAAGAAATGTTATATGACTCTTCATTTGTCAATCAATATCAAGAGAAAAATTCTAGCATTAGAGCTAAACAATTATGTGATAGGGCATTAACACTTAACAAAAATTATAAGTTGATAATCCTTTGGCCACTAAAGTTTGAACAATGCCAAGATCATTGAATGATGACAATCCTTGATCTATATGGCAATTATGTTTGATACTACGACTCAACTTCCATAGAATTGACTAAAGATACAAAAGAAATTGTTGAAATATAAGAGTTATTGCTAGATATTTTTATTCTATTGTTCTTTGTAATATTTAATAAAAAACTAATTATTTTAACTTTGATAAGGCATGGAAGCTATGGAACAAGAGTAGGGACATTGCCCTTAAAAAATCTTATAAGCTTATATGGGACAAAGTTATGGTATGTACAAACGAATATTAATAATTTAATTAATTTTACTATTAAATAATAAATATGTTCAAATAAAGAAAATCATATACATTTGTTTTTTTAGGTTCCATAACAAAATGATGGAGTCATGTGTGGTTACTTTGTCATGAAATTTATGAGCAAAATCATCTCAAATATCAACATTCCAATTAAAGATGTGGTAATCTCTTTTACAAATATACTTTTTTAGCATATATATAAGTTATTTTTTATTTTTTATGATATTACATTCTTATTTTGAATTTAAATACATGTAGTTCTTTGGTTAGAACAAGTCGGGCTATGATATGCAAATTTTTGATGATTTATGATAAGAATGGGCAGAACACATGGTTCAAAGTATAACATCACAAGAAGAATTAGGAGAAGAATATGATGATCTTGAATAGGATATGACAGCATCATGGTAATTTTTATAATGCTTTAATTTCTTTATTTCTGTGTCTTTGAAGTTTCGGTAGCTTATTTGATAGATGTTTATATGCTCATGTATATAGGGAAATAAATTATTATATGGACCTATTTTTGCCCAACCTTTATCTCATCTCTCTTGCCTAGCTAGTTCCCTAGTATGGAAACATCATGGTAGTCATTGGAAAGCCAAGTATAGGAAAAACACCAAGAATCATCATATCTTCAAGAGTAATTGTTGATTCCAAATAGCTTCATATTTTATAAACAAAAGAATAATACAGTGCTAATATGATTTCGAAGGGATGGGATTATTATTATATCACTCTGGTGTCGATGTAGTAATCTCTTTTACTAATATATTCTTTTAACATATATAAATTATTTTTTTGTGAATTCATGATATTACATTCTTATTTTGACTTTAAATACGCGTAGTTCTTTGGCTGGAACAAGTCGAGCTATGATATGCAAAGTTTTGATGATTTATGAGAAGAATAAGTAGAACACATGGTTCAAATTATAACATCACAAGAAGAATCAGGAGAAACATATGATGATTTTGAATAGCATAGGACAACACCATGGTTATTGTTATAATGTTTTAATTTGTCTATTCCGGTGTCTCTGAAGTTTGGGCAGCTAGTTTGATGGATGTTTATGTGCTTGTGTATTTAGGAGAATGAATTGTTATATGGACTCGCTCTTTTTTTCCCAAACACAATCTCATATGTCTTTTCTAGTTCCCTGGTCACTATGCTGGTGATTCTAAGAAAACCAAGCTTCCTCTCCTTAAAATAAAGTGGGAATATCACAAAATTCATGACAAAAAAGGCGACATCATTTTATTTGTAATTTAAGTTATATATATATATATATAAGATATTATATGTTCTTCTAATTGGGACATTATGGTCTACCTAGGATGTGGGGTGTTATTAATAGAGGCTATCATACTTATATTAAGAACACATGCTTAACAAACATACATATTGTATTGATAATTAGGCGGCTTAGCCGGCCATATTGTAACTTACAATAAACTTAAAGCAATAAACTTTAAAAGAAATAAACAAACTGAAAACTAAATACGAATGCTTACTATCTAAGATTTAAATGAAGATTATGAATTAAAACAGAATCAGAATAGAGAGTATTCAAGGCTTAGAGAGAAAACTCAATTTTTTGGAACCCCTTGTCTTCTGATCTTGTTCTTCTTAAATAATCGAGTAATGAAACTGTGGAGTAGCTTTCACTGTTTCTTGAATAGTGATTGGTCGGCCACTTGATACTATAGGAATCTTGACTACTTTTGCAAATAGTAGTTTGTTTCATTATTCCGAACAGATGATAGAATAGTACTTTGTCGGGTACTATTTGGGTAAATGAACAGTAACCATGCTGGCACCATTTTAAGTTTTGTCGTTTTCTTAATTCTAACATTTAGTTATTATTAGAAAACAAAAATGGGCCTTTTATGGGCCTTAGTTTAAATATGGACTCGGAGGCCCTATTTTAATAATAATAATGGACACGCAGGTCCTATTTTTAAGAGTGGACGTGTAGGTCCTTAATAAGAATGGACTCGTAGGCCCAAAAGATAAACCTAACTGCTAGGTAGATTTGGGAGCCCAAAAATGTATTTCTTGGGTTGAGGTCTCTAAGTCCTTTTCTGTTCCCTGTGATGGAGTCACTGTTTTATCAGGTGATTGTGTAGCATCTGAATCAGCTTCCTCTTCTTTGGGCGTCTGGGATGTTTGCCCTAATGATAGTTGTTTCATGATGTCCAAGAGTTCTTCTTGGGTTTTGGCTTGAGCTATCAGAGCAGTTGTATGTGCTTTCTGTGCTAGTAATAGTGAAGAAGCTTGTATTCTCTCCACTGGATATTCCATGTATCCTTTTTGGTTGAGCCATTTTTCAACAGCTGGAAATAAAAGTGTTTTTGGGATCATAAATGACGACCAACACTTGATTTGGAATGATCGCTTAATTATCATTACCCCTGATGACTCTGGGTATAAGACCCATTGATAGACCCATAGGAGGTAAACTTTTGTGCAAAATATGCATAAAGGAGGGAATCTAGCTTCCTTTATTGATGGTTTATAATGGGACTGGAAAGAGTCATAACTTTCTTTCACAGGAGATATAAGAATTGATGAAAGGTTTCTGAATAGCTCCCACCATTGTAAAAACCAAGATGGAAACCGGTTTGAATCAATATATTTATTGACAAAGAAAAATAACCAAGAATGTTGGTTGTCTTTATTCTGAATATAAAATGCATTAAACCATGCCTGGTGATAATCCCAGTAATTGTATGAAGTACAATGAGGAATGGAATGAGTTGTACTGACTGGGAAAGTCAATTGTTTATAAAGTTCATTGTTCCAGTCTGTTGGAGACAAGATTTTCTGGATCTTTGCAATGAAAACTGCACTTCAGTTGTTTTTGGGTAATGGAAATGTTTGAATTCCACACTTCCTATGATTTCCAAAATACTCTGATAGTATTGAGGAGTTTTTGATGATAAAGACGGCCTATAAAAAATTCCTTTTCCAAAATAAATCTGGATGGCCATGTAAGGATTTTGGTTAAAAAATTCTTTTTCTATAATAGTTACCACCTGAGTTGGCTGTTTCTTAAAATACTCAGATGATGTTTTTGTTTTGGGAAATGAATCCCTTGATCCTTTTACGGGAAAATAAGTTGAGGATGTAATTCCTCTTTCTGGAATTGAAATTGTTCCAGATGTTTTTGATTTGGAAGGTATGATTTCCAATGATGATGAAACTGTTGGATTCCCAATTTCTGGGATGCAACAAAATGCTGTTCTGATTTTATCAGAATCAATATTTTGCAACCACTGATGGATGCGATTATTAAGTTCTGAATCCTCAGGTGTTAATTGAGGTGATGATTTTTCCAATGTTTGGTTGGAGGATGATGATTGATTATTTTTGACCTAAGACCAGGTCATGATTTGTTTAGCCGATGAAAGGCTGGTAATGGTGAGGTTTGGAGGATCACTCTTCTCCTTTCATTTTTTCTTTTTGCTCATCTTTATACCTGTTTTGAAGAAATTCTTTGGTTAGAAAATCTGGTAATGAATTATTCTCTCCTCTGATAAATTCAATATCAAAATAAAAAATACTTAATAATGCTTGCCATCTGGCAAAAATTTGCTTTGATGCAATGTTTTTAACATCTTTTAATAAAATTTCTTTTGTAGATTTACAATCAATCCTTAGTAAAAAATTTTGATTTAATAGATCTGATTGAAATTTAGAAATATAAAGTACTATAAATAATACTTCTTTTTTGACAGTGGAATAATTCTTTTGGCAGTCATTCCAATGGCCAGAAGCAAACTGAACGATTTGTTCGTTGTTATTCTGGACTTGTTTTAAAATTCCGCCGTATCCCAGATCGCTGGCATCTATTTCTACTATCTTAGGAAGTATAGGATCCGCAAGATGTAAACATGGAATATTTTGAACTTGTGCCTTTATCTTTTGCACAATTTTTGTGTGTTCTTCTGTCCAAGGCTCGGGGATTTTCTTAAGCCTATTATGTAATGGTTTTGCTAACCTATTGATGTTCGGATAGAAACTTAATACGTAATTTAAGCTACCTAAGAACCTTTGTAGCTAGGTTTTGTCAATGATCCTATCCGGGAATTTGGTTGTGAATTGGAGTGATCTATTAATTGGTATTACTGTTCCATTGGATACGTTATGTCCAAGAAACCTAATGTTTGTCTTAAAAATAGTCATTTTCTTGGCTGAAAAAGCCAATCCATTTCTCTTTATGTTATGGATGAAATTTTTGAGATGCCTGATGTGTTGTTTGACATCTTTGGAGAATATAAGTACATCATCGATGTACACAATATAGAACTCTGAGTAAGGATTGAAAATGTCGTTCATAATCCTTTGAAATTCAGAAGGTGCGTTTTTTAGGCCAAAAGGCATAACATTCCACTCAAACTGTCCAAATGGAACAGTGAATGCAGTTTTGTACCTATGTTTGGGCTCGATTTGGATTTGCCAGAAGCCTGATTTCATATCAAACTTGGAAAATATTGATGATGAATATAATTTATGGAGCAAGTCATTTTTGTTGGGGATAGGGTACCTAATCCATTTTAAGGCTTGGTTCAAGGGTTTGTAATTAATGACTAACCGAGGAGTTCCTCTCTCAATCTCGGCTGATTTGTTGACATAGAAGGCCACACAACTCCACGGCGATCTGGATTTTGAAATTAATTTCTTAGATAAAAGATCTTCGATCTCTTTTCTACAGTATTGTTCAAGATTACCATTCATTTGAATAGGTCTTGCTTTTGTAGGAATATCCTTTTCATTGAAGGATGGCTCATATGGCAAATCCACCAAGTGTTCTTTTCTTTCCCAGAAAGCATTGGGTAATTCAGAGCAGACTTCTTTTTCAAAAGAGGTCTGTAATTTAGAGATTTTGTCTTTGATCTCTGGGATATGAAGTTCTTTCTCAACATTATGAGATTGAACTTTAGTTTTGAGATAGAGAAGGTCATTTTCTCTATGATTGATTAGAACATAAATTTCTTTGTGGGAAATTGAATGAACCTTAATATGATTAAGATCCCTGGTTTTGGGTTCTTCTATGAATGGGAAGATGAAAGCTTGTGTTCCCATTTTGAAAGAGATTCTGTCGTATTGGACAGAATAAGGGGTGATGATATCCATAAATGGAGTGCCTAATATGACTGAATAGCCTATATCAGATACTATAACAAATGGAGTTTTGATTAGGTATGTTCCTTTTAGGATTGATACCTCAGTTTTTCCAATAATACTCATACTTCAGTTGGTTTGTGAAATCTTCTGGGAACGATTGATGGTGAAATACAGTTGAGATCAGCTCCTGTGTCGAATAGGGAAATGGTCTCTAGTTCTGAATCATCAGGAAATACTAAAGTTATTTTGATTTTATATTTCCTGGTGGTAATTTTTCTTAAGTTTTGGATATCTTGCTTATTTTGAGTAAGATCATCGTCAGAATCACTTACATAGGTTGATATTTTTTCTCCATGATTAAGTAGTTGAAACTTAGTATCATATTCCTTTAATTTTTCTTTAAGCTGGTGGAGTTCTAGTTTAATAGTTTTGATTTCAAGTTTTAAGTCTTGAATTTGACTTTCAGGGGTTATAGTTTTGATCTTTCTTTCCAGAACAGCAGTGAGGTTATAATAGCCTGTGCTGGTATTTGGGAGTTCAGAATTCCTTTTTGTAGTCTTTTCCCAAGTTGTAGTTAGGTGATCTACATATAATTTGGTCATTAATGATTTAATTTAAGGATTTTAGTTTGAAGTTGTTCATCTTCTTCCTTAGTTAATACATTAATGGTTTTAGAATAGGAATCTGAATTGCTGGTTGCAAATTCGTCTTCCTGGGGATTTGTTTCATCATCTGTCCATTGTCCAGACTAAGATGATGATGATGTTTCTACCATGAGGGCAAATATTTTGGCAAAGGTGTATTCTTCGAGTTTTAGTTCGTGAAGTTTTTTAGACATTTTACAGAAATTAGCAGTGTGACATTTCTTGCCACATTTATAACACTTAAACTCTTTAAAGGTTTTAAAGGGTTTTTTATGCTATTTTGAATTTTTATTGGAGTCTTTATAAGGTTTTTTATAAAAATTCATTCTTTTCTCAAAGAATGGTTTTCTTGATTTTGAGAACTTATTATAAGTTTTATGAGATTCTTTATGTGGTTTTGATTTGGTTTTACTGCAAGTTCCCTCGCAGGTTTTATCAATAGAAAAGTTGCCATCAAACTGTTTGCAGAATGATCCAATTTCTCTTTTTGAAACTTTTAGTTCCAATTTCATTTGTTTTTGGATTTTCAAATCTTGACAAATTTGAAGACCCTAGTTTTGAGCAAAACTAATTAATTGACCGTAGGTCAGTTGATCATATGGGGTGATGTGGTTCCCATAAGTTTCGTGGATTTTGTTTCTGGTTTTTTCACCTAAGAGGGGAGGAAGACTTGCTAGGAATTTCTCCTTCCAGAAAGGTTGAATAGAGTCATTTCTTAACATAACTCTAGACAGAAATGTAGTTTTATAATTTTGAAAATCACTCATCTTCCTACATTTTATGTTGGAAAGAAGATCAGCGTTTTTATCATTTAAATGGGATGAATCCCCCATAAAATGGTGTGATATTGTAAAGAGTAATGTGGAGACTGCATCCTGTATAGGAGCTCCTTGATGGGAAAGTATGGGTATACCAGATTCATCCGTCAGTATTGCATTGCAAATATCTGACTGATGTTGTTTTGAAAGATGGTGATCCCACCATCCTTTTAGTTGGCCTGAAAAGCCAGCTATTAATAATTCGACAACTGTTTTGTCAGTTGTACCTATTTGGGTTTTGTAAGCATTTGACGCCATTGTCATCTGCTGTAAGATGTTTAATATCTCATGATCTGTCATTCCATCGATGTTCCAAACATAGATAGAAGATGCGTTGTATTTTGATTGGACAAGTTGACTAGGTTGGGTTCCTATGGTGTGAGGATACCTAATTGGGCTAGAATCTTGCCAAGCTAATTTTTGAAGAAGAGGGGTCGGTTCTGGAATGGATTCCTGGGAACTATCCTCTGATGATATTTCAGATCCTAGTTTGCTAAGAATACTAAGATCCTGTAATGGTTTCTGGGTTTGTTTGGAAGTCACTGGTGACTCAGGGACAACCATTCCTATGTTTGAAAATTGTTCTTCTAATTGGGACCTAAGGGTATTATTCCAAAGTTGAAGTTTTTCAAATTTTGATGTAATTTCCTCCTAGGCTGGTTTAGAGACCTGGAAAGGTTTGAAGATAGGGTTTTTAATTATCCTATCTGTTGTTTGATAAGAGGTAGAGGGAATATCTATATTTAGATTTTTCTCTATCCTAATTAATTGTTTACCTAAAGTATTTAAGCTGATATTGGTATAGTTATTCTGTGTAACTATGTTTTTGAGGTTGGTTGCCTGGTTCTCTTGAGGTTTCTTAAGAGGGAAGGCTTCTACCTGGCTATCTTGATAAGGGACTGTAATAGGTCTTAATGGAGGATGTTCAGCCTCGACCGGACCATCTGGAGTTTCCCATGAGGGTAACTTCTTTTTTGTTTTGACCATGTTAAGTTCTTTAACTAGGTCATCTGTTTCTTCTAAAAACTTATCAAAATCATTCGTTGTGATTTTGGTAGGTATTTTTTGAGAAAAGGTTTTTATTTGTGGTGTTAATACTCCTGGATTCGTAGGTAATAGTTCTGCTGGTTCATCCTCTAAGAGGATATCAAAGTCAGCTTCTGTGACTTTTGACATACTGATTGAGGGAAATGATTTATATACTGGAACTATAGCTATAGTTTCTATGGCTATTGGTTCTACTTTTGGATCCTGGATAGTAACTGGTAGGTTACCTATTAAGACCGTTAGTGGTCTAACTAAGTCAACAGGTTCTACCGTTTCTGACTTAAGGTCTACTTTTATGAATTTGCTATCCTGGGTAAGGGTAACAATGTGATCTTGTAATGTTTCTACAGACTTAGGTTTCTGCCTATCTGTAATTATATGTTCTTGGGATATTATATGTTCTTCTAATTGGGACATTATGATATATATATATATATATATATATATATATATATATATGTATGTATGTATGTATGTATGTATTATATGTAAATTATTTTTTTGTAATAAATTTAATTCTTATGTAATTAATTAATATTTAATTTTTCAATTATTTGTAGTATTTAAACTCTTTTAAACAGATTTTGGTTTTTTCTACTATCATGTAATCGAATACATATTCTGAATATAGTAGAAAATGAGTAAAATATGTAAAAACAATATATAATTTAAAGTCGTTTCACATGTTGAACCGACTTTAAATTAACTTAAAGTCTGTTAATAACCGACTTTAATACTCTCTTTTAGCGTAGTGATTGAATGTGTGAATTTTCTCATCTTAATATAGTGTCGTATATTTATTTTTATTTGTTTTGGATAAAATGATTTAAGTAGAAATTGATAGTATATGCATTTATCTCATTCATGTATGACTTCTACCAAAGAGAAACATATCTAGGGTTTCCTAAACCAAAATCAAACACAAAAGCCATAAAATTAACCACTCATCAAAATCCTACAAAAATGTAAAATATGTACGTGGGTCCACTCTCAAAACAAATATTGAAAAATCTCTTAAAAAAATATAAAGATAAAGAATATATATTATAATCTACATACTATGATCCATATAGCCTACAAAGTTGTGAGAAAAGGCTAATTACAAAAGAAAGTTATAAGAAATAATTCCCTTATACGTCATTGAATTTAATTTTCCTACACTTTTAAAAGACATATATCTTGAAATTTTTGCTTAATGAGTTTGATTGATGTATGAAAATAATATATATGATATCTTTATAATTTATACATTCGATTCCTTTCATAAGATCAAAGTTATGCACTATGTTTTAGTCTTCTTTTATAAGTATGTGAATTTATTAGTTCATTTCTAAACATAAACTCTATTTGCATACACCTTAGTAGGAGTGCTTAAACCCATAGGATTTAGTGTTTTTGAGAGTATTGACTTGTGAGGAATAGAGTCGAAGCGAATTCGGATTCCTGATACTAAGTTTGGATGAAATTAAATTGATACATTTTTATATGAAATATGAAAATGATTTTGAATTAATTATTATAATAAATCATGAATGTTTAGGAAGTTGAAATAATCCATGATTAAGATTTTAATTATAAAGTTTAAAAGAGATTACAAGCATGATATATTTTTGTATTTCACTTCTTTATTTTATTTTAGTCTTTTTACTTTATTTTAAATTTTAGTTAACTTCTTATTTTATTTGTTGTATTTTGTTTTCATTTTTTGTTAATGTTTGTGGGTATCATTACTGAAAACGCTCATGAGACTTAAACTCGTCCATTAGGGTAACCTAGGGGTTTAAAGGCTTGTTGCATACGCTAAATGCAACCGTGTCAATCCATAGAAGTGATTTAGGATAGTTCAATTTTTAGTTTTTATTTTAGTTTTTACTACTTCTCTTGCAAAGGGATTGGCAAGAATATGGTTGAGGGTTGTGATTAGTGCTTAAAAAGCACTAAAATTACCATGATTTAATGTAATTTAATTGATTAAATAAATTTATATTTTTATGATTTTATCATATTTTTACATAAATTTGTCTTTTCATAATCACATATATTTTTATTGTTTTTCAGGTATTTTCGTTCAAAAATAACTTAAATACTCAAAAAATAATAATAGAGGTAATACATCACAAATATATTGAGAAAATAACTTAGGGAAAGTCAAAAAAATAGAAAACTTAGACAAAATGGGTCAAAACAGTCAAAATAGTCAAAAAAACCCAAAATTCTACGTGTAGTTGCCTATTCACACCGAAGTCCCATGTGTGCTAGCACATGCCCGCGCCGAGTTCCATGCGCACGCCTAGCACAAACCCAGCACACACCCTATCATGTGTTGGGCCTGCCAAACGCCCGTCTACCCCAAATTTCCAACCCCACATGCGTGCCAGCCTGTCTAAACGAGTCCAAAATCAATTTTGAAATATTTTTCCACTTTTTTTGGCCCTTTCCTCACCTATAAAAGGACCATATTCCCCCATTGTAAAACACACAATTTTCTCACTCTTTCTCTCTCGAGGTTTCTCTCTCTAGAAAGTTTTCTTTTTTTAGTTTTAAAGGCCTTCTCTTTTTGAGAAGAACTAGCTATGATTTTTTAGATTTTTAGTTTTTGATTCAATAAATGGAAATGAAAATCTGTTTTACAGTTTTCTAGCAACAGAATTAGCATTAAAGTTCTATAAGCATTCTTTTGAGGTATAATTTTAAAATGAATTTTTTACAGTTATTTTTTATGTTTTATTCTTATATGTTATGTTTAATTTGTCTGTGATTGAATTTAACATGCCTGAATTTTGTAAATATGATATAATAATAACGTTGTTATTCTTGCGAAATATTAAATAAGTAAAACATCTCTATAAAATAAATTGATTTTATTTTTATTCAAGATTTTATATTAAGGATGTTAGAGAGAAATATATTATTTTTATTACAAACTCAAATCTAAAAATTAGATTATAAAGTTTAATTATCCAGTATGATTTAGAGTAGTGCTCTTTTATTTGTTGGTACAATCGCTTGGTAGTTAGAGTGAAGCTCTATTTAATGGACTCTGTATAGGAATCGATGTCCAAAGAGGTTTAAATGGGTATAGGTAAATGCAAAGCAGGTTGATAAGGTGAGTTTTGGGTGTTGAGGGAAATGGTTGAGTTATAGGAAGTGGTTTGAACTTGGTTTTGAATTTTGAAATAGGTTATGTACGATGAAGAAGATGGAAGGTTAATCGAAGAAGAAGACTGACAAGGTAAATCTTGCTCTGTTGATTTTAAATGTTGAATTTCAACAACCATATTGGTTCTGAATTAGGTCATTGATTCTTCCTTCTGAGCTTTCTCATGCAGGTAAGCTTCAATGGCTTGAAATATCGAGCTTCTGTTAACAACGATGGATTCTTCCTTCTAAGTTGCTCGTGTAGGTATGCTTTAATGGCTTGAAAGATAGAGCTTTTATTAACAACAATGGATTCTTCCTTCTAAGCATGCTCATGCAGGTATGCTTCAATGGCTTCAACGAGAGAGCTTCTTTTAACAACCATGTACATTGACATCAAAATTAGCTATTACGATCTTAAAAAATGCCTCAGCTTTGAAACTAATTAGCGTAGCAGTTCAATTTAATTTAAAAGAATTAAATAACTTTTAAATAATTAAATTCAATGATTCAAATAAAAACAATTCTTTAAAATTTCTAGAAAACATTAATATAGAGTTAGGGGTGGTAATTTAAGCTGAATTTCAATTATACAAATTGAATTAAATTTATATTCAATTTGGCCAACCCAAATAACATGAAAAAATTAGTTCATGTCATGAAAACTTTGTTACATTTCTTTTACTATTTTTATTATAATTCTTTTGGTCTTCATATATCGATTATTCGCTTATAATAAGAATTATACAATATCTAATCAATAACAAAGGATATTAGTTATATGATTATTTCTAAATTTTATTTAAAAATGAGATTTATTATAGTTTCTTTTGAATTCATAAATTATTTCATATAAAGTAATGAGTTTATTAATTTGTTCGTAGGTCTCTCAAATTGGTTTATAA
Source organism: Hippophae rhamnoides (assembly GCA_033030585.1). Lineage (NCBI taxonomy): Eukaryota > Viridiplantae > Streptophyta > Magnoliopsida > Rosales > Elaeagnaceae > Hippophae > Hippophae rhamnoides. Next base: position 46,778,892 of record CM065429.1, on the reverse strand, counting down.
TTTTAATATTCTTAACTTCTTTTGCAAATATATTATCACTAATTACAATTACATGAAGTTCAAATATAAAATATTCATTTATTTTAATTTTACGTAGTGATTCTTTAAGTTGTTTTGTAATATACTTATGGCTTTGAAACTTTTCACTTTTTAGTTTTGTAAAAACTTATAAAAAAATTTTTATTTATATTCTTAACATTGTTAAAATGCATTTAATTTTATTCAAATGTTTTTTTATTTTATTTTAATTAAATTAAAAATTATTAAAAAATTTACAATATTTCAAATCAATATTAGGTTAAATAAGGTAAAAAATCAACTAATACATATAAATAAAAGTTTTGACTAATTCGAACTAGTTTGAGAAAGCCATAACATGAGTTAAATTCATGACACAAATTAAATTTGATTTTAGGTTAGAGTTGACACCTTTATTTAAAGTTCACACTATATTCAATATATGTTAATTTACACTCATTATAAAACCCTAAAAATTTTAGTAAATTATAAAAGTAAATTAAATGAATTTTTATAATAATATTTTATGGTGTAGGATCGTATAAAAAAATTTCATATGAAAAATTGGATCGAATATGAAAAAATTAAAAAACTTTTATGTAGCTCGTTAGGGGCCTTGCCGTGACCTCGTTGAGCATCTGCCTGGTCTCGTCGAGCAACCGAAAAGCCACAGACGAGGGGTGGTCAGTGAGGTGCAATGTTGCTAATAAATAAAAAGGAAAATCGAATACCATGATTTTTATAATAAGTATTATAAATATTGTTAAAATAAAATACTCATTGTGAACACTTTTATATATGCATACATGAAAGCTTTTACAAAAAACAAGTATTGATTTTGTTATAAAATAAGTATGAAAAATGTTATACACATGGCATTTGAGATTTTATACATACATCATGAAAAATGATTTTTTGTAGGGAGTATGCATGTATGTAAGTCTTGCAGATTATGATTCCCGTGGACTACTAGCTACAGTAGATTATTTTTGATGGATTACAATTACACATTTGCAACACATGTATTCTATAAAAAAATTCATCTATAGTGCCTTGGATTATTGACTGTACACAGGCCTTGAAGTTGCACCCCCTGTTGCATCTCAAAGTTTTCCATCTATTTGGTCATAGAGTTTAACCACACATGATCCTTAGAGTTAGACCCTCATTTTGTCTTGTAATGGCCTCCCATAGACGAGGGCCCATATGACATTGATTCGAACAATACATAGGCCATATGTATTTCAAATTATGACCATACATAGGGTTAGAGGCATACCTACATATGAATAAGAGGTTAACCATGCATGTGCCCATGTATTTTGGTGACCAATACATATGGTGTTTCATATCATGCATATGGATTTATATTTGCATATCATATTCTATATTACATTAGCATATATTGGGATACTTGGAATGTACACTCCCCCAGTTTCAGAAATGAGGAAGTATAGGTATACCTATGTTTTCTAAATAAAATCTCCCCATATTATACACTAATGATGATGATCACTTCCATTCATAAGTTTATTATCAATAACATGCATCATGAATACTTATTTGTTATAATAATATTTTAGAGTAGACTTTTACTGTGCTGTAAGCTCAGCCCCACTCTTCCCTCACTTTTAATTGTGATATTAGAGATAATTGCGATAAAAACATGGAGATCTTTCACAAAAAATTCAAACATTAAAGGGTTTAACCTAAAACCTTATTTATTTTATTGACTATTATAATTTACGTTTAGGCAAAGTTGAGATCACTCTAATTTAATGAATTTTAATTGACTCTTTTTAAAAGTTTTGGATTTAACTTTATGAATTTATATTGAATTTTGTCTTTTAAATAAAAAATCTTTTAAGGGTATTTGAATTTTTTATAAATAATTTATTTTTTATTAAATTTTTCATTCTTACTTAAGATATTTTCTTTTAATATAATTTTATTTTCAAAATTCATATATTCCTATTTTTAGGGCGTGATAGTTTGTTATTGGAGCATGGCTTTGATTTCTTGGGAATAAAATCATTTTCTAAAAGTTGTTTTTTCATCTCAACTTATCTACTCGTAGAATAGCCAATAAGAAAAATGTGTAAATTAATTACACTAAGTAACGATTGAACTTGAAAAGAACCTGAGGAGAAAAGTAGAATTCACTACAATGTAGAGCTGTAAAGACACGTTTTCTTTACTTCAATGAAATGAAATTTTTTGACAATGCTACAGGATGTTCTAAAAAAAATTGGACATTTCTTCTATCCTCGAAATGTGTTCGCACTAGTTGCATTTTGTTTCTTTAAAGAAGTTGGATGTTTTAAGAACAATTCATCGTATTGAACAGATTATGAAAGTAACTAACGATTACCTTTTTGCTGAGATTTAGGAGTTTTTATGAATTGTAGCAACTACTCATTAGATTGAAAAAGTTGAATTAGAAATAAGACAAGGTCTTAAAACTGTTCTTCAAAGTCTCAAACAAAAGATTGGATCTTATACTATGAGACAATTCATGTCAAAAGTAATATTTTCTCAAGATAATTGGATTAAAACAATGGATGAGGATCATGTTCTACTCTATGGCATCAAATAGGAATTTTTAGAAGTACAATCAATAGCCTCATTGACAGTTCCCTTGAAAATTTTGGAGAATTTTATAAAAGAATTGTCAAACCGTAATAAATCAAAGTACGTTGTACATCTTGGCACACAAGTTGACAAAAAAGAGTTAGTAAATTGTTATATTTTTCAAGGAGATGTGAGGAAGGATTGTGAATTTAAGCAGACTTATGGGTGAAATATCTTCAAGGATTATGATTTCATTATATAGCATCATCCATAAAAAACAAATACAATAACAGATGTTTTGAGTAAAAAGTCAAAACTGTCATACAAGTGGTATTAGTACCCAAAAAAACATTTGAACGAAAAAAGGATCACGGGTTAGATTTGTGAGATATATATATATAATCCTCGTGTCGAGCCTTGAAATGTAAAAAATAGCTCAATCTAAATATCCCAAAATTTGAGAAGCATGGTTTTGGTTATCAGAAGGAGAAATGGTGAATAGAATGAATTTTACTAATGAAGTATTATGTTTTCAACAGAAACATAATGGTTCAAATGAAGATTTTTTAAGACTAGAAACCATGGAGAAAAACATATAGAATTTACAGTACATCCTGAAAGTATAAGATGTATCATTATTTTTAAGAAAATTATGGGTAAAGTAGGATGAAAAAGAATGTAGATTAATTTGTAGTAAATTACGTAAGATGATGACAAGATAGGACTCGATACTCAAAGAATAATTTTACAATAGTGTACGATTGCATGGTATATCAAAGACAATCGTGTTAGATCAAGATCGAAAAAATTTCTTCTCGTTTGTAAAATTGTTACTAGAGGCTTTATGAACGGAACTATTACATAATACAATATATCATCCTAAAACTAATAGATAGTCTAAAAAAAGTATTCAAATATTGAGGACATGTTACAAACATGCATTATGGAGTTTAAGAGAAATTGAATAGTACATTTATCATTAATTGAGTTCACTCACTCCAATAGTTATTATACGAGTATTAGGATAACTTCTAATGGAGCTTTATATAAACGACCTAGTAGATTTTCAATGTATTGAGCTAAAGGTAAGAATTACAGCACAATGAAGACCAATCTAATTCAAGAAATAATTAAAGGATCTAAATAGCACAAGATAAGTTTCATATAGCTCAAAACTGACACAAGAGTTGCGTTGATGATAGACAATGAGCTTTAAACCTCCAAGCAGATGATTATATTTTTCTTAAGTGTCTCATTTTGGGATAAAAGGAAAGTCAACACCTCATTACGTGAAGCCATTTTGGAACTATTAAAAAAATTAGTGATATAGAATATCAATTGGAGTTATCCTAGACTTTTCATAAGATCACAACATTTTTCGTACATTCCTTTATGAGAATGTCTTGATTGGATCAAGTGGTGTTCTTGATTGAGAAAAATTGCTGCTCCAAAAAGACATATCAAATGAGAAAGATCTAATGGAGACATCATAGCATTGTGGATGTAACTCCAGAGTTATGAAATCCGCACAAAACATTTATACTTGAGAAGTTATGAAATTTTGAGGACAAAATTTTCTTTAAAGGATAGGATTGTAAAAATCCAAAAAATTTAGTAAATTATAAAAGTAACTTAAAGAAGTTTTTTAAATAATATTTTATAGTATAGGGATCTATCGAAAAACTTTAGTGTGAAAAATTAAATCAAATATGAAAAACTTTATGCAACTCGCTAGGGGCCTCGTTGTGGCTTTACCAAGTGGTCGAAGAATCACTAGCAAGGGTGGTCGATGAGGTGCATTGTTGCTTATAAAAAGAGTCAGACTTTCTCATTTTTCACTCACAATATTTTCCCTATCCTCTTTCTCTTATATTATTCTTGTTTTCGTACATTTTAGAGCATGTTTTGAGATAAAATATCAAGGAGTTTGGGTTTAGAAAAATAGCAAAAAAATAAATTCCAAGTAGGGTTTATACTTTAACTTTTTATTTCATACATTGTTTTTCATAAAAATATCATACATCATATATTATTAATAAAGAGAAAAATTGAATGCAATGATTTTTATAATAAATATTATAATGTTGTTAAAATAAAATATTCATTATGAACATTTTTATATATGCATACATGAAAAATTTTACATAGAAAGAATATTGATTTTTGTTATGAAACAAGTATCAAAAATATTATACATATGACATCTGAGATTTTATACATACATTATGAAAAATAATTTTTTTACGGGGAGTATGTATGTATGTGAGACTTGTGGAATATGGTACCCATGGACTACTAGTTACAGCGGACTATTTTTGATGGATTACAAGTACACATTTACAGCACATGTTTTTTGAATTTTTTATGTCTATAATGCCTTAGATTGTTGACATCACACAGGCCTCGAAGTTGGACTCACCCTTGTGTCTCAGAGTGGACCACCCATAGACGAAGGCCTATATGATCTTGATTTGACTAATACATGTGCCATATGCATTTTGGATTATAACCGTACATAAGGTTGAAAGTAGACCTATATGCATCTTAAAGGTTGATCGCATATATGCCTATGTATTTTGGTGACCAATATATATGAAATTGCATATTATGCATATGGATTTATATTTACAAAACATATTTTATATTGTATAAGCATACAATAGAATACCTAAAAATGTACACCTTCTTGGTTTTGGAAGCAAAAAAGTATAAATATATTCAGGTTTTGCAAATAAAATCTCCTCATATTGTATATTGATGATAATGATTACTTCCATTCATGATATTATAAATGAGATGCATCATGAATAATTATTTGTTATAATAATATTTTAGAGTAAACTCCTACTGAGTTATAAACTCGCTCCCCACTCTTCCATCAAATTTAGCAATGATATTTGATATATTTGTAATAAAAATATGAAAATCTTTCACAGAAGATTCAAATGCTAAAAGGTTTAACTTGAAGCTTTATTTATTTTATTAACTATTATAATTTATGTTTAGACAAAACTGAAACGATTCTAATTTAATGAATTTTAATTGACTCTTTTAAAAATTTTGGATTTTACTTTATGAATTTATATTGAATTTTTACTAAATAGAAAATATTTAAGGTTACATAAATTGTTTATAAATAATTGAATTTTTCATGATTATTTTAATATAATTTTCTTCTCAAACTTTTTATATACCACTATTTTCAGGGCATGACACTCATTTTTATACCTTTACTGTTTAGATTTCATCATGTGATAATATTGTCTAAAAAATTAAATTATTTTTCTAATTTTTAAAACAATTATGATACATAATAAAATATATGCATGTAAAAATATATTCAAAATTAAATATTATTAGCATTTATCATCGATGTATTTCTTTGGATCCTTCTTAGATACTAAATGATATTGCTATTAAGCATTTGGTAGCTAGCACTAAAAAGAACACAACGAACCTACATGGAATGACCTGGGCTAATTCACCTTATCAGTTTATCTTAATCGAGTTGTATTTCAACGTAACTCATTTAATTTTTAAATAATTAATTATAAAAGTAAATAAATAAATGAAAATATTCATAAAATTATAATTTCATTCGATATAGATATAAATCATATAGAATACATTAGTCCTATAGTTACAAATATAAGTCCACAATATTAACCCTTAAATCATCATTATTGTGATTGTATTATGATTTCTAATTATATATATATTAAAATTAATAATAATTGTTTCCTTCGGTGGATAAACTTTTCTTATATTTAATTAAAAAATGTTCAATTAAAATATATATTTAGATAAAAAAAATTATTAAATGAGCTAGTAAACTATTATTGAGCTTGAGCTAAATGAGTTACTTTTTTTTTTTTGATCATTAACACATTGAGTTGACTTTAAATGTAGTAAGTTGAGATAAACAACTCATTTGATAACTTTAATTTGACACATCATGCTAAAAAAAACTATTAATAAACAATAATAATAATATCACAATAACTTTTATTATTGTCACAATAAAAATATAAACAAAATTTATTTTATTTTTAATATTAATTCACATTTTTCATAAACTTAGATAAAGTTATCATTAATAAAATATACTCGTAGTAATAACAATTTACATTATAAACTCTAAAAATAAATAACAAAAGTAAAACTAATCTACAAAGAAATGAGAATATTAATAATTTTTTAGAATTTTAAGATCGAGATTTATTTATTTTAAATTTTTAATGATTCTTTAAAATTTTCAATGCATTCAATTAGAATTTTGTAAAAATCTTTTAAAATTTATAAATTTTTGTGTTTTAAATTAAAATTTTATAAAATATTTAAAAAATAGATATTCACAAGAAACGATTGCTTAATTATAGTATTGATTTTAGGATCTGTATATTTTGTGGTAACTGCGTTGTCTATTGTCTAACAAATTGTTTATCAAAAAATTTTAATCAAAATACTTAATAGTATGGTGATACATTTATACAAACTTTTATCCCAAGTATAGCAAAGGAACCATAGACATTTAAAAAAAAATTATGAAATAATTTGATCTATGGACAACATTATTGTAATAAAGGTTGTAATGTTAAAGAAATCATTAATGTAGGGGTATAATTGGGAGAGGTCATTACCATATATACAGTAAAAAAATGAATTGAAATTCTATTTTAACTAAATGTGCAAGCATTTCTAAATATTCATTGAAAGAAAAAAAAAAAGAGAAGAAATATTGGGAGAAGCATAATTAGAGATTTTCTTATATGTAATTTAAAAATTAACTTAATTTGATGGCCTTACGTCATACGGGAAAATTATTTTAGATATTACTTTGTTTTTTTTTTCATTTAGATACTTATCACTTTGTTTTCTTCGTTTAAAAATTTTGATTACTTAATTTGTATAAAAAATATATAAATTACTTAATTTTAAAAATTTAGATACTTTAATCAAATAATAAATTATGTAACTAAATTTCAAATAAATTAATTTAAAGATTTTTTTATTTTTATTATCTCTATTATTTATTTAACTAAAGTTAATATAAAATCTATTAAAATTTATAAAATTATACGAAATAAAATCCACTGTGATATAAAAAAATTCATTAAAATTTATAAAATTCATTAAAATTTATAAAATTCTTTACAAATTTAACGACATTATACACCCGTACGATACTCCTGCCGGCGGACTTTAAAGAAGATATAAATATTTAAGCTTATGTCGTGTCAACTGTCAAGCAAAAGAAAACCAAATCCTGAAGCGTCTTGGCGATTCCTCGTCGAACTAACAAAAGAGGATTAACACAAATAAATAAAGATCTTGCTGTTCATCTCTAGGTTTCTTTAGAAATCGATTGACTCAATCAGAGTTCTATCTGTAGAAGAAGAAGAAGGAATATGAAGAGGGTTTTCGGTGTAAAGAAAAACAATGATCCTCCTCCTTCAGTTAACGATGCCTCTGAAAGGGTTTGTGTTTTTTCTTCTCTATTTCACTCAATTGTCTGTTTCTTTGTTTTTAACTCTTTAATTGGTCTATTTACTAGTTTTATTTTTCTGGGTACTTTCAGATCTGAAGTAATGTTCGAGGGTATATGATCGATTCATGCAATTTAAAGTTTTTTTGTTTTTTTTTGTTTTTGTCGAATTGGGATTATCCAGTTGCATAAGATTCTTAACCTTCTTCTAATTCCATATATTAATAGATTTGGTTCTGGTAATGTCTTTGCTTGGGCGAAGATTTAACCAGTTGACCAGCTATCATTTATGTTTTCATTGTTTGAGGGTTTCATGTTGGTGCATAATTTTGAGGCTATCTCGTTATTCACTTGGAGCAGTTCATAATTATTTTTTGTACACAGCAAGTGTGTGCAAAACAGGTTAACTGTATTTTCTTGTTTTTCAGGTCAATAAAAGAGGTGAATCGGTGGACGATAAGATTAAAAGGCTTGATGTAGAACTTAGTAGATACAAAGAACAGCTTAAGAAAACAAGACCTGGCCCTGCACATGAGGCCATAAAGGCTCGAGCAATGCGGGTTCTCAAGCAAAAGCGAATGTACATGCATCTTCTCCATGTTATTTCTCCCATAATCATATAATATTGATTTTGTTCATATCTAATTACCTTTTGGAGTTGTTACTTGATAGATAGAAATATAAATCAAGGCTTTTAGGGGCAAGCTTACGAGAAGCTGAATTGGGATTTTCTTAAGTGGGTTTTATTTGAATTATGACTTATTTCGTTTCAGAGAATTTGTTGCTATGTCTTTTTAAAGCCTTTATGTTTGAAAAGAAGGGTTTAGAGCATTTTTGAAATCAGTACCACAGTACGCATGTGAATGGGCGACAGAAACATGATCTATGACCGATGGACAGTGGACAGTGGATATATAATTAAGTAAAGATGTGAATATTTATGTTCTCTCTTTACAGGTCAGGAATTTATGTAGTCTAGTTTCTTGTTACTGGTGGTAGTGAAGCTGTTGATACTTGATAATATTGTACACGGTGAAAATTTCAACAGGCATAGTTAGCTATGTGTTGACTGTATGATATTGAAGTGACTTGGTGTTTGTTTGAGGCCTGAATTCATTGTTTCTGAAATTTGGGATTAAGTTCAACTTTTGCAAGGCCAGTTTGACCTTGCAATATGTTTTTTTTTTGTTTCTTTTTCCCATTATTCATTTATTGTATTAAATTTATGAATAGGTATGAAGGGCAACGTGACATGCTCTACAATCAAACATTTAACCTAGATCAAGTTGCATTCGCTTCTGAGGGCATCAAAGATGCTCAACAAACTGTAAGCTTCCAATTTTAACCAAATTAGTAAAGAATGGCCTTTGGAATATATTAGTTAGGCGTGATCCATTTCCCAACTTGTTGGAATGTTGTGTACACATAATTGCAGTCTAGGCTTAATAGCTTTACGGACTTGCCCTTGAGTCTTATTAAAAAAAAGAAGCCAAATTTTAACCAATTTAGTAAAGAATTTCCTTCGGAATATATTAGTTAGGTGTGATCCATTTCCCAACTTGTTGGAATGAAGTGTACAAATAATTGCAGGCTAGGCTTAATAGCATTACGGACTTGTCCTCGAGTCTTATTAAAAAAAATAAAATAATAAAAAGCCAAATGGAGTTGTCCTCAATCTACTTAGCCTAAGATTGTCATTTGTTACCGCGAGTGTCATGTTAAAGCAAATTGCTATAGTTGTTGGATTCACTCTCTGGCTCTCTGCTGCTTTAATACTGTCCTATTGGCACTGGGGATTTGGTATATCTTGAGGTGCTTTTTTTCTTTCTTTCTTCTCTTTCCTAACCTGAATGGAGTGGCTAGTGGGGGGTACCTATGAGTGGTAGGGAATGGGAGGGATTAAACACATGTATCCAATAAATACAAATACTAGATCTCTCTCCTCTTGTCGTTGTTTAATGTTTTTTAAGTGTCACAAATATTTTGATGGATCTGGAAGTGGATAATTTTTTTGACTCCAGTAGTAATTTTATGGTTTGTACTTCTTTCAGATGGCAGCTTTGAAGTCTGCCAACAAGGAGTTGAAAGGAATGATGCAAACTGTGAAGATTCAAGATATAGATGTATGCAATCTCTTGTACTTATTTTTTCCCAGTTTTTGGCTGATTAAATATCAAATCCAGAAATGTTGGTTCTTGTTTTACACAGAACTTGCAAGATGAGATGATGGACCTGATGGATGTCAGCAACGAAATTCAAGAAACTCTTGGTAGAAGTTACAGTGTGCCTGATGACATTGACGAAGAAGAACTTATGGGTGGTAAGAACAGATAATAGACTTTTGACTTTTGAATGGAGATCTTGCTCTAGGAAAATAAATATGTTCCTGTTGGCTCATCAGATCTATTAGTTTCTCTGAAAGAATTTCTGATAGAAGCTGCAATATTGGTTTGCTTAGAATAGTATTGATATTTGTGGGGTACATTATCCTGAAAAAATGAAATGAGGAAATTGCATTGCTCTTTTGTATGTTAATTCTTCAGCAGCTTCATACCATAGTTGCCTTTAGATTGAAATAAGTCTTGTTCAAGCATCCGATTGCATGCTAAGGTTCTAAGAATGAATTATTTTTTTCACGTATCCTCAATTGTTGCAATGCAGAACTTGATGCGTTAGAAGCTGATATGGGAATGGAAACTGAAGGTGATGGTGTACCATCTTATCTTCAACCGGATAAGGAACCTGACTTGGATGAGGAACTCAACTTGCCTTCAGCACCCGTAGGAGCAGCTGCACAAGCTGATAGATCCAATGCTCAGGTATCATCCATTGATTCTATTTGTAATTGTATTGAATTTTTTTCAAAATCCACTTGCAGTGCCATGTCGAATATAAACCTTTATGGTTATGCAGATTCATTAAACTACCTGTTGGTCTATAGTTTTCCACCTTCATATTATCACATTATGGTTTATTTAAATGTGGGCTCATCCATATATTTCAAAAATTCTGGGGGAACTTTATTCATTCAGTGCTACTCGAGCAACTGAAAAAGTAGTTTTCTTTCTTTCTTTTTAAAAAAAAAATTAAAATTTTCTTTGAACAAACTTGTTGACAGGCTGATGATGAATTCGGTTTACCTCCTGTACCTCGTGCATCCCTTCGTGGTTAGAGAAAACAACATTAATGGCTGTATTTTGTATATGCCACGTGCTGTCATGCATCCCGTTAGTGGTGGTAAACTGGATGAGGAAGCCTTTGTAATCATATTGAGCATAACCTTAATTTGTTTGGTATTTTCCTTATTACAGTTTTCTACTTTCTTTTTTCCAATCAATATCGCAAGTCAGTATTGTTAGCACTTGATACCCCTCTCTAAGATTCATTGGTGAAGAATATCAAGAATTCCACGGTGATGCACTGAGAATATTAAGAATTCCACATGATAATAGCAACTGCATGTATAGTGAATGATATGTAGAGTATCATTTGCACTAGATGATGACTGTAATTCTACAATATTTAGTTAAATCAAGGTGGTAAGAAACGACCAACAATGCAAATACCCAACTTCTAAATGCGCAATTCTAATTACATTCCACAAAACCTAAAAAGATCTACCCCAATTTAAAAATTATTAAGGTTATATGCTTTAAAGGTATGTATGTGAAGATTTTGTAAGAAGTAACCAGAATTGTCCCTTTTAAATATTGAATAGCGCACGTTAATCCAAACCAGTTTCTGGTGCATTGAGAAAATTATAAGAAAACTAATACGTCCTAATTCCAAATAAAATTAGGATAAGAGTGAAAAATAAATAAATACAAGTTTTCACTTCGTGTTAGATATTGGTTCCTACAACAACTAGAATAAAAGCAGATGTACAAATGAGCCTTCTGATGGGCAGAACTGAGTCTAGAACAGTCAATTTCGCCAAAACCAAATCTTCTTGTTGCATCAACCCCGGAAACATCGAATTTGACGAGTCAATTGTGATTTAACTTTTCCATATCTAATGTCATCCTCATGACCTCTAACGTACTTGTCTCCGAGATCGCACTTGTCAACATTTTACTGTTTTGAGAGTTTATCAAACTCGTCTTCAGTCTCTTAACTTCCTTCTTCAGAAACTGATATTCACCTGTAACATTACTAACACAACATTAAAAGGGTGATAACAAATAATGGAATAACTAATTGCTCAATTAAGCATCATCTTGAAGAATATCAGCATATGAATTTATACAAGATGTTACAAGATTTTAAAAGGGTAAGTTTGGAAACAAACAACTGTCACAAAAGTTCAATGATAGTATAACTCACCGTCCACGATCAGTTTCTTCTTCTGCAGTCGGGTGACTTGCTGCTTTAATTTGCTATTTTCCATGGACAAGGCAACTCGTTCCTGAAGAAGGGAAGCAACTCTAACAGCCAACTCTGATTCCAATTCCTGCACAATGAAAACAAGGCCTATTAAAAACTCTATCATCCACATACAAATTCTTCTTTGATGCATAATGCTAAATATTGGAGGTCTAAGCCGGCATAATACACAACATAAGTACGCAACAGTAAATCAAGAATAACGTGTTTCAGAATTATGGGGGGTCATCCAAACACTAATATGTCAAAAAAATAAAAATTCAGTAACCATAGTCACTCTCAAATAAATGTTTTAACACATTACTTATTAATAAAAACATAGGCAATAAAAATAAATAAACGCAGATAAATGATGTCAGATAGGCATAGAAACAGAACAATAATATACCTGCAAAACATTGACATTCTTTTCCAGTTCAGCAATATACTGTAGTTTACGAGTCCTTGAGCGCTGCCCATGGTGCCTGCAAATTACTCAAAGAAATGATAAGCCAGTTATATTCACAGAATGCAATAGGCTCCACCATTACCAAATATTTACAGGCTTGCCAAAAATATTTGACCAGTTTATTGCATAATTTTATTCCATTAGAATCAATATTTGGTATTTCTTCACATTTCATGTAGGCAATGGACTTTTTTGGTATGATAAAACTACAAGTACAATGATGACAATGAAAAGTTTTTAAGTATCATGTTTAATTTAATGCAGAAACAATTATAGCTTACCAATGCCTACTTTCATATGAAAATTATATTTACAGCCTACACAATTCAGTTGAAAATGCTGATATCACCCCCAGAACTGTTATTATAAAAAGAATGCTCATTTTGAAATTTTGTAGAAACAGCCTGCAGCAGTCCTTGTACATCCGAACGAGATTTAGTACCCCATGACATTGACTGAAAAAAAAAATCAAGAATCATGCTACAGAAAAATATAAATACATTAGAACATGATAGTTTAGAAGAATCATTACAAGTAGAGAATGTCCTAATTAATAAACTTAGGCAAAAGGGCAAACACCATAATCACCATTAATGTTGCAATTTTTTTAATGATTTTTAGACCGAACCTCTTTGTTGCGTCACAGATTTGCATCAGAGTGCCTAATACCAAACGTGGGATTTGGAAGATTACCATCCACATAGTGCTCAGATTCTTCAGAAACTAATTCTGATAATACAGAAACAGTGGCACTCTCCGAGAATGCTGAATTACTTCTTTGCCGAGGGGAATTGGGACCATACATGCAAGTTAATGCCAAACCAGTAAAATCAGCATTACCAGCCGAATTCTCTGCCTCAAGTGAGGGTGTCAAACATGGTAGCGAGTATGCAAGGCTGTCTAGAAGTGTAACAGGGTCACTTGCAGATCGACGGAGGTACTGTCCCTTGAAATTTGATTCTGGATCACAGAATAAGTCATCAAACCATGCTGGCTGCTTCGGTGTGGCATAATGGGAGAAAGATTGAAGGTGTGTCGGGGCGGAGAGATGGGATGATGAATTGGATCAATGATGTGTTTCTTTTGTATTGGATGGCGAGGAGGAAGTGCTGTAAGAACCTGCTTGGATGTCATGATAAACTACAATAAACTACCCAATGTTGTTCCCATCAGCTTCCCATTATTTTCCAATATATAGTTTCTTCAACCCCTCTTATTAACATAAGACTATACAAGTAAAAAGAAAAAAGAAAAATGGATCCTTCAAAAGCTTATTGGATATTAGTTCTTAATTCAAGGAATAAAACAAGGAACTTAATTCAAGGAGCAAAACAAGGATCTTAATTCAAGGAGTAAAACAAGGAATACTTAATTCAAGGAGTAAAACAAAGAATCCTTAATTCAAGGAGTAAAACAAGGAATCCTTAATTCAAGTAGTAAAACAAGGGATTCTTAATTCAAAGAGTAATTGAAGGAGTAAAATTTTCTTATAAATAGCTATACAATTGTAATGAAAACATAAAAGAAAATAATAAGAGCTCTTTTGTGTAGAGTTATTTTTTGTTTTTTCAACATGGTATCAGAGCAGGAAAATTAACTTGCTTCTGCTTTATTATTATCTTAGCATCTTCAATCTTTCAAATGACGGAAGACAAACCGCTAGGATTAGAAGCTGAAAGTTCATGGGTGCTTTCCTTCATGAATATGCATGAGGTGGATGTCAACCCAAATCAAAGATTAAGTTCAGTCTTGTTGAATGAGTTTAATTACTTGCCTTGGTCAAGAGCAGTGTCTTTGGCTCTAGGTGGAAGGTCCAAGTTGGGGTTCATAAATGGAATCATCGAAGTACCTGATGTTTCCTCACCAACATATGAATCCTGGCTTAGTAAGGATCAGCTGGTTATGTCATGGCTCCTAAATTCCATGGAACGTAAATTAGCTGAAATATTCAGTTACTCTGAATCTGCATACCAACTATGGGAGACGGTCAAGGAAATGTATGGCAGTCAAAACAATGGTGCATGAGTTTTTCAATTAAAGAAGGACATCTCAAATCTGCAACAAGATGGTAAGCCTTTTGTACAACTCTTAGGAAGCATGAAAAGCATGTGGAATGAGTTAGAAATATATCGTCCTCATACAACCGATGTAGCTCTACTACGAAAAAGAACGGAAGAAGATAAGATATTTCAACTTCTGTCCAGTCTCGATTCAACATATGAAGATATACGATGCCACATACTCATGAATACTGAACTTCCTTCATTCACCAATGTATGTGCGACAATTCAACGTGAAGAAGTAAGGAGGAAAGTCATGAACAACGATACAATGGCTAGTGCACCTAAGGCAAGAGCCTATCTAACCAACGAGAGAAAGTACAAAGGGAAGCATCCAAACTTGAAGTGTCAACACTGTAACTATACGGGCCATATTAAGGACACATGTTGGATTCTACATCCAGAATTAAAACCTGATTTTATAAAGGATAAGGGTTTACAGAAAGTGAATCGTACTGCACACCGTGCAAATCATGCTTCTGCCTCTACCTCTAATGGGTCTGATCCATTCAAAAACTTCACAGCGAATCCAGCTGAACTTATGAATGAGTTTATGTTGTATCTTCAAAGCAAGACAGGAGGAGCTAGAATTGTGTGTGGATAGCATAGAAGAAGGAAACTTCAATGACATTGCTAAGCAAGTTTGCGAGTTTCTTGGCATATACAAAACTCATACCATAAAAGGACATATAAGGTATCATAAAAGGCTTTAAAACTACTCTTAAATTAAATATATTGCATAATTTTTTGGTTGTAGATTCAGGTGCCACAGATCATATGACAAACCATGTGTCAAAGTCTCATAAGTTTGAAAAATTAGCAAATCCTTCTCAAGTTTCAATTGCAAATGGTGAGAATGTAAAGGTTTTAGGAAAGGAAAAAATAAAATTAATGTCAAATGAAATCGAGTCGGCGGTTTTATATGTACCTTCCTTTCCCTTCCAACTTCTGTCTGTAGGAAAAATCACAAATACCTTGAATTGCTTAGCCATTTTTTCTCCTCACAATGTCATTTTTCAGGATTATGCCACCAAAAAGACGATTGGTGAAGGGTTTTACTTAGATGGTCTCTATTACATATCCAAGAGCAATCTTAGAGGGTTTCAAGCCAAGTTTAACCCTATCCAAGATAATCAATTATGGCATCAACGTTTAGCTCACCCTTCTCCACCAATTTTGTCAACTTTATTTCCAAACTTAGGATATGATGCAATTGCATGTGAAACTTGCCACTTGTCTAAATCCACTAGATTGTCTTTTAATTCTTCCTTGTCTAGGGCTAGTAAATGTTTTGAACTAGTTCATTCAGATGTATGGGGACCAACTAATGAATCTTTTGATGGTTATAAGTATTTTGTGATTTTTGTTGATGATTTTTCTCGAGTCACATGGTTATATCTTTTAAAGTTTAAGAATGAAGTTATAGAAGTATTTAAGGACTTTCATAACCTTGTTAAAAATCATTTCTCTTCTAAAATTCAAACCTTAAGGTCTTACAATGGCACCGAATACATGTCCCATATCATGAAACAATATTTGAGCATTCATGGCATTATGCATCAAACAAGTTGTGTTGGCACACCTACGAAAAATGGTGTAGCTGAGCATAAAACCGGGACTTACTTGAAAAAACTAGAGCATTAATGCTACAAATGAATGTACGAAGAGATTTTGGTCCCGAGGGGTTATGACAATTTCTTACATCATCAATAGATTACCCGGTAGAGTCTTGGATTTCAAGTCTCCCTAGAGGTCATGAAAGGAAGGAAAATTAATCTCTCACACCTTAGAGTCTTTATGTATCATTTTGTACATATTCAATCTAAATAAATCGAGATAAATTGGATCTAGAATTTGTTAAATGTATTTTTCTTGGTTATTCATCTACACAAAAGGGATATAAGTGTTATGATCCCCAACTTAGGAGATTAATTGTGTCTAAAGATAGTCACATGAAATCATAAGTCAAGGGGATGACATCTTGGATGTGTTTCCATTACCAAGAATCGAACTTGAGGCTCTACAACAACAAGATCACAGCCATGTCAACATTGATACATCTCTCCTTTGAAAGTAACAATGAAGGGTCTCTTCTTAATGGTCTGTGCATGAAGATGGTGATAATCAAGATGATCCTCGCAATATGGTACAAGATGTGAGCAGGTGTGAGATAACTCCTCACTGTTCCACGACGTAATCCAATGCGTGTTAAGCTGACCTCCTGAAGACTTCAAGACTTTGTCACTACGAACCCGCGCATCTCATCTCCAAATTATGTGTCATATAAAGAAGTGACACCAACCCGTGCCGCGTTCCTCGACAACATATCGAGTTACGGTGAGCCTCGAAAACTTTCGTGAGGCCCGATAGCCAAGAGGTGTGGAAAAAGCCATGCGAGAAGAACTTAAAGCCCTAGATCAACCTGACACGCTGGAGCATCGCCAAACTTCCAAAAAGGCAAGAGAATTCGTGGGTTGCAAATGGATTTATAAGCTCGAAATTCAAGTCGGATGGATCAATTGAGAGGTATAAAGCAAGATTGGTGGCTCGAGGATTCAACTTTCGAACATTCGAGGTGGATTACAAAGAAACATTTGCCACTGTTGCAAAAATGAACACGGTAAGAGTGCTACTTTACTGTGGCTATAAACAAGGGATGGTCCGTGTACCAAATGGATGTGAAGAATGCATTCTTGCATGGTGATCTCAAAGAAAGAAGTCTATATGAAATTGCCACGGGCATCCTCGAAACAATGAAATGGATTTAGTGTGCAAATTGCACTGAAATCCATTTATGGTTTAGCTTGATCCCTGTGAGCTTGGTATGCGAAGCTAAGCTCGATTCTGCTAGTGTTGGTTTCAAAAGCGACGATGTCGATTCTTCACTATTTGTTCGCACGGGAACTATGGGAAAATTGGTTGTCTTTGATTTATGTAGATGATCTAATAATTACGGTGATAATCTTGTGACGAGATTTTCAACCTCAAGCAGTTCCTCGAGACAAAGGTTTGCAATTAAAGACCTTGGGATATTGAAGTACTTTCTTGGTATAGAAATGGCAACCTCGCCTGAGGACTCTTTCTTAGCAAAGGAAATATGTCCTAGATTTGCTCGAGAAGCTAACATGAGTGATGCTAAACCGGCCATTACCCTCTTGTGACAAGCTCGAACCTAGCTTGAAGGGGCACGCCAACTCACGGATATAAGTTATTACCGGTGGTGGTTGGTAAGTTGATCTCACCCTAACAATCACCGGACACGACATCACGTATTAGTAAGTATTGTGAGCCAATTCATGCACTTCCACAGACACTTGAGCATTTGACCCTTGTTAAAAGGATCTTCTGTATTTAAAAGGATCGGTGGGTCGTGGTATCATCGTGAAGAAGAATGACAACACACGAATCATAGGGTATTGTGATCTTTGATTGGGCGAGAATGCAATCGATCGCAAGTCCACCAGGCTCTTGTACATTTGTCGGTGGAAACTTGGTCACGTGGAAGAGTAAAAATGGCATCGCTAGATCAAGTCTAGAAGTGAGTATCGTGCGATGGCTTCAATGCGTGTGAGTTGATATGGCTTAAAAGGTCTTAAGTGATTTAGGTGTTCTGACTCTTCCTATGTCCTTATTTTGTGACAATCGAGGCGGCCGTACATATAGCATCGAAACCAGGTGTTTCCGCGAGAGAGCAGAAACACATTGAAGTTGATTGTCATTACATTCGTGAACAAGTTCAATCACAAGTGATTGAGACACATTATCTGGCGAGAAGCTTGACCAATGGTGACATCTTAGAAGCCAGCCTTACAGTCGATTTCAACGACTTTTATCCAAGCTTGGATCCATAAACCTTTTGGATACAGCTTGAGGGGGAGTATTGGATATTAGTTCTTAATTCAAGGAATAAAACAAGGAACTTAATTCAAGGAGCTTAATTCAAGGAGTAAAACAAGGAATCCTTAATTCAAGGAGTAAAACAAGGAATCCTTAATTTAAGGAGTAAAATAAGGAATCCTTAATTCAAGGAGTAAAACAAGGAATCCTTAATTCAAGGAGTAAATCAAGGGATGCTTAATTCAAAGAGTAATTGAAGGAGTAAAATTTCCTTATAAATAACTATACAATTGTAATGAAAACATAAAAGAAAATAATAAGAGCTCTTTTGTGTAGATTTATTTCTTGTTTTTTCAACAAAGCTTAAATCCAAGTTTTTGCCAGTAATGTAATGCTACCTTGTCGGCACATTAACTTACAATGATGAAACAAATAAAACTGAAGAAATAAATATAAAATCGAGGCCAAATAGCATCAAGACACGGAAAGGAAAAGTAACAAAAGAGTACAATTGCAATATATACGGAACTTTTGAATCAAAAATTCATGAAGATCGCACAAATTATATTCAAGAAAGGTTGGGAAAAGAGAGTTGTTGGAAACTTAATGAAACATTCTGTTGTATGTAACCGATCCGTTTCTATTCTCCAATTTTAAATTTTAATCCATTTTTCTTTAACAGATCATTTAGTGATCCATACGTTTTTAAAGAACCATAACTCATCGGTTATGACTGAAAACTGGTAATGGTGCCGATGCTTTGATGGGAAACACGGCTATAAAAAAGATGTTATAGTCCTTAAACTCAATGTACAATCTTCAGCACAATATACCATCTAATTTGAGTGTTGTTGAGAACTTAGAAGATCTAAACACAAAGAACAAAATAATTTTGTTTGTTCTGCAGCTTAAAGAACAGTTTTTTAATGGCCGGATGTAAGACCCTTGGCTTTACAAGTTTTCAATTCTTTTATTTTGTTTATTTCGCATTTAGGTCATTAAATTTTGCTTACATTTGGTATCAGAGCATCATATTACCTCTATCTTTATCAGTTAATATTCATCTCTGTTTTGGTCTATTTCACCGTAGCACATTGAATTTGGGTTTTTTATTTGGCTCATTTTTGATGCATATGACAATTATAAATTATTTCAATATTGATATTCCAATGATTCTATGAATTAAAACATGAAAAACCATGAAGAACATCATTCCAATTTTTCTTTCTCGTTCATCGGAATGATGTAATTAACTTTTTATTTATAATGACATTTTTTATTCAAACTGAGACCATAAATAACTGGAAAATCAAATTCTTAGAATTTTAATAAAAAGAACGCCGTTTTTCATCGCTAGAATCATGAGAAACCACTGAGCCTCCGTTCGGGTCCCAAACAGGTTGCGTGAATATGATTGATTTATTATACATGTGATAATTGTTTAAATACTTTTTGGCACATTAAAATTTATTTATGTTAAAATACATTATGCTTAAATTATTTGTTTTGGTATTTGTATATATAAATTTTGTAATTAATTATACATATAAAATTTGATTAAATAATTTATACATAATGAAATTAATTGCTAATGGCTCTTTAAAAATTCCATTTGTGCTTATATTATTTATTTTGCTGATATAATTTATTGTCATTTCTTTATACATGTAATCTTAAGTTAGATAATATTTGTACATTTGGAATTAAATTATTATTACTTATGATTTTATGCAATAATTGAGCTAAAGGATTTAATTAATGTTTAAGTAATCAATGTAGTTTAATTAATTAGAAAGTAGCCACAACATCTTTAATTAATTAAAACTATATAATAAGGTTTATTTAGGATCACATTTAAAAAATATTCATTAATTGTGATTAATCATATGTATAATAAATCTTATCCCAAAAGAATTTTTATTATATTTTTGTATGATTAATTAGGATAGAATATCAAATTATATTTTCTAATTTACCCACAAGGATTAAAAAAATGAACATAATTTGATAGTTTTATCGTAAAGTTAAGATGAATCTAATTGAATTAGAACTTAAGCCCATACAAAAGTTTTATGTCAGTAGATTCATATTTTTCCATGATTTACATTGGTAATGACTTTAATTTAGGTATCAAATTTTAATAAGCATATAATCTTTCATTTCAGTTTCATAACGAGTGAATTTCTCTTATATTTATTGTGACATTTCCGACTTAAAAGGGGATAACTTCATTTGTTTGTTATGAATCTAATACGATTAATGTTAATATTAACACCTGGTGGATTGATTTTGGATCTACAATCCATGTTGCAAACTTCTTACAGAGTATGGGAAACCTAAGAAAGTCAGTGAAAAGTAAGCAATATATCTTATTTGGTAACAAGATGGGCTCACATGTGTTCTGGTTATTTCTTTCACTTTTCAGAATTATCTTTCAGTTTATTTAATAAACCTGATTGTGTTCAGAATGATATTTTGTCTGTTTGCCTGAGGGTATTTATTATATTAATTTATGAAATAATACCACTTGTAACGCTATGCATGTTCAAGCTGGCACTAAAAGGTGTATTATTGACGAGGACTCTTCCACATTATGACATAGGAGATTAGGACATATCTTCATAGAAAGAATTAAAAAATTAGTGAAAATAGGGTACTTAGTACTCTAGATTTTGTTGATTTTGAAACATATGTGGACTGTATTAAGGGAAAGCAAACTAATAAGTCAAAGAAAGTTGTCAATAGGAGTTCAAGCATATTAAAAATCATACATACTGATATATGTTGTCCAGACATAGACATACAAGATAAGAAATATTTTATCACCTTTATTGATGATTTGTCTCGATAAATTTATCTCTACATGCTTCATATTAAGAATGAAGCATTAGATGTCTTCAAAATCTTTAAGGGTGAAGTAGAGAAATAATGCAAAAAACAAATAAAGCTCGTGAGATCAGATAGAGATGGTGAATATTATGATAGATATATTAAGAATAGACAAACACCAAGTCCGTTTGCTAAGTTTTTTCAAGAGCATAGGATAGTCGCCCAATACAATATGCCTAGTTCACCAGACCAGAATGGTGTAGCAAGAAGGAAAAACCAAATATTATTGGACATGGTACGAAGTATGCTTAGCTACTCCAATCTTCCTAAATCCTTGTGGACTAAAGCTTTAAAGACGATTGTGTATATATTAAACCGAGTTCCAACCAAGGCTGTCTCAAATACCCCATTTGAATTATGGAAAGGTTAGAAATCGAGTTTGCGACATATGCGCATTTGGAGATGCCCATCTAAAGTGAGGATTTATAATCCATGAGAGAATAAGCTAGGCCCAAGGACCATTAGTAGGTATTTCGTTCTAAGGGTTATAGATTCTATTGTCCATTTCACAACACTAAGTTTGTGGAATCAAGAAATGCAAATTTTCTTGAGTATGACCTAATTAGTGGGAGTAATCAAATCAAGAACATAGTTTCTGATACTAATCATTTAGAGTCTCAACCTTCCACTTTAGGAGATAGATTGATTGTTGCTCATAACATCCCTCAAGTACAAGCTGGTGTTGAACAACCAACCATTGAAATTCCATAAGTTGTTGATAACATTCCAATAGATCAAACTGTTGAAGAGATTCCTAAAACTTCTGAACAAGTTGAACCTCATACTTCCCAAGAAGATGAGGGTGCAACATTAAGAAGATATACTAGAACTAAAAGATCGACAATTTCTAGTGATTATGTTGTGTATCTACAAAATCTGATTGTAACATTAGAGCTTAGAATGATACTGAATCCTTTTCACAAGCCATGAGTTGCAAAGAGTCTGAATTGTGGTACAATGCTATGAAGGATGAGATGAGTTCCATGAAGAGTAATGGAGTCTAGAACCTTATGGAATTACCTGATGGTGCAAAAGTCATTGGATGTAAATGGGTTTTTAAGACAAAGAAAGACTCGTTGGGCAACATTGAGAGATACAAAACCAGATTAGTTGCTAAGGGATTCACTCGGAAAGAAGAAATTGATTATACATAAACTTTCTCCCTTGTATCTACGAAAGATTCCTTGTGCATTATATTGGCATTACTAGCCCATTTTGACATTGAAATGCAACAAATGGATGTGAAAACAACATTTCTCAACGGAGATCTAGAAGAAGAAGTTTTCATGAAACAACTAGAGGGATTTCTCTCCAGTGATAGTGAGCATTTGGTTTGTAAGCTTAATAAGTTCATATACGGACTAAAACAAGCATCCCACCAATAGTATTTTAAATTCCATGGAGTAATTTCTTCATTCAAATTTATTAAAACCCCATAGATCAATGTATTTACCAGAAGGTTAGTGGGAGTAAGATATGTTCTTTTGATTTTATATATGGATGACATTTTGCTTGTAGCCAACGATAAGGGTTTGCTACAAGAGGTAAAACAATTTCTCTCTAAAAATTTTGATATGAAATATATGGATGAGGCATCTTATGTCATTGGCATTAAGATACATAGAGACAGACTTCGAGACATCTTAGGTTTATCTCAGGAAACCTATATCTCTAAAGTTTGGAGAGATATCGAATGAAAGATTGTTCACCAAGTATTGCTCCCATTGTGAAGGGCGATAAGTTCAATTTGGACCGATGCCCAAAGAATGATTTTGAAAGAAAACAAATAAAGAACATTCCATATGCTTCTATTGTCGGAAGCTTGATGTATGCTCAAGTTTGCACAAGGCTTGACATTGCATTTGTTATTGGAATATTGCAATGATATCATAGTAATCCAAGTTTGGACCACTGGAGAGATGCAAAGAAAGTAATAAGGTACCTTCAAGAAACCAAGGACTATATGCTCATGTATAGACGAATCAACGATCTAGAAGTAATTTTCTATTTCGATGCGGACTTCCCTGGTTGTGTTGATTCACACAAATTAACATCTGGTTACATTTTTCATGCTTTTCCGTGGAGCCGTGTCTTGGAAGAGTGTGAATCCTTGACTTTTACTTCCATTATGGAGGCCAAGTTTGTGTCATGCTTTGAGGCTACATCACATGGTGTATGGTTGAAGAGTTTCATTTTCAGGCCTAGAGTAATTGACTCTATCTATAGGCCATTAAGATTGTACTGTGACAACTTAGTTGTTGTGTTTATGGCTAATAACAACAAGAGTGGTAATTATAGTACACATCGACATCAAATACTTGGCCATAAGAGAACGTGTTAAGGAATAGAAAGTGGTTATTGAGCACATTAGCACTAAATTGATGATTGTTGATTCTTTTACTAAGGGCATACCACCATTGAAATTTAAGGATCATGTAAAGAAAATGGGACTTGGTTACATTTTGTAAAGGTATATATACAGTTTATTACTGAAACTCTTATATATTGTGATATTTTCTCATATTCATGTGCACCTTAATTTATTTGAAAATATATATTTGTATAGGACTAAGAATAAATATAATATTTATTCATTAAGATTTGTTACCACATAAATTACAATACTTGAGAAACTAAATACATTATAATACATGAAAGATAATACTCACTCTTAGAAGACCTATCGCCATAATTCATGTATTTATTTCTTAAGAAATATAATCGATAGGATTAAGTTAAACGCTTTGACCAAGTATGAGAATGTAATCGATTTGATTCTATTCTCCAATTACAAATTTTAAACCATTTTTCTTTAATGGATCATTTAGCGGTCCATACGTTTCTAATGAACCATGACTCATCAGTTATGACTGAAAACTGGTAACAGTGCCAATACTTTGATGAGAAGCATGGCTATAAAAAGGATGTTATGTTCCTTAAGCTCAACACACAATCTTCAGTACAATACACCATCTAATTTGAGTGATGTTGAGAGCTTCGAAGATCCAAACACGAAAAACAAGACAGTTTTGTTTGCTCTGCATCTTAAAGAACAATTTTAATGGTTGGAGGTAAGATCATTGGCTTTACAAGTTTTTGATCCCTTTAGTTTGTTTATTCCACATTTGGGTCGTTAAATTTTGCTTACATGGTAATGTGCCACTAATATTCTATAAGATCTTTAACAAGAAAAACATGATTAAAAGCGTTTGGGATTTACACCATAAAGAAGCAACATTGATTTCACTTGTTCTCTACGAAATTAAAGAGAAAGTTAAGGAACAATTTTAGAAAATCCAATCAACGCCAAAAACCCAAAAGAAAAATTAGTACTAACTAAACAAAGGACCACGGATAACAGTTTGGGATAGTTATTAAAAAAAATCGTTTTCCAAAATCCTATTCAATTGAACTCTTTTTGGCTATGCAATCAAGCTAAAATAAATGGACAATTTTATTGAACTTGTTATCTCAATTTGTTATTTTGAGTTTCTAATAAAAAATTTAACATTTAATAATATATATTTCTATGAATCTAGATAAGATTAAATACATATAAATAAGAAACACAAGATATAAATAAAATATTTTAAACTAATACAAATATTGAACACTAATTAAATAATCAAAACTTCTCTTTTCTCATTATTCATCAACAACACGCGTATCTTGCAAACATATAAAATCACTTTTATAAACCAAAATAATAAATTGATTAATCAATAATGTAAATTTTTTACCTCACTATCATCTTCTGCAATATTAATAGTGGATGTGGATGAACCAGGAGCTAACATATCTGAATAAATTATAAAATATTTGAATACACAATTAAATAATTAATATATAGTACATAAAAAATATTATCATAACAAGGAGGTCCATATATAAAAATATACATATATTTCTATTATCTCACGTTACCTTTTCAACATATTCACTTGTCATGATGTTTAAAGTCTATGTCTTCTTCACAAATCTCTAAATCTACAAGACATGATAAAAAATTATCATCATACTATATTTCCATATTCAATATGAATCGATAATAAGATTTTACCATTTACACTATGAATCGATAAAAGAGTAGCACTAATCTCATAACAGGGAGGTCCATACACAAAACAGAGTAGTCACTTTATTTCATATACATTATGAATCGATAATACATTATCCAAATGACTTCAGGCATTTAAATATGTTATGTCGAAACTGTTCTGTGTCTCTTGACTAAATCTATCAAAGCATAAATCAAATAAGATTTTACCATGATCACTTAAAATGGCAGAAATTTTTGTGACAAAAACAGAGTAGCCAATAACCATGTTTCATAACAGGAAGATCCATACACAAAACAAAGTAGTCAATTTATTCCATATACACTATGAATCGATAATACATTGTCCAGACTCCAGATGACTTCAAGCATTTAAATATATGTTAGATTTAACCCGTTCTGCTCAAGAAATAGAGTAGCAAAAATCTCATAGCAGTGAGATCCATACACAAAATAGAGTAACCATGTATCAGCCAGATAGCCACCAAGAGATCTGCTTCATACGAGAAAAGGAAACACTTACCTGATGAGACCACGAAGAAGAAGGGATAACAAGCCGACGAAAAGTGTATAGCCGAGAGCAATAGAGATGACTGGCGAGGGAGGCGACTAAGCGACTGGACTCAGCGACGCGGCGCAGTGACTGGCGATGATACGCAAGGACTAGCGACGACGCAGCAACTAGCGACTGGACTCAGCGACTAGCAACAAGACAATGAATGGACTCGGCGACTAGTGACTACGACTGGCGAGAGAACTGAGATTAAGAAAAAATGAGAGGCGAGAGAGTAGAGACGCAGTGAAATAAAAAAAAAGTTTAGGTTCGTTTATATACTAGGTTAAAAATAAGTAAACCCTAATTAATATATAATTTATTTAAATAAATATAATTAATTTCGGGTACGGACGGGTATGGTTTTGAGTATAACCGTAACCGAACTATACACACTCTTTTATGTTCTTTTTTTACACACATTAAGTTTTGATTAAAAAAATACTTTTCAAATATTTATAATTCTATAGTTTTGAAAAATTATTTATTTTCCGTGAAAAAAAATATTATTATTCCTATAGTAATAGTTAAAGACAGGTAACTTCCATGCAAATTGTGATATTTTTTTAATTTTATATCTTTGTCTAATTTTATAAAATGTTTGAAACTTAAGTTACAATAATAAAAAAATAAAAAATATATATATATAAGTTTTTGAGTTAAGTAGAACGTACATATAAAAATTGAATAAAGGTTTAAACTTAGTAAATTTTAAAAAAATGAAAATAAATTACTTAATATTATATATTAATATCGATTTTTGTCAATATCAAATAAGATTCTCTTATATGGATCTTCGAGATGAATAAACATTGGGTCACCTTGCGGAAGCAAGTAGTCTTACGCCCTCTAATATTGAAGTCAATAACTATAAGATTAAGTTAAAGGAAATTTACGGTATCATTTTAATCTTAGATGAAAATATTTTTTAGTTGTGATTCTGTGTTATAAAACTTAAGTTATACTTCAAATTCAAGTTATAATTGTTGTATATGTAAATATATATATAGAAGAAATAATTAATATAATGGCTATTCTTTGTTGAAATATGATTAACTTATTGTACCTTTGTAGATATTTATCCTTAATTATCTCTTTAAGATAATTAAAGGATAATCATTATATATTTATCTCTTTAAGATAAATAAAGGATAATCGTTGAATCTTTATTCTCTTTAAGATAGATAAAAGATAATTATTAGGCTTTTATCTCTTTAAGATAATTATCTTGTGATTATATGATATAATTAAAAACACGCAAGTATACGTAATCATGTATAAATGATAAATAATTTTAAAAACAAAGATTATTGTATCCACGAGAATTAGTAATAATATCTACTCCTAATTACTAACTTGTTAATAAGTTAATTAAAATTAATAAAAAAGAGTTTTTGATTTTTATTTAAATTGAAGATTAAATCTAACAACTAAATGTTAATAACGATAAAAATAAAATATAAAGATTATGATAAATATCTACTTAAAAACGGATTGTAGGATCATTGTTTTACTACTAACATGTATTATAAATCAACAAAATCATATCTTAATCTCGTATTTTTTTATTATACCAACTTAGAGAATTCAAAAGCGTAAAAATCTTACATTTTTTACCTATTCGTTGAATTAAAAAAAATTTTAATCTAAACTCTTTCTAATAGACAATCGAGAGTAAACTCTCTATATATAATCTATCAAAAGCATTCAATTTTAAGAAAAAAATTAGATCAAGATTAAATACACAAACTCAATTTATTATCTTGACTATTAATTTTCATTGCAAGTAATTTATTACTAATTATTTAAATTGATCAAACGATTACGTACTCAATCAACTAAATTGACTAATTATGAATTAAGCTAATTATTCAATTATACACTTAAATAAACAAGAAAATTTATAGAAAGATTAAAACTGAGAATTAAAACATAATTAAGAAGAATAGATTGATGAATATTATAAATATTATTAAATATTATAATATATATCCAAGGTTTTGAATCACCCACGATCAATTATAAAATTAACTAAACATCAAAAATAACAAATTAAGAAAATTATTTGAGAAAACAAGAAAAGAAAGATAAAAAAATCTTAAGATTTTTGTTTTTAATTTCGCTATTCAATTCATTTGATTGCTTCTTGAATCTCTTTATTTATTGTTGTCTCTAGTTTAATTATATAATTTTTACATTTTTTCTTAATTTTTGTATAAATTTATTACTGATTATATTACATGGGATGTTATTTGGACATTTGTAAGGAGAGAAAAATGATTTTTTAGAGTTGTATTAGGATTCATTATCCGAAAATTACACCTCACACCGTGCAGCGTTGTAGAAAAGGTGAAAGGGTGCTAATTTAATTAATTGACACTTTGGCCAATTATGAGATAGAAAATAAATAAAAGGCGACACGTGACGGCTGAAGAGACAGTAAGGAATTTGTGGAATTTGTATTTATTCTATGAAAAATTCATAAAATTCTATGAAAAATCTCAAAAAAATCTAGAAGATTAATATTGTTTTAATAAATATAAAATAAATAATTATATCTTATTATAATAATAAAATATATAAAAATGTAAATGAATTACTATCTAAAAATATCTATAAAATAACACTTATCAAACTCTCACATATTTACTTTTTGTTAGTTCTCAAACAAAATCAATACTCATAATTAAAAGAATAAGTTTTCTAATATTTTATAGTGTTTAACAATATTATGATTTCAAATTATAATAATTGTTAGATATTATCTTTAGTCATCCTTTTGTTACTTTACAATAATTATGCACACCATATGTATATTATGTTGTATTAATCATCAATAGTCAAATCATATAATATAAACATGTTGAAATATTATTCTTTCCTATAAAATATTACTATTTTTTTAGAGTTGAATTGAATACCATAGGTTTTTCTTTAAAAGTATTCCTTAAAATCAAAAGGTCTTTTATTTTATTATAATATGACTATATTTGTTGGTTCAGTCAAATGAAAGGGAAAAAAAGAGAGAAATAGAAGTTCATGAGAGTATGAAGTAACCATTTTCAATTTTATATTTGGTTGGACTGAAAAGTGGGAACGAAATGGAATCGATTTCTAAAAGAGAAGGATTATGATTCATTCTCCCCTTAAGGATTCATAATTCCATTTTCATCTCATTTTTTTCCCAATTTTACCCCAACCCCGAATATAACCCTAAACCTCAAATCTCAAATCCCAAAACCCTAAACCTTATTTAAAAAATAATAATTTTAACCCTAAATCTTAACCCATAGATATAACCATAAACCCCAAATCTCAAATCTCAAAACCCTAAATCCTAAATCCTAAATCTGAAATCACAAACCTCAAAATCCTAAACCCTATTTAGAAAAATAATTATTTCAATAATATATTTTGTCTGATGAAAAAATAATAATACAATGTTTTTCATTTCATTATAGTTGTAAACCAAACACTGTAATTTTAATTTCTTCTTTGATTCCAGTGGTCAAACCAAACAAAACTGTTTCTTTTCTATTTCATTCCATTCTCATTCTCATTCCCATTCCGATTTCATTCTGTGAACCAAACGCCACTTAAGGGAAATAAATCTATAAATAATATTATCCTAAGACTAATCATATCAATTAAATAATATCATATTTCATTATTTGGATCCAAACATCATTATTATTTTTTTTTTTTGCCTTTTTTTAAGATACATCTCTTTCATAATTCTTTTCAACTAGTCCCCTTATTATTATTATTATTATTATTATTATTATTATTATTATTATTATTATTATTATTATTATATATTTATATATATAGGATACATATTATACCATGGACTATTTTTTATATGTTAATATTTAATCAATTATAACACAATTGATACTCTTAAATCTTATTTAAGTATTTTCATAGAATCTATTCTCTTTTTGTACAACTCCATTTTTCTTGAACTAAAAGGTGTGGCTTATATGTTTGATTCAAAGGAAAAAGAGTGTAAAAACAAGTGGCTCATCCATGCTCAAACTGGTTCTCTAAAAGGATTGTTCTTGAAATAACAACAATATTAAGAGTAGGACAATTTAGCCAAAGAAGTTAATCCTAATGTCTTAATCATTTTTCAAGAAATAAGTTTAGCATTTGCCTTGATAAATTTAAAGAAAAGTTCTAGCAACCTATTCTTATCATTAAAAGTATGGCAAATTTCCAAGGGATTCACAACATTTTTCAAAAGTTCATGCATATAGATTATTCTATCACCAATTTAGCTATTGTGCAAGCAAGTTTTGAGCAAAATTATTATAAAGTTACATTCACTTAGGAACAATGTTAAGACTCTATTAACATTCATTATCTTTTTTGACCTAATATTGTTTAGCTAATTTTATCATCGATGTCATAAATCAAAGAGAGAATATGATTGATTCTAAACACGTTTATTAATCCTAACTATCATAAGAATGTAATAAATAAATTCTAAAAAAATAAAAAAAATTGTATTATCTAGAGCATACTAATCTTAAAACATGTTAAACTAATAAAAAATAAAAAATAAAGATAATGATGTGTTAACATCCACCCATACCTAATTTTTACATTGTCCTCAATATAAACACATGCATATATGTAATGTAAACATAAATAAAAAGAGAGTAGAAAATAAATCTGGTGGATTGCCTTCTACAAAATACTTGGTTAAACGTTATTAGCCCAATGCTACCACTTTTATCATCCATCATCATTAAAGATCTTGAAGTATTTGATGTAGAACTTATGAGTTAGCAGTTCATTATTTACATTATTTCACTTTGGTGCTAGTCTCCTTTGAAGAATACTATATATATTCCCCACTACACCTATCTCTTTGTTATCCTTAAGCTTATCCTTGGTAAGAAAAAGTTCATTAACATACTTTTCATACTAAGATTTCTTCGTAATGTATTTCATAAGTGGTATGTAGATTTGCACCATAAGGAATGTCTCCAAAATTTCTTTTTCATGATTTTCTTCGTTGAATTGTCCAACCTATTCGAGAAAGATAAAACATGGTCATCAGTAAAAAAAGAAGGTTCTAATACTACCTTTGATGTCACATTGGATTCCTTGGGGCCACTCTACATAATAATGGCATTGATAGTTTCTCTAGGTTTAGCATCTATTTAGGAGGCAAGCTTAACAACAACATATGCTTATAGTTTTTTTCCTACTTGATTGGGATATTGGATTGTGAAATTAGGAATGAGAAGGTAGGTGTGATGTTGAACTACTCCGCTTGATTCCTAATTGAAATTTGGTTTATCTATATCTCACGATTTCTCCTCGAAAGTTCTTATTTTTGATAACTTGATACGCTTGGTAGTCCTGTTGAAATTTCAAAGTGTCAACAACGATTATATTCACTAAATCCTCTTGAAACTTACCTTGAGTGGTTGGAGTTGGTTGTGGCACTCAGAATGAAAAATTAGGTATGATATTGAAATTCTCTACTAAATTTCTATATAAATAGCCTACATTATTCATGTTCGAATATGGATCATACCTAGGTCTCTGGCTTTCAAATCCACCCATAACATTAGAATAGTCCTAATTACCTTTTTGATGCTCAAAATGTGGTGTCACAAATCCATTGCATATAGGGTATGTTGCATCTATATATGTATTCATGTTACCTTGATATTCAACACTTTAAGAAAATATTAGTAGCCATAGATTAATAGATAAATAAAATAAATTTAAAAAATAAACTAAACTTAAAATTAAAAATAAATGAATTTAAAAAAAAGGAAAATACTTTGAAGCAAAAAATAAATAAAAAACTAACATTTATTTTTTTAAACCAATCCCTTATAATGACACCAAAAACGTGACATGATTGAAAATATTTATATAAACGTGATCATATACAAGTAATAAGTAATTTTAAGAACAAGAGTTGTCATTAATAAGTTAATTAAAATTAATAAAAAAGAATTTTTTTTGTAGGTTGAAGATTAAATCTAACAACTAAAGATTAATAAAGGTAAAAATAAAATATAAAGATTATGATAAAGATTGAATAAAATAACGATTTCAAAATCATTCTACACCACTAACATATATTACAAATCAACAAAAAACATCTTATTATTTTATTATTTGATTATAACAACTTAGAACAATTTACAAAAGCAAAAATCTTAACACTTTATATAGATTCCTTGAATTAAACAAGCCCTTAATTCAACTATTTTTAATAGACAACCTAGAATAATCTATTTAAATTTAATTTATCAAAAGTATTAATTTTTAAAGAAGTAAATTGGATTAAGGTTAAACACACAAGTTTGATTTAAATATCTTGAGTATTAATTCTTATTGTAAAATAATTTATCACTAATTATTTAATTTGATTAAGAGATTACGTATCCAATCAACTAAATTGATTAACAATAAATTAATTTGATTATTTAATTGTAGACTTAAAAAATTAAATATATTCATACAACAATTAAAACTGAGATTTAATACATAAACAAAAAAGAATAGTTGAATAAAGTATGGTAGATCTTATTAAATATTGCAATCCATATCTAGGTCTTTAAAAACACCTATGGTCAGTTATAAAATTACCTATTAATGGTAAACAATAAATTAAGAAAATTATTTATAAAAACAATAAAAGAAATGGAAAGAAATCTTAGGATTTTTATCTTTAAATCTGATCTTCAATTTCTTTAATTGCTTTTTGAATCCTCCTTTTCTTAATTGTTGTCTCCAACTTAATTCTATAGTTTATGTATTTTTTTCCTAAATTTTTCTCTCAATTCTCGTATAATTCTTGTTTGGAGAGAATTCTTTATGTTAGGGATTTTAGTGATTTTAAAGAGAAATGAGAAATTTGATATCTGAATTGGATCTTGTATTCTCCTTATTAAAGGGATATATATATAAAATCTTAGGCACGCTAAGTGGTTAGGGATTTAGCAACCATGATACATGATAATTACATATGATCTAATAAATAAAAAATAGGTCACCATAAGCGTTTACATAGGTAGGTCGCTATATTCAAATCGCTCAAGACTCCCGAGTGGATTTCCCAGGTCATCAATATGGGGTGAGGACTGAAGTCACATCAAGATTTGACATTACCACCAAGTCTTGATCTCTAGGACCTCGCAAAGAAACAACGAGGCGTTATAATTGGCTATGCTATATGCTTTATCGAGCTCATCAAGTCTGGGTCATCGTTAAGCCATCATCCTTATCACCTCGTTGTAAAGTAGCAAGATACCAGCATTGGTTAGGCCGTGTACCTGTTACATATTTAATGTCAAACAATTCTAATACTCTTATATTTTATAGAATGTTATTTTATATTTATATTGAAAAAAATGATTTGTTTCTAAATTTTATGTTAGAGAATCATAAAGCATGATCATAAAAAAATGAAGGTTCGAATACTATCTTTGATGTTACATGAGATACCTTAGGGTGATGGTATTTTCCTTCTTTCTAATATTTTCTTCATATATATCATTCGTAGTGATTCTTTAAGGTTCATATAATTACTTACCACTCTCCATAATAATGACATTGATGGCTTTCATCTGTTTGGAACAGGAGTCTAACAACTATCTTTGCTTGTAGTCTTTCCACTACTGTGACCAATTGTCCAAGTTGAGCCTTAAGGTTTTTGATAACATCATTTGTCTTGCTAAACTTGAGTGATTCTTGTTGGAACTTAATAGTATTTTATTGGAATTGAGCAGTGTTTGATGTTATAGTATTTATCAAATCCTCTAAAGATTTACCTTAAGTAGTTGAAGTTGGTTATGATATTGGGAATGAAAAATTCGGTACAATGTTGAAACTCTCTGTAGGATTTATATATGAATAGTTTGGATATTGATGATCCCACCATCTTGTATTATACATGTTAGAATATTGATCATACCTAGGTCTTTCTTTTAAATCTACGAGTGACATTAGTGTAGTCCTAATTACCTTATTATGCTCAAATTATGGTGCATGAAATCCATTATATGTGAGGTATATTACATCTATATATGTATTAATGTTCCCTTGATATTTAACACTTTAAGAAAAAATGTTGATAGCCATAGATAAATAGATAAATAAACTAAACTTAAAATTAAAAATAAATAAATCTAAATTTAAAATGAAATTAATAATAATAAACTAAAGAAAATAAATAAATTTAAAAAAAGAAAAAAATAAATAACTAAAAACTAATAATGCACTATAATTATGAAAAGCAAATAAAGATTATAAAAAAATTAAGTAAAAGTAAAACAATTATAAATATAAACCAAAATTAAAATTAAAATATTTTTTTTTATTTTTTAATAATTTTTTTTATATATAAAGTAAATAAAAGTTAATTTAAATAAACTTTTCGATGATACAACTCCAAAAGTTGATGCATGGACCTTACTTTAAATTGTTTAAGATATCATTATTTAATATATAACAAGTAATGGTCTTTCGTATTTTGAAAACTAACTCCTATTTATTAAAAAGTAATTTTTTGTTTTGTAAACTAAAAATTAAATCTAAAAATTAAAGATTTAATTAAAATAAAAACAAATATAACGATTATGGTAAATATTTGAATAAAAGAACAATTGTATGATTGTTATCCACCACTAGCATGTATTGCAAATAAATAAAAAGCATATTCAATTATTCTTTTCTTTGATTATATCAACTTTGAGAAATTTACAAAAATAAAACGCTCCACCTCTTTTTAATGATTCATTGAATTCAAGAAGCTTTTAATCTAACTTTTTTTAATAAATAACCTAGAATAAGCTCTCTAAATCTAATCTATTAAAAGCATTAATTTTTAAATAAGTAAATTTGATCAAGGAACACATAAGCTCAGTTTAACTATATTGAGTATTAGTTCTTATTGCAAAATAAATTCACTAACTATTTAAATTGATTAAATGATTACGTACCCAATTAACTAAATTGATTAATGATAAATTAATTTGACTCTTTAATTATATACTTAAATAATCAAATAAATTCATATAATAATGAAAACTGAAATTTAATACATAATCAAAAAGAATGGTTGAATAGAATATTGCATATCTTATTAAATATTGCAATCCATATCTAGAGTTTTGAAATCATCCACAATTAATTATAAAAGTACCTATTCATGGTAAACAATAAATTAAGAAAATTATTCAAGGGAAGAAATCTTAGGATATTTGTATTTAAATCTGATTTTTAATTCCTTTAATTGCTTCTTTAATCCTCTTCTTCTCAATTATTGCCTTTAGCTTAATTCTATATTTTATTAAATGTTTCTCCCAATTTTTTGTACAATCTTGAAACTTTTATATTTTATAGTGTTATTTTGTATTTATATTGAGAAAATTGATCTATTTTGAATTATATTAGAACTGATTGTATGCAAATTATACACGAAAAGAGATGCAGGACGTTGGAATCTCGCGCTGAAATTTATTAAAGGAGTATCACATCTCGTAATGGGAGATTTAGAGTGACTATTCACGTGTGAGGCATTGGGAATGATTTGAATTTTTTTCTTTTAAGTGCATCCACATATATTTTTTAGTACATCTACCTATTAAATAAAAATCATAAAAAAATACATGAAAATCCTAAAACATTTAAAAAATTAATATTTTTTTTCAATAAATACAAAAATAAATATTTTAACTCATTATAATAAAGAAATACACATAAATGTAATGGATTTGGTAAATAAAAATGCGTATAAAATATCACTTATAAATACCCTATTTGGTCCATCCTTAGTTGACACTTACTTGCCCAACAATGTCTTGGTTGATAGTGCCCTAGTCGATAATGTCTTCGCCAGCTCCTCCTTGGCTGACGACGATCTATATGGTGGTGATTGAAAGCAGGTTATGCTTGATGATAACCCTAGTTCACCTCGACATTATAG
This sequence comes from Hippophae rhamnoides, assembly GCA_033030585.1. Lineage (NCBI taxonomy): Eukaryota > Viridiplantae > Streptophyta > Magnoliopsida > Rosales > Elaeagnaceae > Hippophae > Hippophae rhamnoides. Next base: position 46,742,630 of record CM065429.1, on the reverse strand, counting down.
TGTTTTCGGTTCGTTCTATAGGGTCATTTGAGTGTCTGTTTAGCACAAGTTAAGTCTTCGAGTGGTAGAGACTTAGCTTATATTCTGATGGGCATTCCCATGTGCTAGCTAGGCATTGATTGGAGTGATATCGAGTACTTGTTTGAGAACCCTCTAGATTCCCAGATGATTGATCATTACTTGGGCATGATAAGGAAGATGTTCCAGATTTCTGACTCCATTGTCTTGATGTCTGGAGTCTCAAGAAAAAGTTAGAGTAACCTCTTTCCTAACAGAGTTACTTTATCTACTGATCACTTCTTTAAGGGGTTATAACTCTAGTTTTGGACTATAGTATAGAAATTCTTGATTGACATTGGTATGACTCCAGGACAATTTCCACTCACTTGTTACTGAGTGTTGCACGGTTGTTGGGTGCTCTAGAAGAAGCACAGTAAAGTACCTATCGACAAGGTGTTAAAATACTATTATCATTCTTATCTCTAAGGAGGTAATATGGGTTGGTACCACTTTAAGCCATTTGCTAACTGTATCTTGATAGATAAATTTCCTAATACTAATAGGGTGGAAGAAGGCCCTATTCACTACTATGGGCGACTTTGAAATTCCATCCCTTGATATTCCTTTTACACCCACCCAATTCAAAAGAGAGAGTAGAGTTTTTGGAACTCTTTTATTAAAATTCTTTGTAACATCTTGACTTGTTTCCTTTTGTTTGCAATGCACTAGACCCAAGGTGATATTACTCTTGAATAGAGAGATTTCATTGAGTCACTTTATCGTCTTCCCTTATTATGGTAGTCCAACGACTAGCTTATTATTCCTAAGTGGATTGATGATTGAGGTATAGACCTAGTTGTAGTTGATCCAGAGGGCATCAGTATCCTAGACTTGGATAGTAAGTACTTCTTGCAATTTAATATCTTTAAGTTATTTAGTTCTGGGTGATCATGTCACCTCAATAAATTTTAATTTCTTGCATGTATAACTTCTCAATGTACTTTTGGGAAGAAAAATAAGACTCAAACAATGATCCATTTCTTGAGGGATTCCATCTTGAAAGATATACGTAAGTAGGCCAAGGTTATGCAAAAGCATAGGGCTTCCAAAAGGAATAGAGCCTTCAACTTTAGGGTGACTATTGTTGGACTATGTCATAGAAAGGTTGGATCCCCCTAGCTCTATCGATATTCCTTTAGATCTAGCAGTAAACTTGTCTGGTCCAAGACCCATTGACTTAGATGAGGATGTCGTGGGTCCATCTAAGCCCTTTTTCGTTCCAGATGTTCCAAAACCAGCCAGGCCTATAGATGATGATTATATGCCTTGATGGGTAGATCATAGCAATTTATCGAGGATCTAGAGTGGGCAATGATGGTATACACTAGCTTTGAAAGGCATTTTACAGTCATCAATGAGGCATTTAATAGGGCAACCAACATTAGAGACACTATTGAAGCTACCCGCCATGAGTTGAAGACTCAGTTAGAAGAGTTTAGGGTAGAACTTTCTATAGCTAGAAAGATAGAGGCTAGGGTCGTAACGGCTCGGCCCTAGAGGAAACCAATAAGGAGGTCAATCGACTAGATACTCTAATGTTGGAGGAGTAAGCCACTTGGGATGAACAGAAGGAAATACTGACTTATTATTTGAAAGCCTCTACTTAGTACGAGGGAAGTTACAAGCAGCCATTATAGAGCTAGTCATACTAGAATCCAAACTATTTTCCCATCTTTATATAGATGTGCTTCTCGATATGACGTAGTCATTTACAAGTGGAAGGATGACAACTCTAGCAGTTTAAGTATCTTAGACAATTGTGATGATTCTAAGAAAATGAAGGATGATGTGGTATGTTGTCTCTTTTGGAGAACATAAAAATCGTGCAAGTATACACGGTCACAAGTAATAAAGATTTGTAAGTAAAGATCGTTCCCACGGAGATTTGTTACTATAGTTTGTTGAGTACTAAAATTGTATCTCTCTAATTTTATCCAAAATAATCATTGATATGGAAAAAGTTAAGAAAAAGGTTTAATAAGAAAATAAAAGAAATCTAGGATTGCAATTTTTCACCAAACTAATCCACTCAAATCGTGTTATTTTCTTTTGATTTATATTTTTTTAGTACATTTAATTTGTCAACCGAAAACTTCTATTTTTATCCATACATCTCTTCCGAGCTCCATATAGACACACCTCGTTAAATTAATTCACTATATCTCTATGAGAATTAAATTCACCAAGATTCATTACGTTCTAAGTTTTCAAAGGCCACACATACAATTAGGGTATATTCATATCCTTCATCATACATGTCATTCTATTTACGAGCAATACACACACAAATACCTTTCTCAAGTTTATTTATGTGCCACGGATCGTTTTGATAAGATTCGTAAATAACCAAAAAGCATTAAGCACAAAATAGAACGAACAAATCGAACGTCTTATAAATCTATAAAAAATATAATTAAAATTAAAGCTTCATAAATTTAGATCAAATGCAACCCTAGAAAAATTAAATTACTTCATAAATTTAAAATAAAAATTACAGCAAATGCAGAAAAATTAGAAGGAAGAAGAAAGGAAATTAAAACATTACAGATCGTAAATATTTGGCACATGTAGAACACAACAGAAGCCAAAAATGGCTTCTGCGTGTTCCACCGTCCAGTCCCAAACACTACAGAAAAATACCAAAACTAAAACTAAAAAAAACTTTTTTTCTCTAACAAAACATCTCCTATTTATAGCAAAAAAAAATACATCAGAAATATAAAAAATAATAAAACGCATAATAATAATTTTTTTATTGAAAATAACACCCCAACATTCCCCTTAAAATCCGCGCCACGCGAATATCGAATTTCTTATTTTACGACACGCGTGGAGAGGGCTACGCGATTCTGTGTTTTCTTTTGCTTTCCACGTTGCCACGTGTCGCGAGATGATTCGCTGAAATAAATAGTGGGAAACGTGGCCGGATCTCATTCGTTGAAAGGAATGGGAACACGCAGAACAGAAGCACGGGATTAGGGCACCAAAAAAATGTGGCAACGGTTGGAAACGGGGGTTGATTCAGTGCGATCGCGCTCATTGTGACATGCCACGTTTCGGCATATCATTTGAAGAAATATTACGTGGGACACGTGGCATATTATGGTTCGTGGAATAACCGGGCGCACATGAAACAACCGCATTGGAAAAGGCGTGCGCGAAGGTGGGGGACAACGGCTGCAACGCGTCAGACACGTGGGTCCCACGCTGCACGCCGGCCTGCGTGGCAGGTGGGACCTACTCGGATGCCGAGCCGCGTGAAAGCATAGAGTGTGCACCCATTCGCTTTGGTCGAGATTGATGAACACGCGCAAATCTGAGCTATTGCTTCTTTGATCGGACGGTACACGTTGGACGAGTGTGATCTTGCGCGTGGACTTGGTCTCTTCTGCACGAAAAAAAAAACTTTAATTAATTGTATTTTGACCCACAAATTTAATTCAAATTAGATTTTGAACTTTCTTAAATTATAGTTAAGCCCTTTGCTAATTTTAAATTAAATTTTTAAACTTTAAATAATTATAATTAAGCCCAAATTTAATTTAAATTATATTTTCGATTTTTATAAATTGTAATTAAGAACTATATTATTTGAAATTATATTTGTGGGCAAAAATATGAAATTAAGTACATTTTCGATACAAATTATTTAATTTTATTAAAAATGTATTTTTAATGCATAAAAGGAAAATATTAATTTATTTAACAAAAATTAACTAAATATTAAAGAAAACATAGCAATTACTATTAATAAAATAGGTGAAAATAACTATATAAAATACAGTTATCATGGTAGATGGTGATACAGCTCAGGATGCCACCAAGAATAAACATTAGCCTTACTTAGCCCTTTACTTATTACAGTCTTAAGATAGTCTAGATTTCATGCAGATTTATTTTTTACTCTCATACTTATCTTTTTGTATAGACTTTCTGGACATGACTATGTCCTTTTTATTGCATTGGTTTTTGCATTACCTTATACGCTTTGTTTCTTACTTGCATTTTATTTTGTACTTGTACTTATAACATTGTTCCTAAACATGACCATTGTCCTATCTATTTGAGAGGCTGTGGGCCTTTGAGTTGACATATAAGTACAAGAGAATGTATTGGCATATATAAAACATTATAGATCCTGGACCCAAGGTGTGTGAAAATAGGAGACGATTTCTCAACCCATGGCTCGATTCAATCTTTCCGAACATACGGGTCTAGAAATGTTTTCCTAGCCGACCACACTTTTGGCAAGCCTTACCTCCTAGCCTTAGCCTATCTGGCCGAATGGTGGTTTGATCTTTGGGCTACACATTAAATCGATTGGGAGGTTAATGGCTTGAAATTAGCGTGATTTTTAGCTCATGTACCTGTGACCTTAATTTTCTATTCGAGCTTTGCCATGTTTCCTTGGAATTTTTCTATGTTAGGTTAGGTGTGACTTATTGGTCCAAGTGTCACTCAGCTAAACCCCTCAATCTATCAGCCTATTACTTGGAGTACTTGAATTTATTCAAGTGGAACAAACATAAGATAGTTCTCAACTTAAAAAAAAATTAATTACCGCTTCATTGGTGATTCATCGTCTCATCATTGAAGTCTTGTAAGTCTAACTCTAGTGCAAAACCTAATTGTACTTCATGGATCTGAGGTGGCATAGCTTTTGAGCCATGACTCTTTTTCAAGGTTTATGGCCAACTATGAGGTGATAGTGAACCTACTAAGCAGTTCTTTGGGTTAGTTGTAGTTTGGACTGCATAGCTAACATGTTAATCTTCTACAAAAAATTTGGTGACCTATCCCTGAAAACACAAAGCTCACCTATTAGGATATTTCTTATTCACTACCTTAGCATGGGTGCATGTCCTGGTTTAGTATTGAGTTTTTAGTATGCTAAATCCCATTGCTTGGTAATCTGAGCACCAAGGCATAGAGCTCACTAATCGAGATGCTTCTTATTCACTATCATAATAGGAGTGCATACCCGCAAGGTAATGAGGGCTTTATTGCGCTCAATCCTAAGTTGACGGAGCTACAAAGCCGTAAACCTCTTTCAAGGTCTAAGGTCAATCAAGAGACGATTAGACCAAGTTAAATTATTCTCCATGTCAATTTTATTTTAAATCGTACAACTTATGATTAAAATGCATCTTAATTATAACTTAAAACACCCAACTTCGAAGGATTTTTTGATGACCTGGGCCTTGAAGTGTAGGTTCACTTGTGCGATACTTCTTATTCACTGTCTTTCATATGGGCATGTTCTGATGTAGTGTAGGTTCGCTTATGAGATACTTCTTATTCGCTGTCCTTCCTAGTCTCAAGGTGATGAACTCAGTCCATGGTCTCTTTCAATATCTAAAACGGATTGAGAGGCGATTAAACCAATTTGATTGAACATCATCAACTAAACATTTGTATTTTATAAAAGTAATAAATTGAACATAAAATTTATTATGCTTATATATATATATATATATATATTTCATAAAATTGATGGCTTTCGTAAAGCAGGAATCCCAAAAGGACCACTAACAACTTGGAAAATGACCCGACAGCTTCCAACCGATGAACCCCAAACTTTCTTTTTTCTCTATTGTTATTAATATAGTCAAGGCTCAAGGACCACTACATTTGAAGCAAATAAACGTCATATATGGTTAGGCTCCTCTTGTCCAACCACTTGCATTAATATATTTTCTCAGCAAACCAAAAGATTACTATAACTTTGACACTATTACTTGCATGGAGTAATCATCATTTTTACAATCACATCACTTATATTATACTATATCACTATATTATACTAAACGATGTAATTATTTATTTAAAATAATTACAAATTTATATGATAATAATATTTTTCTAATCGCATGATGTACATGCGAGTTGGCAATCGATGTCAATAACATAGTGAAATAACGCTGAACCCACAAACCCATCAAATTAATACCCATAATAGTCCCTAGAAGAGGCAAAAAGGGGAATTCAAAGATATAATAATCTTTCCACCGGCTTCCAAAGCATTATCTCATATTTTCATGCAAATTCTGGTAGTTAAAGATTGCAATAAGTCGTACTTAAGGTGTTGCCAAATATGGCATAACATACATGCGTTTAATAGGTCGGGGGATTTAGTTTTAACTTGAGCACACTCCATTAGGAAAAACATAACTAAAAAATCTAGGGGAAAAAATAGTTAAAGAATTCTTATTACTAAAGCAATTTTTCAAGCCAACTCTAAAATCACTGCTGAGCACATTGCACCCTCTGGGCACCACCGGGCATGTCTTCATCCTCCTCATATGCCTCCTGGGCCTGTTGTTGCTGCTTGCGACGCAACTCTTCTTCTATGTTCACATCCTTCATAGTGGTCTCCTCACACTCATCGAGCTCCATATCAGTCAATTGCATACTGCTCCTAGGAGGAAGCACAGCCTCCAAGGCCTTGCTTTGCTCTGGGCTAAGGGAGTCTGGGAATTCCACCGAGAAATGAATGTACAACTTACCCTTCATGAATGGCCTCTGATACATCGGCATTCCCTCATCATTTATAGCTTTGAATTGATCTGCCATCATCAAAAAATAGGAATAAAAACTCAGTAATCAGTATGGTTTCAATGCACGCCTACAAGCAGCGTCACCAAGTACATGTAAGAGAACAAAAAGTCAAAAGGTAAATATAAAGTGTCATAGTTCATAGGAACCATAGGAACCCAATTTAAAAGATTAATCTCATGCTACTTATAAAAACAAAATTAACATCATTCTTAAGCAATGTGTGATACTTTCATGTTACTCTATAACAAATAGCATGAATACGACATTTAACAAATATGTATGGATAGGGCATATTACAGGTGAACTACTACAATTCTAGACTATAGATGAACAAGGAAATAGGGGAAAATACAGACAAGGCAGAAACAACCATAAATAGAGATAAGGGAGACACATTGAGATTGAGACAACAACAAGATAGAGGCAAGGTGGCCGCCGCAATACAGAAGAATAGAGGTCAAAACAAAGTATGTGATCAATCTTAAGATTAGTGGACCCATGGCAGAAACTGAGATGCCACCAGAAAAATGTTGCTAGTGCACACATGGCACTTGAAAGTTAAACCCACCAAATCAAGCATTAACTCAGTTCAATATAGTCCACAAGGTAGTGCCACGAACAGCTTTAGAGCTACAAGAAAATAACAGTCAAGAAATTCAAGCACATGGAAAAGTGAAGCCTGAGCAACTTACCAGGCTTAACAACTTCTCCAGGCTGGGATTTTATGAGAAGCTGCCTGCCATCCAAGTGTGTCAATATAAATTGAAAGCCACACAATGCCTCTGTAAGAAACAAAGCATGCTCGTAAAATAGGTCATCGCCCTTTCTCTTAAATTTAGGGTGCTCCTTCTGTTGTAGAACAAAAACAATGTCTCCGGTGGTGGTGTCAGGCTGAATAAAAAACCCCAAGTGAGAAGCCTTAAACAAAAAGCAGACACTGTATTTTGGTGCAAAATTGCTAATATAATACTTCCATGTATACAGATTCAAACATAAAACATTAATGAAAAGGCATGATCTGCCTTACCGCTTCATCAGCTTCTCCAGGGAAGGTAACCCTCTGTCCATTTTGCATACCCTTCTCTACCACAACTTCCAACACTTTCTTCTCTTGTACAACCTTCTCACCCTTGCACTGTGGACAACGATCCTTGTCATTGATAGTCTCACCAGTACCCTTGCACTCATTGCACGGATGCTGCATTTGTTGGATCATCGAGGGGCCAAGATGTCTAATAGAGACTTTCATTCCAGACCCTTGACAACCATGACATTTCATTGAGGCACCAGACTTTGATCCCTTACTGCATGAATTCCAACAAATACCATGTGAGAAGGCATCAAATTATACGTAGAAACATGTGGGGAGCATATGCGGATAAAACAAGTACTAACCCTTTGCATTTGGAACAGATAACACTGCGAGAAAGAGAAAGTTTCTTAGATGTGCCATTGTACAGATCTTCCAATGAGATCTTGAGGGGATGGATAACGTCTTCTCCCCTTCTCTGCCTTCGGCCTCTACTGCTACTACCCCCTAGTCATAACAACTTATACAGTTAATAACATAAAACTTCTATCAGAATGGTTCATAGTCATGAGCTGCCAAGCAGTATTGTACTTAATTACTTACCACCAAATGGACTGCCACCAAAGAACGACTGGAATATGTCAAATGGGTCATGGCCGCCACCACCTCCACCCATTCCTTCCTTGAGGGCATCTTCACCATACTGGTCATAAATCTCACGTTTCTCAGGATCACTTAGAACCTCATATGCTTGGGCCAATTCTTTGAACTGGAACCTCAAACAAATCAGACACAAATAAGTGCACATAGTTAAATACTCTACAATAATCAATAATTGTTAACGAGTAACAGAATAGGAATTCAAGAATAAAATGAAAAAGAAGAGAGAAACTGCAAAATTCAAGCGTGTATAATTTCTTAAAAATTGGTAGTCTGTTGCTGTGCTAGATAAATATTAGACCCAGCGGCAAAGGTATGAACAGATACAAATCCAAAATGCAATGAAGCGACATAGAATGAACTTCAGTGAAATATTTTGCAAAATACTATATTGAACAAGAAGCATAACATGTATTCGAATTTCCACTGCCTAGGGATTCCAAGTAACAGCAATAGGCCGAATATCCATGCCAATAAAATGTCAAACAATATACGAGAAAAAATGACAATCATTCACCAGTAAAATGCCAATAAATTCGACCCAAAATAATCTCCATCGTACAAGAGCTGAGAAAAACATTCAACATTCAACACTGAACCTAATTAAAATCGCTACAGATATGATCACGCAAAAATAAATTAAGACCTAAAATTTAAAAGCTGGTCCATCTAATATAACACTACAAAATATAAATCCCAAGAAAAAAAGAGCAAGTACCTTCTCAGGATCACCACCCTTATCAGGGTGGTTCTTAATGGCGGCCTTTCGGTAAGCCTTTTTCAGATCCTCCGGGGTAGCGCTGTTTGGAACACCTAAAATCTCATAGTACTTGGTGTTATCACTTTTCTTTGGCGCTCTGCCAAACATTCTATCTTCTCCGTATATAAAGCCCTAGAATACAAAATCAAAATCAAAACCAAAACCAAAAGCACCACGAAAATCAGGAAAGAGAAACAGAACCTAGATCGTAAAAAAAGAACTGAAGAGAAAAATCGAAATTGATCGGGGAATAGTACATACCGTGAAGGTCTGTATTGCGAGGGAGCAGAGAGAAATGGACGAGACGGCAAGAGATGCTAAAGAGAAGTTCGAAGTAAGAATGTCTCGCTGTTTAATGGGTGAGAATGAACGGTTGAGATTATTTACAAATACTGAACAGATTTAATTCTAAAAGAGTTAGATGGAATAGTTCTAATGAGTCGCAAATACGCGAGTGTTGGAAAAACAGAGGAATCTAGAATTATTTTTAACGGTATATAATTAAAATTATAATTATTTATAAAAATTTAATTATTTTTTTAAATAATTATATCCAGATTTATTATTACAATATCAAAATTATGATTAATTAAAATTAAACATATATTAATATTATTATTCTATATATATATAATTACATAAAAAATATAATTTTGATAATAAAACATATAATACTTTGTATAATTAGATTACATCTTATTTATTATTATTTTATGTTTTTTTATTTTACTTAAAAATATGTGCTAGATAGTTAAAAAATAAAAATTAATTTTAATATTTTAAATAATATAGTAAAATAAAAAATAAATTAACATTTAATTTGTTTAAACTAAATATATCTTTAAATAAATGTTAAAAAATAAAAAATTTGATTAAACTGTGTGAAAACTATTACTGAATCATAACGAATGATTATTAACTGAATATATTTAAAACTAATATTAGGCGTTTATGTTTTTTTATTTTACTTAAAAATATGTGCTAGATAGTTAAAAAATAAAAATTAATTTTAATATTTTAAATAATATAGTAAAATAAAAAATAAGTTAACATTTAATTTGTTTAAATTAAATATATCTTTAAATAAATGTTAAAAAATAAAAAATTTGATTAAATTGTGGGAAAATTATTATCGACTCATAACAAATGATTATTAACTGAATATATTTAAAACTAATATTAGGCGTTTATGTTTTTTTTTTATTTTACTTAAAAATATGTGCTAGATAGTTAAAAAATAAAAATTAATTTTAATATTTTAAATAATATAGTAAAATTAAAAATAAGTTAACATTTAATTTGTTTAAACTAAATATATCTTTAAATAAATGTTAAAAAATAAAAAATTTGATTAAATTGTGGGAAAACTATTACCGACTCATAACGAATGATTATTAACTGAATATATTTAAAACTAATATTAGGCGTTTATAATTATTAGTATAACTATCACCATCATCCATGCATATTTATACTCAAACTCAATAGCTAATGTCTAGTAGCTCCTTCTTAACCTTTCAATTCAAAAGGAAATTTAATTAATTTTCGGCTTAAATAGTATCACATTTTATAAATTAACTAATTTTTCTTAACTAATAATAATTCATATCAAAACTTATAGTTTTAGATTAAGTTATATAATAAAAAGATCATAATTTCGTAACTTTAATAAAATAAAATTAATCTCACACCTATCACATCTCTCATAGCAATCGATGATGATCGTAGTAGTGTTTCGATAACCACCACTAATAAACTTATCGAAACTTTAGTAGATGTAACATGTTACATAAAATGATACATGTAGATTCTAATAGATCATTATAACTACAGTTGATGTAATAGATTATATACAAATATATATGTGAATGGGTTACATTTCGTGGGTTTTTGTAATTACAATGTAGATATAATAGGTTACATTTCGTGGGTCTATGTAATTACAATGGATATAATAAGTTACATACAAAGATACATATAAATGTAATATTTACATACAAAAATAGAATTAGATATAACATATTATATACAAAATAAAGATAAATATAACAAGTTATCTATAAAATAATAATATAGAACATGTCATTCAATAAAATAAAAAAATGATATAACATATTCTCATGACTAGTTTAAAAATTACTATATGTGATTCTTTAAATAAACATAAAACTCAAAATGTAAGACTTCACGAGGCTAAGATGATCTCATTCCAATTTTCATAAATAAAATCAAGTTTTTTAAAAAAATTACAAATTACTCACAAAAAACATGCATGTTTTAAGATAAAAATAGGGTATGATGTTGAATTAGTCCACTAATTTTAGTAAATTATATATTTTAATTCATTAATTTTTCAATACTATATTAAACACTACTACAAAAAAGAATATTAAAGTCGATTTTTAATCGACTTTAAACCAATTTAAAATCGGTTCAACACGTGAACCGACTTTACGTTTAAAGTCAGTTCACCATTAAATAACAACAGAAACAAAAATCTATTTAACAAATAGTTTAAATAATACAAATAATTAAAAAATAAAATATTAATTAATATTAGAAAAATTACCATGCTATATTTTTCTCCTGATGTTATAATACAAATCTGCATATATAATACAAAAATTTATACACATAAATAACAACACATAATAACAGAAAAAATATGAATAATAAATGCGTAGAATTAATAGAAATACTTACAAGAGTAAATGAAGTGACAAAATGAAGGAAATGAAGAAAAAATGGTGTTTTGTAAGTGAGAAATGGGTATATAAAATTTGAGTATTTTTCTCAAAAAAATAGGGATCTAAAAGATTAGTTAGAGAGAAAGAAAACCCACTAACCGGTGCTGGAAATGGTGGTCGTAGGTGGCTAGAAAATGAGAAAGAGTGGAGGAGGTTTTGGGTTTTTGAGAGTTATGCAGCGTTTGGAATAGTTTCTGTCTGAGGAAGAAAGAAAAGAAAAGAATTTATCTATGTCTATAGTGTCGGTTCTACATGTCAACCGACGCTATCCACATAGCATACGTCGGTTGATACGTGGAACCGACGCTATCCACGTAGCATACGTCGGTTGACACATGGAACCGATGCTATCCACGTAACGTAACGTCGATTCACCATGTCAACCGACGCTACGTCTATATGTAGCGTCAGTTTGACACATCAACCGGCGCTATGCCCTACGTGGATAGTGTTGATTCTACACCGAACGAATTTAAATTCATTATAAGTCTATTTTTTTCCAAAAATCAACTTTACATATCGACTTAAGTACCCATTTTTGTAGTAGTGAAAAATCTATTAAATTTACAAAGTATGACGGTAAAAGTCCATATAAACTTATAGTGTTTTATTTTTAAACCTAATAGACCTTTAATGTACCATAAGTAGTATACTAGAGGTCCATTATATTTGAAAAATGAGACACCACAGATCCATTAGGTTTGAAAAAAAATAAGAGAGTTAAGATTCATTAGGTTTGAAATATAAGACATTAGCCAGATCTTCACAGACTTTTATTATCCTACTTTGCAAACTTAATGGACTTCTAGTATACTATCTAAAAGCTAGTAGACTTAAGTGTCTAATTTATCTAACCAAATGAACTTCTAAGATATTTTTTCCATTAAAATATAGTGCAAATACTTCATAAATTTGAGTTGAGTGAAACTTATAAAGGTCCTTATTGTTTGGACAAATGAATCAGCCCAATGCTCGACCCTCACAAACCACCCAAGCTAAGTCACCAGCCTGAGATGGAAGGTGAAACACCCTAGATATCCTACCCTTAGGGACAACCCGAGCTCAATAACAACCCGAGCTCAATAATAGCCCGAGCTCAATGATGGACCAAGCTAATGATGCTCGAGCTCACACGAAAGCCCGAGCTCACACTACAGCTCGAGCTTAGCTTGACCTCGACTCCTGACATGTTGTACTTTAGGCAAATTATGCCCTTCTAACATGTAAACACGTGTACACATTATATAACTAACACCTGTATCTATAATGTTCTATAAATAGATTGACCACTTATGAAGATTGACATATTCAGCAAAATTGTCTGGACTTCTCTTTAATTTCTTTATGGAAATATATTGAATCTCAACATTTTGGCACCCTTCGTGGGGCTTAGATTTTGTGATCAATCACAAGTTTCTGACCCCATAACCTTTGAGATTCACCCTGCTCTTAGAGAGAAATTAGGAAGACTAATTATGTGTTACTCACGATCTGCAAATATCATGGTAAGAACCTGGGTTGAAAGACAATCGACCTCGATCGATCGTGAAATAATGGCTACTCAGAGAAATACCCCACCAGTCCTAGTGAAACCAAGACAAAAGATAATGCCCACTACCAAGAGTTATCTCGTCAACTCCTCGAACTAAGAAATTAGCTCAAAGAAACCAAAAGGGAAAATAGATCTCTGCACTCCCAAGTAGGGGGAAGGACCTCAAAAAACCCCACACACCCCACTATTGAGCCAACAAATAGAGAGGCAGTTGAGCGTTGCCAGTTTGAGCTCCAATAAGCAGAACATGAAGTCGAGAAGAATCCCCTTTCTAGCTCGGCATCGCCTGATGATGAACACTGGGTTTAAGAAAGAAAAAACTAGGAGACACGACTACAAGCACTATAGGAGAGCAATAAAAGGCAAGATCAGGCCTTGAAGGCGGCAAGTGAGAAACACAAAAAAAGGGAATCCCCTTTATGATGTGGACAAAGATTGTGAGCAATTATACATCTCTCTTTTCTTTGATATAATAGAAAATGATGAACTACCACCCAAGTTCAATGCTCCTAAATGCCCTGATTATTTTGGAACAAAAGATCCAGTCATACATGTTCAACACTTTAAAACAACTATGGTACCCATGAGTCTCACCTAGGCAAAAATGGACGCAATGATATGTAAGTTGCTCATCGCCACCCTCTACAAAGGTGCATAGAAATGGTTCAACAACCTACCCCCAGATCCATATCCTTCTTCCCATAGTTTGCCAGGCTATTCATTACAAATTACGCCTATAATAAACCCTTAAAGAAGGAATCTCACCATCTTTTCTCAATTATCCAAAGGGGATGAGAATCCATTGAAGAATACATGAAATAGTTCAAAGAAGAGAAATAAAAAATCTTTGACTGCCCTAGCTCTATTGATATAAAGGCCTTTAGGCAAGGCCTATTGAAGAACTCCAACTTCTTCATGAAGCTAACTAAGATAGTGCCACAAACTATGGAGGAAGGTCATTGTCTCCTTTTAGGGGCCTTCTTTAAAGGTTGGCTTAACTAAGTTGTAAGAAGAATGGAGAGGGAGCCCGAGGTCAGATGGCCTGCAAAGATGCAAGCCCACCATAGAGACGTGATCAAATGACATGCCTTTCATAAGGGTATGGGCCATGAAACAAAAGACTATAGAAACTTTAAAAAATAAGGTGATTTGTTAGATAGGGGATATCTTAAGGACCTCATCACAAAAAATGAATATAGGAAAAGCCACCGAGGTGAATGAAGGATATTGAAACCAACAAATCTGATAGGCAGTAACAAGGACCCACGTGATGAATCTAACATTAAAACTATACATACTATACATGCAAAATATTTGCAAGGGAGTTACACAATGCCCCATATATACACCTTGGTTAAGGCAAGACCTCCTACAGAAATCATTTTCATAGAAAGGGACAAGACCTCGTCCCAACATGAAGACCCTCTTGTGATAACTCTGAGGATGCAAAATATTTGCAAGGGAGTTACACAATGCCCCATATATACACCTTGGTTAAGGCAAGACCTCCTACAGAAATCATTTTCATAGAAAGGGACAAAACCTTGTCCCAACATGAGGACCCTCTTGTGATAACTCTGAGGATCGGGTCTTATGATGTTTGTCGAATAATGATCGACACTGGGAGTTCAATAGATCTTATTTTCTAACCACTACTAGGGCTATTGATGAGTGCTCAAAAAGCACTAAAATTACCATGATTTTATGCTCATTAATTGATTAAAAATATATATATTTATATGTTTTATCATATATTTATATAAATTTATCTTTTTCGGAATCACGGGTATTTTTATTGTTTTTCAGGTATTTTGGCTTAAAAACGCAATTTAAAGACTCAAAGAGGAATACTTGAAGCAATACATCACAAATATATCAATAAATAAATGGGGAAAGGTCAACAAATATGGAAAAATTGGACAAAATGGGTCGAAAAAGGTCAAAAATGTCAAAAAGGAGAAAATCGCGCCCGGAGCAGCCCATCCCACGCGCTAATGCCCGGCCAGGCGCGGCGTGCGCACGGACGGCCAACGTCCGCGCCTTCCTCTTCCGCGCGCGCACGCAAAGACGTCATCGTTCACGCGCAGCGGCCGGTGCCTTCGCGCCGACACCATTTCGCCTCATTTTTCACGTGCAGCCGCCCCCATGACGTCATGCTGACGTCATCAATGACCTCACCATGTGCACTACGCGTTTTCACCATTTTTTAACATTTTTTCACCCACTTTTTCTCTCCATTCTCACCTATAAATACCCCCTTCTCTTCACTTCATACCACACCTCAAAACACACTTCTCTCTTCTTTCTTTCTCTCCATTTCTTAGTTTTTAGTTTTTTTAGTTTTTCTTATATTTTAGCTAGTTTTTCTTATGTTTTAGGTAGTTTTTCTTATGTTTTAGCTAGTTTTTCTTATGTTTTAGCTAGTTTCTCTTAGTTTTAGAGTTCTTCCCTTTTTGGGAAGAACTAGTTATGTTTTTGTAATTTATTAGCTTTTTGATTCAATAAATGGGAGTGCAAATTCCGCTTGGAGGTTTTCTAGCAATGGGAATGGCATCGAAGTACTGTAAGGATTTTATTTTCTTTGCAGTTATTTTTTATGCTTTATTCTTACATGTTATATTTAATTTGTTTGTGATTAAATTTAAGCGTGCTAAATTGTTTGTAAATATGATATAATAATAACGTTGTTATGCTTATAAAATATTAAATAGGTAAAACATCTCGACAAAATAAATTAATTATTTTTTTTCAAGATTTTATATTAAGAATGTTAGGGAGAAATATATTATTTTTTATTACAAACTTAAATCTAAAAATTATATTTTAAAGTTTAATTATCCGGTCTTATTTAGAGTAGTCCTCTTTTATTTGTTGGTACAATCGCCCGGTAGTTAGAGCGAAGCTCTATTTCAAAAGTTTTTTATAAGAACTATTATTCGAAAATGTATTGACAACATGTTTTCAGTAGTGGTTTTAAAACTTGAAATTTAGTACTCGGATAATTAAATTCTTAGGTTTAATTTGGACACCTTGAATAAAGTTTAAACTGTCTAACCCCACCAAAGGTGGCATTTAAATGGTTCATTTTCAATCTCTTAGAAAAAAGGAATTAATTTAATTAACCAAATTAGTTATCAACCCCACCATAGGTGTTAATTGATTTGTTTAGTTAACAAAGAATATCTAACCCCACCAAAGGTGGTATTCATACAAAAAAGGGAGAATCAATAAATATCAATTCATATCTTTAATAACCTAAATAATATGAGCAAGCATAATTAACTTAGTTATCATATCCATAAATACTCCACTATTTATAAAAGATAAAATATGCATAAATGTTTATTGAATCTATGTTTATTTTTATGTAAGTAGATTAAAACACAAAAAAACCCAAAATATCGTGACAGGATGTTTAGGATTTAATTTCGTTTTTAAAAGTTTGAATAATAAATTAAAAACCACATACATTCCTTCCTTAGATCGACCTTGGGAGTATACTTATCATTTTCTACGAAATGATTCGTGCACTTGCGAGAGTTTTATAAATATAAAACCAAAGTATTGGCAGGATCGGCGACGCCGATTTTCGTTCATCAGCTATAGAAGTAAAGGACCCTAACATCATTAAAATAGAGCTTCCTTTCGTAGGATTCAACAACACCACCACCTATGTAAAAGGAATGGTAATACTGCCTATCATGATAAAAGGAATAATAATAATGACCAATTTATTTATCATTGACATCCCTGCACATTATAATGCCATTCTGGGAAGGTCGTGGATACATAAGATGAAGGCAATCTCGTCCACCTTCCACCAAGTAATCAAATTCCCTATAAGCAAAGGTCCCGAAGAATTAAGATGAGATCAAGAGAAAAGCTAGAAGTTGTTATAATGCCACTACGAAAGAGACTGCTCCCAAATAGCAATCACCAAGGGGTCTCATTCAAAAGAGACCAAGGATTGAAGGCATGATGAAGTCGGTCTACTTAAATAAAGTGAAGGACCTCTCAATTGGCGTCGAGGAAAAGAACCATCCTTTGAAAATAGGTGAGGATTTGACCACAAAGCTCGAGGGACAACTCTCACAGTTCCTTAGAGTTAATTTAGATATCTTTGCATGGGCCCCAACAGATATGCTGGGAATTGATTCAAGTGTCATAACACATAAGCTAAACCCATCCATTAATGTAAAAGGAAATTTCTTAGAGAGAAAAATGAGGTAATCAAACACCATGTGGATGCCCTCAAAGAGGCAGAGGTCATTAGAGAGGTTAATTATCCTTTATGGCTCTCAAATGTGGTATTGGTAAAGAAGGCATGTAGATCATCTTGTATATGTGTAACCTTCACAAGGACTATTTTCCCCTATCAAGCATTGATCAACTAGTGGACGCCTCTTCTGAGTTTGGGTTGATGAGTTTCCTGGATGCATATTTTGAATACCACCAAATCAGAATGCATCTTGAGGATGAGGAGAAAACTTCTTTCATCATAGAGGAGGGAACGTTCTACTACATAAGAATGCCATTCTGGTTAAAAAATGCAGGTGCAACATATCAATGCCTCGTTAACAAAATGTTCAAGAAAAAACTGGGGAAGAATTTGGAAGCATATCTAGATGATATGGTGGTAAAGTCAACTCAATCCCTGAACCATATCAAAGATCTATAGAAGATATTTGAAGTGATACGAAGGTATGGCATGAAACTTAATCCCAAAAAATGCATCTTTGGTGTGGCTGTAGGAAAATTCCTAGGATATCACATGTCAGTAAGGGGGATTGAGGCCAATTCAGACAAAATACAAGCACTGGTAAACATGAAACCATCCAGTAGTCTTAGAGGAATACAACAACTGAATAAAAGAATATGGGTGTTGAGCAGGTTCATTGCTAAGTGCATTGACAAGTGTATGCCTTTTTTCAAGATGCTAAGAAAGAACAAGACATTCTTTTGGAACAAGGATTGAAGCATAACCTTTGAGGAAATCAAGAAGAACCTAAGTGATCCCCCTATCTTAGTCAGCCCCCTACCAGGAGAGACTTTTTATCTATATTTGGCTGTCACACCTCAAACGTGTAGTGTCGTACTGTTAACTGAAAGGAACAAAATTCAACATTCCATCTACTATGTCAGCTAAATTTTAACGAAGGCCTAAAGCAGATATCCTACCATAGATAAGCTTGCTTTTGCTATCAAGATTATTGCACGGAAGCTCAAGCATTAATTTGGCTCACACACAGTTGTAGTACTCACCTCACACCCTCTTAAAAGTGTCTTGACGAAACCAGATGTTCCGGGGAAACTAGCCCAGATAGCTGTAGAATTGGGAGAGTATGATATCAAATACATGGCTAGAATAACCATTAAAGGGCAAGTTGTGGTTAAATTTGAGGCCAAATTAACCGATAGACCCAAGGTCATTAATAAGACAGAGATAGTGGAAGTATGTGAGGTAGACCAAAAAGAAGCACCAACCAGGTTGGAATTTATGGATGGAGCACACAACTTTTTAGGGCGTAAGACTAGGGGTGGTCATAGTTGATCAGGACGTCAACTCGACCCAAACTAAGAATTTAATGGATTAATATAATAAATTATAGATATGATAACTACATTTTAAATTTAGTTGACTGTCTTAGCCACATATAAACCTTAAATATATATTCCATTAAACTATAGCTATAAATTCTTTCTTCAACTTACCCTTTTTACCTCCAAATTAAGCATAAAGCACAACAATTTTTTAAAATACCCAACACATTGTTTCACTCAGAATACCCAATAAAATTCCCAACCATTTTCACAAACTAAAAAGTGATTATGAAGAGGTTTTTTGCCCAAAGTCCTTCTTCAAACCCAGAAAGTTTTCATGAAATTGCTTATGTAGTGATATTTTCCATTGCAGTCCTCACAGTTATCATAATGATCACTTTTGTTTCCTATTTATGCACCACAAGTGTTTTCTTCCAAACGCAACTATCTCAGCAAAGCACTTCTACTGAGCAGCAACAAGTTTCCAAACAAGGCCGTGATGAAGCTACTATTGCTACTTATCCATAGCTTTTATACTCACAAGTGAAGCTCTATTTTGGCAGTTCAACCTCTTGTTGTTGTTCTATCTGCTTAGCTGATTATAAGGAAACATATGTTCTGCGTTTGCTCCCCAGTTGTGCTCATCTTTTTCATGTTCATTGTGTCCAACAGTGGCTTAGGCTTTACCCTACGTGCCCTATATGCCGACATTCGCCAATTCCAGCTTCATTTGTGATTTCTGTAGATCATTTAACTTCTTTACAAAATTCAGAAGATCAATTAGAAAGATAAATACTTGGTCCATGAGATGTCTGTAGAATATTGATTTTCTTAAATATTTAATTACCTTTTTTTTCATAGAAATTTCATATGCTTTAATTTCATTCACTTACGTCTGTAAAGTAGTAAGTTGTGTATGCATTTATACAATTTATATATGATAATTTATTCCATTAATGATAACTCATGTTTCACCTGTAATAGTAAAACACACTACTTTTCATTTTAGATCACAAATTTGAATCACCATTTTTTCTGATTGTGATTCCGCTAACCATATTATATATAACAATGTAAAAATTATTATAATTAAGTTTAGTTGTATAATATAATTCCTTTTATAAATGAAGTTTTATTTTTATTATATAAAATATATATGTTTTTTTCTAAATATATATATATATATATATATATATATTTTATGTGATTAAAAAATATAGTACACATATATTTTTTAATAATGTAAAAAATATTTTTTTAATAATATAAAAATATATGTTTTTTCAATAATCTAAAAATATATGTTTTTATAATTAGTTAAAAATAACACAAAATAAGTAACTATAATATATATTAAGAACAAACGATAACTTTCTTCCGTTCTTATTTTACTATAAATTTTAGTTTTTGTTAAATGTGTCTCTCTCAGTAAACTATTTTAGGAAGTTATTTTACAAAATTTATGCCTAAAATCATGTTTGACCCTTGAATGGAGGGATTCTTAAATCTAAGATTCTCATAGCTATCTAATTAAGTGATTCATGCTAACACTCTTCCTCAAGTTGGTGTGTAGATATATCTAACACCTAACTTGTCAAGTGAGTCATTGAAGTTTTTGCTAGAAATTGTCTTGGTAAGGATGTCAGCTAACTGATTTTCAGATTTAACAAAAGGGAACTGAATGATCTTCTCTTCCAGATTTTGTTTGATGAAATGTCGGTCTATCTCCACATGTTTGGTGTGATTATGTTGAATTTGGTTGTGAGATATGTTGATTGAAGCTTTGTTATCATAAAATAAATTCATTGCAGAGTTAGGAGGAAGACTAACCTCTGTTAGCAAACCTCTAAGCCAAAGAAGCTCACATAATCCTTTGGGCATTTCTTGGAACTCAACTTCAATGCTGGATGGTGCTACCGTCTTCTACTTTTTACTCTTCCATGTAATTAAGTTTCCTCCGATAAATGTAAAGTATCCTGAAGTAGAGTTTCTATCCAAGATATTCCCAACCCAGTCCGCATCTGTGTACCATTCAATAGTTAGATGAGCATTCTTGGAGAATATTCCTCTTCTTGGTGATGACTTTAGATAGTATAGAATTCGAATTATGGAACCCATACGGTCTTCACTCGGATTATGCATAAATTGGCTCACCACACTTACTGCATAAGCAATGTATGGATGAGTGTGAGATGAGTAAATTAGTTTCCCCACTAGCCTTTGATACCTCCCCTTGTTAGTTGGCACCTGGTTTGAATATTCTCCAAGCTTATGGTTTTGCATAATCAGCATATCCATAGGTTTACACTCTAGTAATCTCACTTCGGTTAATAAGTCTAGTACGTATTTTCGTTGGGAGAGAAATATGCCTTTTCTTGACCTTGCCACCTCTATTCCTAGAAAATACTTAAACACTCCCAAGTTCTTCATTTCAAATTCAGTAGATAATTGTTCTTATAGCCTCAAGATCTCATTAGCGTCATCCTACATAATTATCATATCGTCCACATAGACTATTAATGTTGTCACCTTGCTTTGTCGATATTTCAGGAAGAGAGTATGGTCAGAGTTACTTTGGTGATAGCCATACTTCCTCATAATTGAACTAAGTTAGCCATACCATGCTCATAGTGACTATTTTAGTCCATACAATGCCTTATCCAATTCACAAACCATTTTGTTCCCAACTCCTATATAACATGGCGAAATATCCATGTATACCTCCTCGTCAAGGTTGCCATGAAGGAAAGCATTCTTCACGTCGAGTTGATGTAGTGGCTATTCAGTTTAACTACTAGTGAGAAGGTTTCTAAGTAGTCTATGCCATATGTTTGGGTAAAACCCTTCACCACAAGTCTTGCATTATATCGATCAATTGATCCATCAGCCTTGTATTTTATAGAGAATACCCATTTGCATCCCACTAATTTTTTCCTTTATGGTAATGGGACCAACTTCTAGGTATTATTTTTCTATAAGGCTTCTAGTTCTTCTTGCATTGCTTGTGCCCATTTTGGATTAGATAAGGCCTCTTCAACACTTCTGGGAATATGGTAGGAGGATAGTGTTTGAGTGAAAGTCTTAAGCGGCATGGACAGACTTTGAGTAGATACATAATTTGCAATTGGGTACTTACACTTCCTTTCTTCTTCATCTGGGCTATATCTGTTTCGTGGGTTCCCATGATTGGGTCTAAAAGGCAACACGAAACTAGTAAAAGAATCCAAAATATTAGCATGTAAAGGTTTAGGAGTACTTACCTCTAGAACATTCTTAGGAGGAGGAGGGTCTTCGGGTACTACGGAGTGAGGGGATTAAGGGTACTATATATTTTCTGTTTCTTCATTTCTCAATTCAACATATTCAATCTTTGGTGGTACCTCATATGGTTCAACCTCTCAATTTCCAGGAGTTTCATGTTCACCCACGAGGGCCATCACCCACCAATTTGTCTCTTTTTACTTGAGTATCCCTCTGAAGGGAGGAATTGGGTACCAATAAAGGATAGAAATTCTCAAACTCAAGAAATGTAATGTCCATGGTGATATAGGTTTGGTTGGTAACGAGGTCATAACACTAGAAGCCTTTTTTATGTAAACCATACCCCAAAAATAAGCACCGAATGACACATGGGTCCAATTTGGTACATTGATTCTTGTAGAGGTGAACAAAAGTAACACACCTAAAAATTCTAGGAGGAAGCATCAATATGAAAGGAGGGGATATATGAATAGAGAGGATTTATAAGGGGGCTTTAAAGTGTAAATTTTTTGAGGGCATATAGTTGATTGAGTACATAGCAGTAGCTATAACATCCTCCCAATGGTGACTCAACACTATTGCTCCAAGAAGTAGAGCACGAGAAATTCTCAAAATATGTCAATTTTTCCTCTCAACGACACCATTTTGTTGAGGTGTTTGAGAGCATGAGGTCTCATGGAAGAGGTCATGCTACTAGAAATAAGCTTGAAAATTGTGGTTGATCAATTCACCACCATTATTGGAATGAAGTATTTTTATCTCGTAAGAGAATTGGGTCTTAACCATGGCATGAAATGCTTGAAAAATGGAGAAAACTTCATCTTTGGTTTTTAGCTGATAGGACCATGTCATTCGAGTATAATCATTGACAAAGATTACAAACCAACAATGACTAGAGGAAGTAGGTATTGGAGATGGTCCCCACATATTAGAGTGTATCAATGCAAATGGAGTATTAGTTTTATTCAAGCTAACTAGAAAAGAAACTCGTTGGCTATTATTAGCCTTGATACATGTATCACATTTGAAGTCTTTATTCTACAAATGGTAAAATTAAGATGGGAATAGATGCCAGAGATAGCCAAATGATGGATTCCATGGATTACCCAAGCGCCTATGCGATAGTCAAATCTTCTGTTCATGGTTATTAGGTTGATAATGGGTGTAATTTGCTTTACCTAGGTTGAAATCATCAAGGTAGTCCAGTCCCCCCTCTTAGTACCATGCCTAATAATTTCTTTATTGAGAACATCCTGAATAAGACAAAAAGTAGAGTATATCAGCACAACACAATTAAGCTTTTCAGTAATTTGACTCATAGATATCAACTTGTTGGAGAGAGATGGAGCAAGAAGTGTGTGAGCTAGAGTGAGAGAAGGAATCGATTATTTAGCCACCATCATTCCATGTAGTTGAGCTGTAATTTTTTTTACCACAATTACCTTGATATAAGGTTGAGGTAAAAGATTCAGCCACGACAATAAGAGAGAGTTGAGATTCAACTGTGGCCACTGCCGCTCGTCTTGGAATTAGCTTCATATGCAGGATCATCTCGTTTCTTTCAGGCTTGTAATTCATACCACTAGTATGGGTAGCCATGTAATTTAAAATAGGTTTCCCAAATATGTTTTGTACTTCCACAATGAGTGCACTTATTCCCATCAAAATGACCTTTGGGTTATGAGGAGGACCAAGACCTTTTTGACTGGCCAGATTTCACACCTTTAATGGCCATAATAGCACCACTATCCACTACTTTTATGCCCGATATCATCACAAATTGTTGAAGATCTTCCTTTTGAATGTGAATATATGCCTATTCAATTGAAGGGAAAGGCTTCAAGCGAAGAAAATAACTCTGGATATGATTCAATAGATCATCTAGCCCATAAATAAAAGTGTATACTCACTTCTCTTGTAAAATGGAGTTGTAGCTTTTTATGTCAATTGCACATTTCATTGGATTCAGTCGATGAAAATCAATCTATTACCACAAACCTTATAGATCATTAGTATTTCTCTATAGATTCTCTAGCTTGTTTCATTTGAGATACACAACGGATAAGTTCTTATACCTGTGAGGTGTTAGTTCCATCGAAGTAAGTTGTGGTAGAATATTCCTATACTTTCTTAGTCGTTGAGTAGCGAATAAAGTTCCCGATCAAGGAATGGTACATGGAATTGATCAACCAGCCTTTCACTATGACATTCTCAGTATGCCACTTACGAAAGGAGGGGTTGATTTCTGGCAATTGGGGGTAATCTTTATTAATGTATCCTAGTTTTTCTTTTCTTGAGATGTACATCTCAATAACCTAGGACCATAATCCATAGTTTGAATCATCCAACTTGATACTAATTGGAACCATTGGGGAATCAACGATAGGAAAGGAATAGGTTTGAACCTTTGACAAAACCTTTGTCATTTTTTACTTTAGATTATCAAGGATGTTTTCGGTGGAATCAGCCATGAAAATCGAGCAAAATCTTGATCCTTGTTTGATCAAAAAATAGGGAACCCAAGAACCTATTTTGATATCATGTCAAATGTGTCTATTTTTTCTTACTTAATTCCATAAAATTAGGTACAATTTATAGAAATACAAGAAAATGTTTTAGGAAGCTATTTTACAAAGTTTATATTTAAAATCCTGTTTGACCCTTGGTGGGATTCCTAAATCTAAGATTTTTATGACTATCTAATTGAGTGATTCATGCCAACAGTTTTGTTATACAAATTTCCAATTATATATATATATAACACATGCCTAGATTTCGCGTTTAAATACTAAAAAAATTTAAAATAGCTATGAATTAAAGAAAACTCTAGTTTTTTAATATAGGAGCTATGAGGTACTTAAAGGGAAAATTATTCAAAGGTAAAGTTCCATTAAGATCCATCCTGCAACTACAACCTTGTAAGTTATAATCCCTGGGCAAGCAATTGAGGGCCCTAGTAGGACTTATTATTAGACATGTTTTATACATTACATATGATATTTTGTATTAATGTGTTAAATTTTTAATATATTTTATTTAATATATGTCAAAATATATATATATATATATATATATATATATGTATATATATTTAATAATTTAATAAATATATGTTAAAATATTAAATAAAAAATAAATGCGTACATGAGTATTAATTTTTATTGAATTTATTTTAACTATTACTTTATTTTTAATATACATCAACATAATTTTAAGAATAAATATTTTGTAATTTTGTCAACTATTGCTAAGAATTTCTTACCAACTCAGTAAGTGGTAAAAATTAATATATATTTAAGATACTGGAAAAAATTATTTTATGTACACCAAAAAAAAGTATTTTTTTCACAATCTGCATCTCTAAATTAAATTAAAAACTTAATTTAAATGATGATTTTTTTAAAATATGTTCAAGAATTTGAATTTATTACTATCTCAATTAATTATATATTTTTGAATCAGTATACTTTTCTAAAACATAATAGATTTAAGTTATTTAAAATATATGAGAGAGCACAAATTATATGCGTGCTATTATTATATTGAAAATTACTTCTTCTATGTAATTTAATAAGTATAACATATTTTTTTATGCTTTTATCAAATAATAAATATTAAATTGACTTGAATGAATTCATTTTATGCTTGATAATATTCACATATTTTATTGTAGATATATAATAATGAACATAAAACAATTATAATAGATAGAATTGGGAGGAAATAATTAAAAATTAATCAATTAAAATATATGTAAAACATAAAAATAAAAAAATAGAATTAATATATTAGGTATAAAATTAATTAAGATAAATAAGGAGCCTCATATTTAAAGGGTCATGAATTTGAGCATAAGAAAAAGACAAAGTTTATTATTTATCAAGTTACATTTTATATGAGTTAGACACTTAGTATTTGCATATTAGTTATAAGTAATATTTGTATTATAGATTAAATTAGACTTGAATTTAATGTAAATAAAATAATAAGAAAAATTAATTTTGTTATTACATTTTATAAAATTAAAATACACTCTTTATATGATGGCCCTCTTAAGTTGGGGCCTAAAGAGGCCGCCTAGATAACATGAGAGTTGAGCCAACCCTAGTACACAATCACGTAGAGAGTAACGCTTTTAAAAAGCATGTAGAGTATAAATTGTATTTTCTATGTTTTGAAAACACTTTTAGTATAACAAATTAATGTGCTTTATTCAAAGCTTTTTTTTTTTACCAAAAGCAATTTTCAGAAAGTAAAAATAAAAAAAATAACCTAATTATCAATTGTACCAGCCAAATCATATATATCATGCTGCTTTCTGCATAGAAAAATAAAGCATATATAATAGATATAGATATTTAAATATTTAATTTATTACCAATTTGTATATAATTGCTTGTTTTATATTTGGATTATTAATTTCATTTTTAATGAGTGTATAACAAAAATGGGGGTATGAATAAGAAAAAGTATTTGACAGCAACCTATAATAAATTCTACTTTTCAGTTCCAAATTTCCCTTTTCTTGCTTTTTTTGAAACATCTTTGAAAGTTTATAAAATATGAACCTGATTAATCTAGAGGGGGTGAATAGGTTATTCTTAATTTTTATCAAGTTTATAATTTAATAACCTAAACAAAGCGACCAGAAATGTAATTGTGTATAAAAATAAGTGCGGAAATAAAATAATAACACACGATATTTTTAGGTGGAAACAACCTAGGCCACAAACATGACCTAAGAGGAAAACTACCGGTCCACCGGACCACCTAACTTTCCACTATGAAAATCAAATGTTCAAGTACAAACTCGGTCTTATGCTACCCTCCTTAGGATACTGCCCCAATGTACTTTACTTACGAGCCCCTACTCTGTTTTCATAGTTTCTAATATTAGCGTGAACGATTTCCAGACCAACGTTCCAATAAGTTCCCTGCAAATCAGATCGTTTACAAATCAACTGCAAAAAGGTTAGCACAAAAACACAAGTGCCCGTGTGTGTTCTAGAACGGATTTAACAATGAATAATCCTAACTAGATGATTCAAAATATGTCATTTAAATTAAATCAACTAGAAAATTCTAGATAAAAAAGATTAGGCATAAGTTCAACAAAAATTTGCTTCTTTGAAATTTAATCATTAAATTAAATAATTATGATCACACATGAAATTATTTAATCTAAACATGTAAAAATCTAATTAAGAAGAAACTATGTAAATATAAAAAATACCAATCAAATTTATTAATAAATACTTTCAATATAATATCAATTTTATTTAATTCTTAATTACTTTTGTTTCATAAATAATATCATTCAAAGCAAAACATTTATGTATATATATTAAAGAAAAACAAAAGCATACCATTCTGCGTTGATTCCTATTGACCATGATTTCATGCATTGAATAACTTTATATATGTATATATATTAAAGAAAAACAAAAGCATACCATTCTGCGTTGATTCCTATTAACCATGATTTCATGCATTGCATAACTTTATATATATATTACCATTGATTCCTGTTGAATAGCTTTATGTATATATATTAGCACTCGGCATTCACCTCCGGCTTCTTTGTTTATTTTTTTTCTTTCTCAGTTCGGCAGTTGCAGATTTTTCTTTCTTAGTTTTCTAATTTTTTTTTCTTTCTTAGGGTTAAATGTATTTTGGTCTTAACTTTTTCAAAGCCCATTAAAAACAAAAACTTAATATTATCTTAAGATATATTATAAAATATTTAATTAATAATTTCATAAATTAATTAAAGTTTGAATAAATATTTTAACATAAAATATAATTTTAGATTTATAAAAATGTGTTATTAAATGCATGAATGCAATCCTATGTGTCGTAGTTATAAAAAACATACCTGAAGTACGAATATCTAGAACTTGAATATTTGTTCGACTTTTCTTGATAAACTTGATAGCAGGCCTAAAAAAAAACTTACAAGTAAATATTTTGTCCACGAAAATAGCCAACATTCATAGTCCTTATAATCTTAAACATATATATATATATATAGCTTGATATAACGTACGTTGATGCTTTAAATGATTTTGATAGAAAATATAAAAGACTCACGGAATGTTTTGAACGAAAAATAAATATATCCTTGTTTAGTTCAATGTCACAACTTAGATGCATTACACTAAATATGGGTATTTGCATTGGTTTTAAACTTTTATGTCAGTTTAACAAACAACTCAAACGATGGTGTTGCAGATTTTTGCATCAGTTGTGAAAAATCTAACCCATACTCAACTGATAAATCTAACCCATACTTTAATATTGTAGATTCATTCCCAAAACTACCTAATTTGTCTCATGTATCTTACTTGCATAGAAATTTCTTAATTTAATAACACACTAAATTTGTATATGCAAAAGAATTTCAAGAATTATGTTACATTTTATTAATATGTTCAAAACAAGTAGTAAAATGCTATAAAGTATTCCTACCTATAGATACCCATATAAATACATATAAATTTTAAAAAAGTAATTATAGTAACTAAATAAGGCAAGAACAAATTTATACATCATCTTCATCTACATCATTAACCATTAAGGATAATATGTATTTTGCTCACGTCTCTCATAATTTATCTAAAGGCCTGTTTTTGTATGAAATATTACTTTTTTATTACAAATAAGAAATAATCAACCCTTTAATAGTTGATGTAATTAAGGTGCTATTTAAATTCTGTTTTTTCTTAAAACCGACTTATAGCGAATTTTAAGTCGGTATGTTTATTAACCGACTTAAAAAATAGCAAAAAAAAAAAGCATGTGTAGTGTTGGTTGCCACGTTAACCAACACGTAACTAGTAGCATCCATCTTACATGTCAACCGACGCTACACTTAGGACGTAGCGTCAATTGTATATGTCAATTGATACTACACGTGACTTGCGTCAGTTGACACGTATGACCGATGCTAGGTGTGTTTTTTTCTTCCTTTTTTATTCTTTTTCCCCGCATTTTCCGACAGTTTCATTGTCTCCTCATTTCCCACACACTACAACTTGTGCATTCTCAATCTTCTTTCTCCATTTTTGGCTACTTCTGGCTACCATTATTGACGTTGTTTGTTGGGTTTTGTTCCTTTCTAGTTTCTGATCTAGATCCACCATTTTTTAAGCATAATACTCAATTTTTTTCACCTATTTTCCCTCACTTTCTCACTCACCAAACACTCTTTTACTTCATTTTCTTCATTTTGTCACTTGTTTCACTTTTATAAGTATTTCTATGAATTATTTTACACTTATTATTGATATTTTATATTTTTATATAATTTTTGTAAATTTATTTTTTATTTTAATGCATATTTTGTAATATTGATTATTCGTATTTTTTGTGTTATGTAGGTTTTCTATATTTATTCAAGCTTAAGCTTAGAAAAGAAGAAGGTATTATTTATTTATTTATTTTAATTAATTTTATATTTTATATATATTAATTTATTTTAAACTTAAAATTTTTTAAATTATTATTATTACATGCATATATTCATAAAATATATATTGTTAATATTATATTAATATATTTTTATGTGTATATTATTAATATATTTTATGTGTATTTTTATGTATTTTATGTGTTATGTAGGTTATGTATTTTTATTATTATTACATGCATTTATATATATAAATTATTATATATTATATATTGTTAATGTTATAATGAGTTTATTAATTGTTTAGATTTTATGTATTTATTTTTGTATGATGTTTTGATGGATATTCTAATAATTTCTAAGTTTATATATAATAATAGCTGAAATATATTGGTGATTAATACATTTATATTTTATTAGATAGATATATATTTAATTAATATGTTTAATGTCATCAATAGAAAATAGATAAATTTTGGATGTCAAAGTATAGAATTGAATATTTCTGCAGTTTAAACTTTTTTGGAATTTTTCTGTAAAAATAGTAATAATAAAATTAGTAGGATTCGATGCCTATATGTTAAATATAAAAATGAGAAATTTCATGATGTTGATGAGGTTAAGTATCACCTTATCCGTAGTGGTATTAATTAAGTTATAAATATTGGTATTATCATGGAGAAGATATTGATAATACTTATGGAGAAGAGATAAATAAAGATACAAGTGGATTATATACATCTTATCAGAATAGACACTCCATACATAATGTACAGACAGAAAAATATGATTTATGTTATTGAAGATGAACTACATGAATATGATCTTGAAACCTTTAAAAAAGTTCTAGAAGATGCAAAAATGTCGTATCCAGAGTGCAAGAAATATACTAAAATGTCGGGATTGATTCATTTGTACAATGTGAAGGCAAAAAATGGTTTTTCTAACAAAGGATTCACCGAATTACTAAATGTACTAATAGATATGTTTCCTAAGGGTAATGAGTTGCCATCTTTAATGTATGAAGTGATGAAATATCTTAGTCGATTTGGTATGGAATATCATAAGATTTATGCTTGTCCAAATGGTTGCATTCTATATAGAAAAGAATATAAGACATTAGATGATTGTTTGATGTGTAAAGAATCGAGATGGAAGCATGCTACAAATGAGACAACACCTAAGAAAGGCGTTCCCGTAAAGGTTCTTTGGTACTTTCCACCGATTCCTCATTTTCAAAGGTTGTTCAAAAGTAAAGAGACATCAAAGATGTTAACTTGGCATTCAAAGAATTGATCCGATGATGAGATGCTACGTCGTTCTTCTGATTCTCTAAATTGAAAAGTAATAAATAATTTATCCCTTAATTTACATCTAATTTGCTTAATCTTTGTTTTAGCATTGCTACGGATGTAATTAATCCACACAGTTTCCTTAGTAACAGATATAGTTGTTGGCTAGTAATTATGGTAACATTATGGTAACATACAACCTTCCTCCCTAGTACTGTATGAAAAGAAGATTCATGATGGTAATATTATTGATCTTAGGACTGTAACAACCCATAGTTGGTACTTTCCTCTAATTCTTCGCTTTCAAAGGTTGTTCAAAAGTAAAGAGACACCAACGATATTGACTTGGCATTCAAAAAATTGATATGATGATGAGATGCTACGTCACCCTTCTGATTCTCTAAATTGAAAAGTAATAAATAATTTATCCCCTTAATTTACATCTAACCTATGCAATCTTTGTCTTGCCATTGCCGTTGATGGAATTAATCCACACAGTTTCCTTATTAGCAGATATAGTTGTTGGCTAGTAATTATGGTAACATACAACCTTCCTCCCTCGTTGTGTATGAAAAGAAAATTCATAATGCTAACATTATTGATCTCAGGACTGAAACAACTCGGAGTTGATATTGATGTGTATTTGTAACCTCTGATAGATAATTTAAAGACATTGTAGAATAATGGTGTAAATGTTTATGATGCATATAAAGAAGAATACTTTAACTTGGGAGGGGTCATTTTATAGACAATTAATGATTTTCCTGCCTATGTGAACTTATCAAAACATGCAATAAAAGGTTATATGGGATGCCCTATTTGTAGTGATGGCACTTTTACAACTTATCTTGTTCACATGCGAAACATTTCTTATAAAAGACATAAAAGATTTTTTTCCATCTGGACACAAGTTTAGATACCAAAAGAAACCTTTCGATGGTGAAGAAGATTATGATCTTTCACTGAGACCTTTGCGAGGTGTTGAGATATTAAGGCCATTGAATGGTATGATATTCAAACGATATAGAAAGATGAAAAAAGAATACTCACTAATGAAGGGAAACGAAAGAGGTCAACTAATAAAAAGGCTTAAAATGAAAATGTTACTTAATCATTAGATCATGATTATTGGAATAAAAAGTCCATATTTTGTGAATTAACTTATTGGAAATACTTACACATTCATCACATCTAAGATGTCATGCACATTGAGAAAAATATATGTGAGATCTTGATTGGTGCATTACTTAATATATCTGGAAAAACAAAGGATGAAATTAAAGTAAGATTGGATTTAAAGAAATTGGACATACAACCTGAATTGATACCAAGGGTAGAAAATGATAAGAATCGAACATACTTGCCACCAGTATCATATACAATGTCAAAAAAAGAGAAGGATGTGTTTTGTAAATGTTTGGTGGGTGTGAAATTTCTTGATGATTATTCATCCAACTTAAGAAATTTTGTGTCTATGATTGATACGAAACTTTATGGATATTTATGGATTAAAATCACATGACTGTCATATCTTAATGCAATAGTCATTGCTAGTTTCTATTAGGTCAATTCTTTCAAAACATGTTCGATTTTCAATAATTCTTCTTTGTTCATTATTCAATACAATATGCAAGAAATATATATCAATTGGCGAGTTAAACTCTTTACAGAAAGATGTTGTGGAGAATTTTTGTCTACTTGAGAAATATTTTGCGCCTTTTTTGATACAATGATGCACTTGTGTGTTCATTTAGTTTGAGAGTTTCAATTGTGTGGTCATACTTACTTAAGGTGGATGTATCCTTTTGAGAGATACATGCAAGTCATTAAAGTATATTTAAATAATAGAAATCATCTTGAAGGATGCATGGTAGAATGTTACATTGCTGAAGAAGCCATTAAGTTTTGTTCTGAATACTTTAGTGGTTGCACTGAAATTGGGAATCCTACACACAATTTGTTTTTAGAATGTGACATGATCCAAGAAGTTAACCCTATGCTCGATGGAAGTAAGAAATTTTTCATTGATCATACTCGATGGGAAAAAGCATACCGAATCATTTTGGTAAATAATAATGAGGCACAACTTTACATAGATTAAGTAATGACAGGTTCAACCTTCTCATATAAAATAAAATAATTATTTATTTAACTATTAAATATGAATATTTGATATATCTTACATAATATCACAGAATGCATTTAAATTTCCTAAAGACCGATACTCGTTAAAAAAAGGAAAAAAAATGGTTGTATGATAAGCATAAGTGAGAGCTTATTAATTGGTTTCGCAACCATGTAAGTGTCATATACAAGAATTCATTAGTACTTCTATATAATGTTTTAAACCTTTGTTTTAAACACATTTCATGTTTTTATATGCATAGATTCTAGTTTAACTCAACAAACTCAATCATAAAATAACAAAAACTTTAGAATGGCTTGCACATGGTCCAAAATTCGATGTAAAATCATATTCTAGTTTCACAATTAATGGTTCGAGGTTTACTACACAAGCAAGGGACAAAGTCCGAGTAAACTAGAATAGCGATGTGAAGATGGTTGCACAAACTAGGAAATTTGCTAGTTCAAAAGATGGTAATTATGTATTTTATAATAGAACATATTATGGTATAGTTCAATAAATTTGGGAACTTGATTATGAGGTCTTCCATGAAACAATATTTTTGTGTGATTGGGTCGAAGATACTATCAATGTTGGATATAAAATAAATGATTTTATATTTACCCTTGTAAACTTATCCAAGATAGGTCACACTAATGATTCTTTCATATTAGCACTTTATGCAAAACAAATATGAGCGATCAAATTGACATGGGATGGTTTGTTGTGTTAACGCTTTCACAAAAAGAGTTCTACCATTGTGATGCTTTAAAAGATGATGACATGCTTGATACATTATCCAATATTAGTCATTTCTCAAACAAATTTCCTAATGTATGTGACGATCTAGTTGATGACGATGATTATTCGTCATGGACTCGAAGTGATTGTTAAGAAATATATAGATGAACAACAATCTAATTAAACATGATGTATGTTCTATATTATTCTAATAACTCTTGTTTATAGGTTTAGAGTTAAACTCGAAAATTATTTTATATTTCATCATTATTTACAGATATATCATGGATCCTAGGGTGCTAGAGATTATAGATCCAAATGATGCATTGGGGAATTTCAAAAGAAGGGGTTCGACTAATAAACATGATGCTCCACTGGTAATCTATTAGCAGAAAATGGCCAACAATTGAAATATTCTATTGGTAGACTTGTGAAGTCAAGTATATCAATCAATATAAATGATTAGACTAAGGTTGAATATGCTAAAAAGTACAAGATATGGAAAACCATTTATATAAGTCTTTTTTTTCTAACTAATTAATTATATTATATCTTTTCTAAAAACTATTTTTTACAGAATTCTTTTAAAGTCCCTGATAATTGGTCAAATAAGTGCTACAAGATTGCAAATAAAGCACGTAAAGAATACAAAACTTCCAAATTGGTCAGAAATTATGTGTTTCCATACTTAAAGCCACTTAATGAAGTTGAACTGTATAAAATCCCTAAAGATCACCTCTAGATTGAAGCCCAAGTATGGAAATACTTTTTAGATTATAGACGTGTAGATGAATTTTAAATCATTAGGGAAGAACATCAAAATATACAAATGCAGAATATTCTTCCTAACCGTATTAGGAGGTTATCAAATCCTGAAGTTAGATATAGAATGATAATATTAAGTTGTTAATTTATAACTATTTTTATATTTATTTTACTCTAATTTATGTTAATAAATTGGTTAATAAATTTATTTAATTTATGTAGGAAGCTGAACTGGGTAGATCGATTACCCGAGCTGAATTGTATATAGAAACAAAGACCCCTAAAACAAAGAAGTCAAAACCAATGAATAAACGAGGAGAAGAAAAACTCAATAAGTTAGTTAGTAATTTAACTTGATACAAAGTCCTTATGATTTTTGCATATTGATGTAATAATGTATGATATACTTTATTGCTTTATGATTTTTAGAGAATTGTTTAAGAACAAATTAACAGAGGTGAAATAATTGAACAACGAGGAAAAAATGCGATATATTTTGCATTTGGACTTGAGAATTTTAGTTATGTTAGGGGAATAAGCCAATATGATAGTTATATGTAGTTTTTCAATATTCCAAAACAAAGGCCAGAGATGGTCAGTAAGGAAAATTTGAATAAAGTTGATGAATAATTTCATTCCTTTAAGGCCACAATGTTAAGTGAGATGGTAACATTATAGAAATTTCAGAATTTCCAAGCTCAATCAAAACACATGCCGGACATGCCACTATATTACAATCAGAGCATGTCCTATTGTCCAGGCATACCACCATCCATGCTAGGCATGCCACCCATGAAATCTTATGGCCAACCTATATCCTCTTTAAGATATAATCATCCTATTCGTCCCCCAATTATGCCAATAATTCCGATGTAATCAAGTATCAATTCAATGTCTCCAATGCAATTTGTGCATTCTTACTATACATCATGTGAATACTTTGATGGAAATTTCATTCCAATAGTTACTCCATATGGGAGTCCTCCTCCATTTGATGAATCATTTGTGATAAGATTTAAAGTTGACGTAGATAGTATATTATTTTTATTATTTATTATATATAACGCTTCAATTTTTTACAAAATATGAAATGTTTGAAAAATTCATCATTTAAGGACTATGTTGCTATTAGAAGGGTAGCAAAATTGAGCAATGATCAAAACATTCATAATCAATATTTTTCAAACCATTGACGAATAGTAATTGATCAATCATTGCTCCATCATTGTCCACTACCAGTGCCATCTGATGTTACCACAGTCCAAGAAGTTGTTGGACAATATGTGGCTTGGCCTTCCAATGAAGTTGTACTAAATTTTGATATGGTACTATTGATTTTTACTTAAGATAACATTATTTTTACTAGTATTATATTATTATTCTTCTATTGTTACTAACATATTTAATAAAGTTATGGTATGTACAAACAAATATTAATAATTTAATGAATTTTACAATTGAATAATAAAGATGTTCAAATTGATAAACCATGTATAATCATCTCAAATATCAACATGTTAATTAAAGATGTGGTAATCTCTTTTACAAATATACTCTTTTAACATATATGAGTTATTTTTTATGAATTCATGATATTACATTCTTATTTTGAATTTAAATATATGTAGTTTTTTGTTGGAATAAATCGGGCTATGACATGCAAATATTTGATTATTTATGAGAAGAATAGGTAGAACATATGCTTGAAATAATAAGATCACAAGAAGAATCATAACAAGAATATGATGATATTGAATACCCTAGGTATCTTGTAATATTTAATGATATTATAATTAAGTTAAATATATATATATATTATTGTAGATAAATTATATATGCATTGTATAATGAAATGTATTTAAAACTCTTTTTAAACATATTTTGGTTTTTTCTACTGTTATGTGATAAAAACATGCAATGAGGTTAGTAGAAAATAAACCAAAATATGTTTAAAAATGGTTATAAAATTTTAAGTCGATTCTACCCCTGAACTGACATTAAATTTAAAGTCAGTTCTACCCCTGAACTGACTTTAAATTTTAAATCTCCCAATTTTAAGTCGATTCACCCAACTGACATTAAATTCCTTCTTAAAAGCCTTTATTTGTAGTAGTGTTTACAAAATATTGTTAGAATGACACTAAATTAAAGTTAAAAAGCTTACATATAATCCCATAATAAGTTAAGTTTTGATACATTATGTAGGGTTTCATTCATGAACTTCATGACATAAAACCAACACAATTTAATACTAACTTACTCGGTAAACAATTAAAATTAAGTAATATTAGCTAAATATCTAATATATAACACAAATTAATGAAAAACTAAATGGGAATTTATAAATTTAAATATATAAAGTTTTTAATTAACTTACATTCAGGTACTTTTATAATAATCGTTAGTTTTTGACATTTGTAACTTTGTCGTGGCAAAGTCTATGAACTCGATACACTTTCAATATAATATAAACAAATATAATACATAATCAACGTTACTTACATGTTAAATATATTATCAAAATATTGTATATAAGATTATTTCAAAGAATCCATATACTAGCACGTATGAAGATATGACTCATATCTAACCAAAACCCAATGATGACTATAGTAGTTAAACAAACAAAGTTAACATATATAGATTAAAATTATAACTGTATTATATTGATTATATAATAAGTATAATAAGTTGAAATATGAATTACTTTCCAGGATATTAAAAAGACAACTTTTGTTTCAACCATAGCTTTAAATCCCTATTGTTTACTCTAGTAGCTTGTCTTGATACCTATTCATCATCAATTTCATCAACCAAGGGTGGATCAAGGAATTTGAATAGCTGTGTTTCATCTTTTACAACCAAATCATCATACAAGTTCCTATATTGAATATAAAAAAGTATATAATAAGACTTATGATTATTTATTAAAATTATAGATATGTTTTGAATGTTAACTTATCTACTTTTGGAATATATTTTGGCTAATACAATTTATTTTAAAAAAAGACATCAAGTAATCAACCATAATATCTATGAATTTAAATTAAACCCCAAAATATGTAAGTTAAATGACACTTTTCAAATTCCAACCGTTGCTAATTTTATTTATATAACTTACTATGATCATTATACTCTTGAAGTTTGGATTATAATTTTGGACATAAGTAGCATTGTACTTTGTTCAATGTTTCTTATTTTATGAAAATGTTGTCCTTACACTACCTTGGGAACTCAACATTTGTTGATCCTTATGAGTGACCTTCAATGTTTCCTTATTATCCGCTTGATAGCTTAATTCTCCAATAATGACCTAGGTATAAAATGATAAAAAATTAAAAAATAATTTATTAATTAATACTTTTGAATATTTTAATAAATACAAATCTTATTGGAATGGCGTCTAGTTGAATTAGATGAGGAGGTCAAGTTACAAATAAACCTTTTAGTACTCTTATAGTTTCATAATAACTATTTAAAGCTACAATGCACTCAGATTCATATGCCCTTTCTATTGTGATCCTATAATTATTTCCAATAAGTACATGATATATCACACCTCTTTGATTTGGTGCTATGGATCTAATAGTAAATATATCTCTCATCAATCAACTCTTATCCTAAAATCATGATCAATATTAGTGATTAGTATTATTGATAAATTATAATATACAATTTGAATAAATACATTAACTTACTAAAATTTCATTAATGTCAAATGGGCGATCATTGGACTGAGGAGTAGCAATTGGTATCATGTTTTCACGAGGGAGACTAACATCCTTAGGTTTGTAATTGGTAGTTTGAGTGGCATAATCACATGATTAATCTCTCAACCTCTCATTAAATATTTGTGTTAGACTTACAAGATTTTCTTCTAAGGGTTTATATATATTAATAAATGCTTAAAAAGCACTAAAATTACCATGATTTAATATACTTTAATTGATTGAAAAGATTTATATTTATATGATTTTATCATATTTTTATATAAATTTTTCTTTTTGAAATCATGGGTATTTTTATTGTTTTTTAAGGTATTTTGGCTTCAAAAATAATTTAAAGACTCAAAGAATAGTACTAGAGGTAATACATCACAAATATCTTGAGAAAAAATGAGGAAAAGTCAAGAAAATGGAAAAATGGACAAAACTGCCCAACCATACGCCGCAAGTCCGCGTGCATATCACCCTGGAAGAATGCTTGCAGTAGCTCCCAATCACGTTGCAAGTTTATGCGTAGTCACGCCCAATCACGCCAAAATTCTACGCACATCGGTGCCTGCGTCAGTGCATTTTCGACAACATATCCAGCCCAATCATGCGCGTCAGTACCCCAAACGTATGCTAGCATGTCCAATATGTGTAAATCATCATTTTTAATATATTTCCCACTTTTTTAGCCTTTTCCTCACCTATAAAAAGCCATTCTCTCCCATTGTAAAAAAACACACCTTAGGAAACAATTTTCTCAGCTCTTTTTTTCTCTAGAAAGTTTTCTTAATTTTTTTTAGTTTTAAAGTTTTCTTTTTGAGAAGAACTAGATATGTTTTTATAGATTTTTAGTTTTTGATTCAATAAACGGAAATGTAAATCTGTTTGGAGGTTTTCCTAGAACAGAATTAGCATCAAAGTGTTGTAAGGATTCTTTTAAGGTATAATTTTAATGGATTCTTTATAGTTATTTTTTATGTTTTATTCTTATATGTTATATTTAATTTGGACACCTTGAATAAATTTTAAAATGTTTAACCTCACCAAATGTGGCATTTAAATGGTTTATTTTCAAACTCTTAGAAACAAAAGAATTTATTTAATTAACCAAATTAATTATCGACCCAATTCATAGGTGTTAATTAATTTTTTTAATTAACAAGGAATATCTAACCCCACCAAAGGTGATATTCATATAAAAAAGAGAGAATCAATATATATCAATTTATATATTTAATAACCTAAATAATATGAGCAAGCATAATTAACTTAATTATTATATTCATAAATAATCTACCGTTATAAATGATAAAAATGTTGCATAAATGTTTATTGAATCCAAATCTATGTTTATCTTTAGTTATTAGATTAGGAAACACAAAAACCAAAATATCGTGATGCGATGTTTAAGATTTAATTTTGAATGTGAATGTGAATAATTTTAGAATTGTTAAAACTAAAAATATTTGTTGAAATATTAGAAGTTCACAGTGATCTATCTGTGTGAACTTTAATGATGAACATGATGGATGCAACTGCATTTTTCCATCACTACTTGCACATTCTTAGGAAATAGGTAACTTTTCTTATTTGTTTTCTTTATCTTTAATTTAAAATTGTTACATTGAGGACAATGTAAGTTCTAGGTTGAGGGTGGTGAAAAATTACCATGCTTAATTTCAAAACATTTAACAATTTTAAAAAAATTTATGTTCACATTTCCATTTTTTATTGTATTTGATTTTATTTTCTTTGTGTGGTTTAGTAATTTTTAAAATTTTAGGATTAGTTTTATAAAATTTCTCACAAAAAATTATCATTTCTTTAAATCAAATTTAAGTAAATAGTTATTCTTTTGCACTGTTAGATTAATTTTTGAAAACATATCATGGAGTATGATAACAATATTTTATATAATTATTTTCATCAATTTTATTAATGATAATTGCTATGTTCTTGACATGTTTGTTTAATTTTAGTTATATAAATTAATATTTACCTTTTATGTGTTAATAAATACAATTTTAATAAAATTAAATAATTTGTATCGAAAATGTACTTAATTTCAAATTTATGTCCACAAATATAATTTCAAATAATAGTGTTCTTAATTACAATTTATAAAAGTTGAAAATAAAACTTAAATTAAATTTGCGCTTAATTGAAATTAATAAAAGGTGAAAAATTTAATTTAATATTAGAAAAGGGCTTAATTGTAATTAAAGAAAGTTTGAAAATGTAATTGGATTAAATTTGTGGGCCAAAATGCAATTAATGAAAGTGTAATTTTCTGTGCAGGTAAAAAGAATCCACGCACCAAGTTGCACGTTGAAAACGTGGACCGTCCGATTAAAGAAGAAACGACTGAGATTCGTGCGTCCCTATCACACCCGGCCAAAGCGAGTGGGTGCAGATCTTTATTTTTCACGCGGCTCGGCGCCTGACTGGGGCCCACCTTCCGTGCAGGCCGGCGTGCTGGTGGGACCCACCTCTCTGACGCATCTAGCTACTGTCCCCCACCTTCGCGCGCCCTTTTTCCCGTGCGGTCGATCCACGTGCGCCTGGTTATTCCACGAACCATAATATGCCGCGTGTCCCATTTTATCTATCAGCAAATCATTTTTTGACACGCGGCATGTTACAATGAGCGCCAAAGTGCAGGATCAAGCCCGCGTTGCAGCCGTTGTCTCCCATCGTTTTCGCGCTGCAATCCGTGCGACAATTCTCTGTGAGCCCGTCCTTGCTATGCAATTATATGCTGCCACGTGTCCCACAATTTATTTCAGCGAATAAGGTGTTGACACGTGGCATGCATAATAAATTAAAAAATGCAGAAACGGCTCCTTGTCTCACGCGTGAATTAAAATAAGGTTTCGATTTTCGCGTGACCGTAGATTTTAAGGGTAATTTCGGGGTTTTATTTTCGATACAAATTGTAACGCTTGTTTGTATTTTAATATTTTTAATGTATTTTTTTAGCTATAAATAGGAGATATTATGAATGAGTTAAGGAGTTTTTTTTTTGGAAAGTGTTTTTTGCAGTTTAGAATTTTTATGGTATTAGGGGTTGGACGGTGGAACACGCAGAAGCCATTTTTGGCTTCTGTTGTGTTCCATGTGTGCCAAATATTTGTTTTAAGTGATGTTTTAATTTTATGTGTTCTTCATCTTATTTTCCTTGAACTATTGTAATTTTTATTTTAAATTTATGAAGTAATTTAATTTTTCTAGGGTTGCATTTGATCTAAATTTATGAAGCTTTGATTTTAACTATTTTTGAAAGATTTATAAGACGTTCGATTTGTTCATTCTATTTTGTGCTTAATGCTTTTTAATTATTTACGAATCTTATCAAAACGATCCGTGGAACATAAATAAACTTGGAAGAGGCATCTGTGTGTGTATTGCTCGTAAATAGAATGACATGTATGATGAAGGATAGAAATATACCCTAATTGTATGTGTGGCCATTTGAGAACTTAGAACTTAATGAATCTTATTAAATTTAATTCTCATAGAGATATAGTGAATTAGTTTAACGAGGTGTGTTTATACGGAGCTCGGAAGAGATGTATGAATAAAATTAGAAGTTTTTGGTTGACAAATTAAATGTACCAAAAAAATAGAAATAAAAAGAAAATAACACGATTTGAGTGGATTAGTTTAGTGAAAAATTGCAATCCTAGATTTCTTTTATTTTATTTTTAAACCTTTTTCTTAACTTATTACAATTAACGATTATTTTGGATGAAATTAGAGAGATACAATTTTAGTACTCAACAAACTATAGTAACAAATCTCTGTGGGAACGATACTTTACTTACAAATCTTTATTACTTGTGACCGTGTATGCTTGCACGTTTTTATGTTCTCCAAAAGAGACAACAAGTTTTTTGGCGCCGTTGCCGGGGATTTGTTTTACTATTTTCATTGTTGATATTAATACCAATCAATCTGATTTTTAATTCAAAAAAAAACAATTTATTGTTGTGTGTTTAATTTATTTTTCAATTTTCTCGTGGGTTGAGATTTTGTTTGACACACAAATCTTAATTCACAAAAGAATAAAAATAAAAAATAAAAAATAAAAAATTTATGGTTATTGTTTCTTAATTTATTTTTCAATTTTCTCGTAAGTTGAGATTTTGTTTGACACACAAATCTTAACTTATAAAAAGAAAAACAAATTGAGAAGTCAAGCTGAAGACTATAAATCAAGCGCTTCTTGGGAGGTAACCCATGTGTTTTATATTTATTTTTTATTTTTCGCATGTATTGCTTTTTATATTTTGTTATGTTAAATTTTTTTTGTAGGTGCAAATTGTAGGTAATGAAGCTATTTTGGCTTAACCAATCAAACAAACCAGCAAGTTTCTTTAAACCCATCTCATATGTTCTCTAACTTGCACACATTGAGGACAATGTGTATATTAAGTTTGGGGGTGGTTAATATATTTCGTAATTGAAATACTTTTTGGACGTTCGTGCTTGTGAAATTTTTTTTTTTGTTTGATTGATTGAAGATATTTTGCAATAAATAGTGATTTATTTTTATTTCTTCTCTTTAAATGGTGCATAGCTCTTTGGGTGAATAGCTCTTTGGTCGGGTGTGATAGGGACGCACGAATCTCAGCCGTTTCTTCTTTGATCGGACGGTCCACGTTTCACGCGTGTAACTTGGCGCGTGGATTCTTCTTACCTGCGCAGAAAATTACACTTTCATTAATTGCATTTTGGCCCACAAATTTAATCCAATTACATTTTCAAACTTTCTTTAATTACAGTTAAGCCCTTTGCTAATATTAAATGAAATTTTTCACCTTTTATTAATTTCAATTAAGCCCAAATTTAATTTAAATTTTATTTTCAATTTTTATAAATTGTAATCAAGAACACTATTATTTGAAATTATATTTGTGGACATAAATTTGAAATTAAGTACATTTTCGATACAAATTATTTAATTTTATTAAAATTGTATTTCTTAACACATAAAAGGTAAATATTAATTTATATAACGAAAATTAAACAAACATGTCAAAAACATAGCAATTATCATTAATAAAATTGATGAAAATAACTGTATAAAATACAGTTATCAACACCCCCAAACTTAAGTTTTTGCTAGTCCTCGAGCAAAATGAAGGAAATAAAACAAAGATAACTGCATTTAAAATAGTGATTTTCAAAATAATTCATGTCTTTCGAAATTACATAACTCAAAGAAATAAAAGAATTTTATCTAAGCATCTAAATCAATTTAAAAGTATATTACATTTTCACAATGAATTTTATTGTGTGTGTGAAGTCTTTTCATATTTTATCACATGCAATCCGGATTAGTTTATACAAATATAAAAATCAAACAAATTTTCATGAAATCACAAATCTCATAAGTTTATTTTTCATTTCTCTCTCCACTAATGTAGACAAACACAAAACACCAAATCAATAGAACTTTATTAAGCTTGTAATG
Source organism: Hippophae rhamnoides (assembly GCA_033030585.1). Taxonomy (NCBI): domain Eukaryota; kingdom Viridiplantae; phylum Streptophyta; class Magnoliopsida; order Rosales; family Elaeagnaceae; genus Hippophae; species Hippophae rhamnoides. The sequence goes on along the minus strand of CM065429.1, from coordinate 46,698,941 downwards.
TATGGCTTAGGTAAAGGTAGGATAAAAAGGATACTTTTTAGCTCAACTTTTCCCAAACAACATTTTAGGATTGAAAAAGATAACTTCTATCATCACAATAATTACTTCCCAATTTGGGATTTATCATCACATAGCATCCTCTTTTTTTTTATTTCTGCTTTTTTTTTCTTTTCTACTTTTTTGTTTCTTTTTTTTCAGAATCTATTTTTTTTTGGTTTCTTCTTTTCTGCTTTTTTTTCTTAGTATCCTCTTTTTTTCTGATATATTTTTAAATATTTACTAACAATTTTCACATGTTAGTGAGATAAGAAAAATAGATATATCTACACACACACACACACACACACATATATATATATTTGGTAGGCTTTTGAAATCAGAAACATATATATAAACTTTGAAGCTCAAAAGGGGTATACTATGGATAATGCATGTAAAGGTAGATAGAAAGGCTAAAACGATCCAAAGATGGCCTAAATCATTTTCTTAGCTAAATGTCATCTATAATTTCGCCTCGAGAGAAAATCAAACAAATTCTAAAAATTGTGACACCACAAATATCAATCGAATTCCATACTCACATAAACATTCTCTAAATTAGCATAGCAATTCAAAAGTCAAGACTAGTGCTCATGAATATTTATTCTTGTAAAAAAGAAACATACGTAAAAATTATTCATCACTTAGACAACATTCAAATTTTTCAAAGAGCTATGCACCATTTAAACAGAAGAAATAAAAATAAATCACTATTTATAGCAAAATATCTTCAATCAATCAAACAAAAGAAAAAATTTCACAAGCATGAATGTCGAGAAAGTATTTCAATTACGTAATATATCAACCACCCCCAAACTTAATATACACATTGTCCTCAATGTGTGCAAGTTAGAGAACATATGAGATGGGTTTAAAGAAACTTGCTGGTTTGTTTGATTGGTTAAGCCAAAATAGCTTCATTACCTCCAATTTGCACCTACAAAAAAAATTAACATAACAAAATATAAAAAGCAATACATGCGAAAAATAAAAAAATAAATATAAAACACATGGGTTGCCTTCAAAGAAGCGCTTGATTTATAGTCTTCAGCTTGACTTCTCAATTTGTTTTTTTTTATAAGTTAAGATTTGTGTGTCAAACAAAATCTCAACTTACGAGAAAATTGAAAAATAAATTAAGAAATAATAACCATAAATTTTATATTTTTTTATTTTATGAATTAAGATTTGTGTGTCAAACAAAATCTCAACCCACGAGAAAATTACAAAATAAAAAAAACAACAAATATAAGCAAAAACAAAATTCATTTTTCTTTTTGTGAGGTAAGATTTGTGTGTCAAACAAAATCTCAACCCACGAGAAAATTGAAAAATAAATTAAACACGCAACAATAAATTTTTTTGAATTAAAATCAGATTGATTGGTATTAATATCAACAATGAAAATAGTAAAACAAATCCCCGTCAATGGCGCCAAAAACTTGTTGTCTCTTTTGGAGAACATAAAAACGTGCAAGCATACACGGGCACAAGTAATAAAGATTTGTAAGTAAAGTATCGTTCCCACGGAGATTTGTTACTATAGTTTGTTGAGTACTAAAATTGTATCTCTCTAATTTCATCCAAAATAATCGTTGATTGTAATAAGTTAAGAAAAAAGTTTAAAAATAAAATAAAAGAAATCTAGGATTGCAATTTTTCACTAAAATAATCCACTCAAATCGTGTTATTTTCTTTTGATTTCTATTTTCTTGGTACATTTAATTTTTCAACCAAAAACTTCTAATTTTATTCATACATCTCTTCCGAGCTCCGTATAAACACACCTCGTTAAACTAATTCACTATATCTCTATGAGAATTAAATTTAATAAGATTCATTAAGTTCTAAGTTCTCAAATGGCCACACATACAATTAGGGTATATTTCTATCCTTCATCATACATGTCATTCTATTTACGAGCAATACACACACAAATGCCTCTTCCAAGTTTATTTATGTGCCACGGATCGTTTTGATAAGATTCGTAAATAATCAAAAAGCATTAAGCACAAAATAGAATGAACAAATCGAACGTCTTATAAATCTTTCAAAAATAGTTAAAATCAAAGCTTCATAAATTTAGATCAAATGCAACAATAGAAAAATTAAATTACTTCATAAATTTAAAATAAAAATTAAAATAGTTCAAGGAAAATAAGATGAAGAACACAGAAAATTAAAACATCACTTTAAACAAATATTTGGCACACATGGAACACAACAGAAGCCAAAAATGGCTTCTACGTGTTCCACCGTCCAACCCCTAATACCATAAAAATTCTAAACTGCAAAAAAAACTTTCCAAAAAAAAAACTCCTTAACTCATTCATAATATCTCCTATTTATAGCTAAAAAAAATACATTAAAAATATTAAAATACAAACAAGCGTTACAATTTGTATCGAAAATAAAACCCCGAAATTACCCTTAAAATCTACGGTCACGCGAAAATTGAAACCTTATTTTAATTCACGCGTGAGACAAGGAGCCGTTTCTGCATTTTTTAATTTATTCTGCATGCCACGTGTCAATGCCTTATTCGCTGAAATAAATGGTGGGACACGTGGCAGCATATAATTGCATAGCAAGGACGGGCTTACGGAGAATTGTTGCACAGATTGCAGCGTGAAAAAGATGGGAGACAACGGCTGCAACGCGGGCTTGATCCTGCGCTTTGGCGCTCATTGTATCATGCCGCGTGTCAAAAAATGATTTGCTGATAGATAAAATGGGACACGCAGCATATTATGGTTCGTGGAATAACCTGGCGCACGTGTATCGACCGCACGGGAAAAAGGGCGCGCGAAGGTGGGGGACAGTAGCTAGATGCGTCAAAGAGGTCGGTCCCACCAGCACGCCGGCCTGCGCAGAAGGTGGGCCAAATCACATATATTCCTTCTTTGAATCAACCTTGAGAGTATACTTGTCATTTTTCTATAAAATGATTCGTGCACTTGTGAGAGTTTTACAAATATAAAACCAAAGTATTTGGAAGATTGACGTTACCGGTTTTGTTCATCATATACTTACCAAGTTCATATAATATTTCTTTGGCACATTTTTGTGCTTTTTCCTTGGACCGTGATGATATTGCATTAGACTCACATATTGCGAAGCCTATGCTCCTAATGTATAAAACAAAGCATTATTTTCATGTGCTTTTGGTAGCTCACATTTATCTATTTTATCTTGATTTGTTTTCAATATATAAATAAACAATTTAACTAATATTAATTAAATGTAAATAAAAATTTAATTGATTACAATATTGAACTTATCCTCAAATCAAATAATGCTTGTTTCTCTAACAATTAATACCTTCTTAGATCATTTCTTAGGCACCTTGTTTCCACAAACAAGTCCATTTGGATGACTCCATGATCTAACCCTTTCTCCTATTATTTCATTTACCTATTGAGTAAAACATAAACTTAATACATATACATCAATTTGACAAATTCAAATAACATTTAGTATTATTATTGAATTTAAATTACCTTATCATATCAATTTTCATCCTAGGGACGCTTGTTTTCCAATTCTATTAAGAAATCTATTCTTGACATATACCTTTTTGGATTGTTTGCTTCCCCTACATAAATCTATTCTATTAAATATATTACAAGGAATATTGAAAAATAGTAAATCAATAAAAAAAGTATACCTAAAACTTCACTTTGCCTATAATAAATAAACTTTTTTCAAAGAAGATTCTTAATCTAAGGCATTTTTGGTGGCTTTGTGTACTACTCTTCTAGATTCAATGGGTTTAGGTAAGACCTTAAATAAGGAACATTAAAAATCCGCTATCTTAGAGCAATGTATTCCCAACCCTTAAAAAGCCTATACCTACCCTGAAAAAGGTAATAAAATTATAAGTACCAACATTTTTCATAAATACTGTACAAGAATAGTGAGATATATGTGATCATAAAATTATCTTCACCACTAGTTTATAATTCAACTAATCATATCATGAAAGAAAATAGTTTCTTAAGTTTTAAATCATTTTCATAGTTTAAAATCTCTCTTGAATTCTTAACTTTAACTTTAGAAGTTTAGGTCTGCTTAATACTTCTCATCGTTTCTTACAGTGTAATTGATTAATGATGCGATCGTTAATCAACCTAAATCCTAAACAACCTACAATAATACTTAATAGATTTAATTCATTCATTGCATTAAAATATAAGAAGTGATAACTAAATTAGGCAGTATTAAAAAAATTGATAACCTTTAATGTAGGCATTCAATCATACTTATGATATCAGCCACAAGGTGCCATTTTGACTAAGAATGTTGGTAATTGAAAGTTTATAAGATATGGATCCAATTAACCTAGAAAATGTGAATAGGTTATTTTTAATTTTTACCAATTTATAATTTAATAACCTAAACAAAGCAGCCAGGCATGCAATCATGTATAAAAATAAAGTGCAAAAATAAAAGAATAACATATGATATTTTTAATTGGAAATAACCTAGGCCACAACCATGACCTAATAAGAAAACCACCGGTCCACTAGACCACTTAACTTTCTACTATGAAAAAAATGTTCAAGTACAAATTTAGTCTTATGCTACCCTCCATAGGATACTGCCCCAATGTACCTTACTTACGAGCCCTTGCTTTGTTTTCACAATTTCCAATATTAGCGTGAGCGGTTTCCAGACTAATATTCTAATAAGCTTCCCACCAATTAGATACATTTATGAATTAACTAAAAAATGGTTATCATAAAAACACAATTGCCTGTGTGTTTTAGAATTGATTTAATAATGAATAATCCTAAATAGATGATTCAAAACATATGTTAATTAAATCAAATCAACTAGTAAATCCTAGAGCAAAAAGATCAAGAATAGCTTCAATAAAAATAGTTTCTTTAAAGATTAATAATCAAATCAAATAACAATGATATGAAAAAAACATTATTTGATCTAACAATTTAAGAACAAAAATAAAAAAAGAAGCTAGAAGAACATATGATCAAAATATCATAAACTAATTAGACTTATTAATCAATCAAACATAACCACCAATATTCGATAGATTAACTAAATAAAGAAGCCTAAAGAATTATGAACTTTTATTTGCAAAACAAGAGAGAGAAATTAAGAAGAGAATAATGTTTTTGTGTCATTGATTGAAACAATGAGCAATGAGTTTTATTAATAGGAAAAATTAAAACCCTTAATCCTATGTAATTGATAAATATCTTTTTTATTACAAATAGGATTAATAATACTCATTAATTAAGAAAAATCCTATATAATTGATAAATATATTTTCTATTACAAATAAGATTAGTAATACTCACTAATTAAGAAAAATCCTATTTAAAAAAGAGTTATTTTAAAATAGATTCATTAATCATGAAAATTCCTATTTAAAAAAGAGTTCTTTTAAAGTATATCTTATGCTATCTTTTAGGCTAAAGATTTAAGCTATAATTTAGAGTATATCTTATATAATATTTTAGCATATATCTTATTTTATATTTTAGCATAAATATGTTAGAAACAAAAATAATTCTAGATTTATAAATATGTGCTATTAAATGCAAGAGTGCAATCCTATGTGCTATAGTTATAACAGATATACCTAATGTATAACTATTTGAAACTTTGAAATTTCTTCATTTTTATTTGATAGACTTGATAACGAGCTTAAAAATAAGTTATAGGTAAATATTTTGTCCACAAAAATAGCCGAAACTTATAATCCTTACAAACTCACTCTTTTGGCATTTTCTTGTGGCAAAACCTCTCTCGCACTATATAACACTTATAGGAATAAGATAAAATACAATAATGCTCTAGACTCCATAGTAGAACTATCCTATGATATGATGATTCCATCTTTGGTGCAACTTGAAAAGCTTGTAAGTAATTGAAATGACATAGGCAAAGCAAACAATAACTTGGCTTAAAAGCCTCATTGTACATTAGTTCAGTTTACATAAAATAAGCGAAGTGTAAAGAATAATCATGTAGTATGCATTTATACCAATCAAGTTTAATTAAATATGTTCTCCCCCTATATGCAAAATAAAATAAAAACATAGAAGTAAAACACATTATTCTCTCTCCCTTTTTGACATACGAGAAGGATGAATCATTAGAAAAAGCAATGAAGCTAAACTCCTAAAGATATAGCAATGTAAAAGTAGAGTAATGCAAAAGTGCAATGTGCTTTAAACTCCCCTAAGTTCTATGACTCTGTAACTTAGAAACTTATTAAAAAAGGTAATAAGGAAAAAAAAGATATAAATGAAAACAAATTTGATTTTTTTTAAATTTATATAAATAGCCACTTAAGGTACTAAACTCATTTAATCACAAATGAGTACACGACCAATTGAGAACTTATCTTTTTATTTATTTTTATTTTTTTAACTCAATTTTTGATTATTTATTGTATAAATAAGCAAGTAAAGTAGAAGAGTCACACTTCACACATATAATGACATATTGACATTTATTTAAAAGCATTATATATGTTTAAACTCCACAAATATGTCAATTAAGTCATTTATGATCAATCAAAAAAGATTCAAAAGGAAAAAATATTACCTATCATGTAAAATTATAATCGAGTCTTCAATTTCACAAAATAAATATATCTACTAAAAGAGGACTTAAATTTTTTTTCTTTATTTTATATATGAGGTAAATGATATTTTTTTAACCTATATTGGCTCTTTCTTTTTATGCATTCAATGTATAAGATTTATAAGTAGTCACTTTTTGTATAATATTTCCTTCTTTTTTTTGCATAAGCCATAAACCTAGCATGATAACTTTCACACTAGTTATAAGGTAGCCATCTTCGCTCATTGTGGTAGCTTCACACATCATAGTAGGTAGCCCTCTCAATACTAGGTGCCTCTATACGGTAAAGTTTTTAAAAAGTAAGAAATAGAACTCAACATAATTTTACAGTCAAGATTAGTTGAAGTCTTAGAGTCTTTCAAAAAAATTCATAAACTTCAAGCATATCTTATATGTGTGTTTGTGAATGTGTGAATAAGTTTATGTCAATATCGATCATCACATGTACAAGAATGTGTGTGTGTGCATAAGTCAAAATTATAAAATATTTTATACAATAAATATGAAAATGAGTTGAGTCACTAAAAATGAGGTTATGTATATGTAAGTATTAAATAAGTTCAATACAATGTTGATCAGATAAGGATGCTACTTCTATTTTTTTAAAGTTTAACTAATAAAATAAAAACAATATAAAGATTACTCATCTAGGGTCATTTAAGCACTATAATAAAAATACCTAGATGAAGGAATAAAAGATGGTCAGGTGACTAGAAAAAAACAATCTTTCCTAACTCACATTTTCTTGCATTTTGGTTTCTCTATATCATTGGGTTGGGACTCAAAAAACTTAGGTTTCATAAGCGTGTTCTTGAACTTAGCTATACTTTTCGTATTAATCCCAAATGAAGATGCAGTATGCATATTAGGATGATGATAATGAGTCCTACCATTAAAAGTACTAAATTTTATTTGCCTCTTTAAGCCTAAGACTTCATGCTTCCTTGTATAATTTTTGAATACGTTATTATAATTTACATTCATCCTTGAATATGATGTAGCATGTATAGATGTATAGATGGATCAAGTTCAAAAGCATTCCTTAAAAATCTACATTTTGGTCTTATATGACCTTTCTGACCACAATGATGATAAAAAGACACAAATTTAACAATTTTTTCTACCACAGGTGCAATAGTTCTTTATGCATAAGTAGTAATAGTAGGAGTAGAGTTTAAGAAACTTAAAAATGTGGTCTTTGATGTTGAATGTGTTGACTGCTCATCTATGTATCCAAGACCTCTCTTATCTCCATGTAGCTTTCCATAGTATATGACTTTGATCAATTTTTCATCACCTATGGTCAAATTCCTCACCATTTCTTTAACAATACTAATTTATTCCCTAAAGTTTTTGTTTTCCTCAATGGTTTCTGCAAGTCTTAGATTCAAGTCATTAATATTTTTAGACAATTCTTTTTTATATTTCTCTAGACTAGAGGAATTTGTTTTGTGAACACTGATGATATCATTAAGTTAGTTACTTCCACAATTAGTTTATCACTCTCTTCCCTAGCACCTAGAAAATATGAATAGTTCCTCATAACTCGATACATAAAACTTAGACAATAGGAAAAAAGAGCTTACTTCCTCATTTGCTTCATCCGAGCTAGAGTCAGAGTCATTGTGGTGTGCTTTGGTAGTTACGGTGAAGGCACGATAGTTATTGTCATCATCTTCTGAGTTAATTGCATTATCCTGCTCACTTTCTGTGTCATTCATTGTAGCATTAAATGCTTTTCCAAATTTCTTTTTATTGTTTGCACAATCTATATAAATACGACCAAAGCCCACACAAGTGTAGCATTGAGGACTAGTGAGCTTATTTTTCTGACCATCAGAGATAGGAGGCTTGATATCCCTTGACTTTTGGTCCCTCGAACAAATAGATGATCCCTTATTAGATTGATTATTCTATTGACCCTTCTTTTTCAGAAACTTCTTCAATTTTTGTGCTAGTAAGACTAATGACTCATCATTTATATCCTTATCACTATTAGAGATGTCCATTTTGGAGCTTTTGAATGCCATATCCTTGATTTTATTGGGGCAATCAAGAGTAAGCTCATAGGTTTGGATTAACCCGAAAAATTCATCAATATTTAGTGTGTCCACATTCTTACTTTCCTCTATCGTTGTAACTTTCATCTTGTAGTCTACTGTTGAAGATCTTAGAAGTTTGCGTACTTGTATTGGTTGTGTAATTTTCTCATCAAGGTTAGAACAAGCATTTGTGATATCACAAAAGCGAGCATAGAATTGACCAAAAGTTTCAGTGTTGCTCATTTTAATGGAATCAAACTCAGATGTTAACAATCTCAATTTTGTTTGTTTTACTTGAGAAGTTCCCTCATGAGCAAGAGCAAGTGCATTCCATGCATCTTTAGTAGTCTCACAGTTAGAGATGCAATGAAATCCATCCATCAACACTACATCAAATATTGAGCTTAGACCTTTTTGGTTTTCCCCACTAAGGGTGCATTTTTTAGTGGTCCAGTCTCTTCTTGGCTTTGTGATTATTACATCATCTTTCATTACCGAATGTGGTTCCCAACCATCAAGAATAACATCCTAGACTTTTTCATCTTTTCTGAGAAAGGCTTGTATGCGAGCCTTCTAATAAGGGTAATTATACCCATCAAAGAGTGGGGGTCTAACAGATGACCCACCTTCTTTCATTTGGTCTATAAGTAGGAGTGTGTGTCTCTAAGGATCAATCTCACTAAGTGTGTCTAATGTTGATTTGATACCAATTGAAAGTTTATAAGATATGGACCTAATTAACCTAGATAGGGGTGAATAGGCTATTTTTAATTTTTACCAATTTATAATTTAATAACCTAAACAAAGCGGACACACATACAATCGTGTGTAAAAAAAGTGTGAAAATAAAAGAATAACACATGATATTTTTAGGTGGAAACAACCTAGGCCACAATCATGACCTACGAATAAAACAACAGGTCTACCGGACCACCTATTATGAAAAACAAATGTTCAAGTACAAACTTGGTCTTATGCTACCCTCCTTAGGATACTGGCCCAATGTACCTTACTTACGAGCCCCTGCTCTGTTTTCATAGTTTTCAATATTAGTGTAAGCAGTTTTCATACCAACGTTCCAATAAGCTTCCCGCCAATCAAATACGTTCCTGAATTAATTGCAAAATGGTTAGCACAAAAACACAATTGCCCATGTGTGTTCTAGAATGGATTTAATAATGAATAATTCTAACTAAATGATTCAAAACATATGTCATTTACATCAAATTCACTAGTAAATCCTAGAGCAAAGAGATCAAGCACAAGTTCAATAAAAATAGCTTCTTTAAAGATTAATAATCAAATCAAATAACTATGATATGATAAAAATAATTATTTTATCTAACAATTTAAAAAAAATAAAGAAGAAGCTAAATAAACTAATTAGGCTTTTTAATTAATCAAACATAACCACCAATATTCGATAGATTAACTAAATAAAGAAGCCTAAAGAATTATGGTCTTTTATTTGCAACAAAAGAGAGAAATTAAGAAGAAAAGAATAATGCTCTTGTGTGGTTGATTAAAATAATGAGTAATAAGTTTTATTTATAGGAAAAATTAAAACCCTTAATCTTATGTAATTGATAAATATCTTTTCTGTTACAAATAGGATTAGTAACTCATTAAATAAGAAAACTCATATATGATTGATAAATATCTTTTCTTTTACAAATAGGATTAATAATACTTACTAATTAAGAAAACTCTTATTTAAAGAAGAGTTTTTTTTAAATAGACTCATTAATAATGAAGATTCCTATTTAAAAGAGTTCTTTTAAAGTATATTTTATGCTAAAGATTTAAGCTATAATTTAGAGTATATTTTATCTAATATTTTAGCACATATATTATTATATATTTTAGCAACAAAAATAATTCCAAAATTATAAATATGTGCTATTAAATGCATGAGTGTAATCTTATGTGTTATAGTTGTAAAATACATACCTAAAGTACGATTATCTGAAACTCTGACGTTTTTTCAACTTTATTTGATAGACTTGATAGCTAGCTTAAAAATAAGTTACATGTAAATATTTTGTCCACAAAAATAACCAACATTTATAATCGTTACAATAATTTTGGACTAACATCTTAAACTAGCAATAAATATATTATTATAATAAACTAGTTGTATATTACAATTCATAACATGCATAGTTTTGACATTCAAATATAGAATGAAACACGTTTAAATTCAAGAATTGAAACAAAAAATTATTATTACATTATATTAATTAAATCATAATCTAAGGCTTAGAATTGCCCATAGCTAGACATAAATTCTAAAAAATCAACTTATTTTCATCAAAAATTATAAAGAAGAGAATTAAAAAAAAGCTTATGAAAAATATATGATGAAGCCAATACAACCCTAATCTTCAATCTATAATGTGTTCTTTAGAATTTTTATCTTTCTTATTCCTTGTAGCAATTTTTTTTCTCTAATGACCTACTGGGTATCTTTATAGTGTTTTTTAGTCTAATTCAATTTGGATTAGACTTTGCTTGATCCAATGGTCGAGATTAGGAGTTGCAAGATTTAACTATTGATTGGATGACTAGATCAATTGATACCCTTTCTCGATCGATCTAACCTTAACGATTTTCAACCCTAGAGTGCTTAATCGATCCTCAATTAAAGCTTGATTGATCCAATGTGGTTCGATCTATTAAGTCTCTTTTGGATTGATCTAGCAACGATTGTTGTTCATCAATTTGTTGTCTTGACTTGTGGATCGATCCTTGATCTATTGAGTTCTTTTTCAATCTATCAACCCTTTTATCCATATTTTTCATCCAAGAGGTCTCGATCAATTGATCAAAATCGAGTATCCTATCCTTTTTCTAAACACATATTATTGTCTCTTTTTGCTCATTTTGTATCCTAATGCTTGTATAACATAAACTAAATAAATAAAATGCATAGGAAATAATTATTTATGATAAATATGTGAAAATTAATGCATAAATATTTGTATAAAATGACACTAATCAAATTCCTTTGACATAAGTTACGCCATCAAAATTTAAAATATCTTAAACAACTTTCTAGCGGTTAAAGTCTTGGGTCAACTATTAGTTATTGGTACATATATTATAATTATTTAATAAATAAATAGATTTTTTACCACCGAATCTTAAAAGTTGTTACAAAAATATTATCAAAATTAAACACAAATCTAAGATTTTAAATAAAAAATAACTGAACATTACCCTTAAAATTTAAACCGGACCTAAATTTTCATAAAAAAATAATTCAAAATTATAATTATTATATTTTATATATAAAATATAAATTTGTAATATTGAATCAAGGTAGGATATCTTACCTCAAAAAATTTAACCTAAATCTAAAATTTTAAATAAAAAAATATCATAAATTAATACAAATTTTCCCTCCCACTATCAAATCCTTAAGTTTATTGTCCATAGTTATCCAAATCCAAGAAAAATTTCGACATCCCAAGTCAAAACAAACTATATAGTGTTAAAATATTTATTACTAAAATTGAAAATTTTAGTACGAGAATAGTGTATATAATGGTTAGCAAATTATTATTAAATTAGCCCACGTATTTGTATTTAAACACTCGCAGTTGGGATAAAAATGTGGGCCTAATTAACAGCACTTCTCTATTTTTTTTTGGCACCAAAGGGAAGGCAGGATAGAAAGAACCCTAATACTTTCTCTTTGATCTCCTCTTTCTGATACCCCCTTCCGTTTTAGAAGACATTCCAATCTTCGAATTCTCTTATCCGTGTCAGATTTTCTGCAGTTGAAGAAATCAGAGAAAAAGAAGAAGACAATGAGTGGAAAATTACAGAAGAAGAACAAATCATTCCAACCAATTGGCCATCTCAAACAACATGATCGACTCTTTAATGTGAAATCTTTTGCCGGGTATGAAAATCTTTCCCCCAAAAATTCAAGCATTCAAATTCAAACCTAGTTTTGCAGAAAAACATGACAGAAACAGAACAACCAGGTTATTGTTACAGATCAGGAACTTGATAATTTCAATGTCGATGAGCTTAGAAGAGATCTTTTTGAAAAATCTGAATCTGATCGCAAGGAAAATAAAAGGCTACCAATGGAAGGTTATGATACTACTAAACCTCCTTTTTTCGATGTTAGTGATTATTATTTGTTGATACAAGTTTGTTAATAATAATACTGAAACAATATTACCGAAAAACCTGATATGAACTGCTTGGGTTGAGTCGCGGACTAGGTCGCTCTCTTTAAGACGTTTCGCGGCTCTGCCCAATTTGTGCAAGCAAACACAGCCCCGTCGTCCCCAGGATAAAACAGTCCAGAATCTTTTTTTCTCTGTCTCGGAACTTCACTGCACTGATGAAGACCAGAATGCTACACCTGAAAAAATTTGTTGCTCGGAAAACTAAAAAATAACTTAGAGTTGCAGAGAGAATTGTTTGCTGAGATTGTTGTGTTGTAAATGAGAGCTGAAGCCCTCTTTTTATAGGTTTTAGAAACCGTGTGGCAATTATGAATAAAACGGTAATGTCTGGGAATTAAGAGCGTAACGGCCATTCTGAGTAATGAAGAGTAACGACCATTTTCAGATTAAAGACGAGTAACAGATATTTTTGTGAGTAAATACGAGCAACAACTCTTTTTCTGAATAAAGAAGACAAACGGCCATTTAACGGCCATATTCTTAATAAAAGAAAATAACGGTCATTTTTCTGAAGAAAAAAAAATATATATAACAACCATTTTTGTAAGTGGAAAAGTTTTCCTTAAAAGAATATTTTACCAAAAAATAAAATACCACCTCACGCACACGGACTCGGCACGGCATGGCCGATCGGTCGGACGGACGGCGACGGCGGCGGCGCGCGTATGCGCATGTGTGGTATCACATTTGCCTAGGTCCTCTCCCCTTCCACAAAAGTGGGTGCCCCTTGGGGCCCAATCCCAATAGCCAACTCTTCACTATTTATACCTCTTTAAAATAATGTAAAAAATCAATGTGGGACAAGGCACATTTCCCAACAATCAATTTTTTTATTAAATTTCATCTTTTTTCAAACAATCCCCCACTTGAATTTTATATAAAAATAATTTTCATTGAGAAACCGATCAATTATAAGATTGTGCATAAGCGAAAAGGTGTCTATCAACTTGAACCTTTGCATAGTGTTGATGCTTTAGAATATACTAGAGTAACTCATAGTTTTGAACTCTATCTCTAACAATCGTCACACACACAACCTTTCCAAGGTGTAGTTCAAAAAAGCTCTAGCTTTACGGCCATTCATGTGTATCCTAGTATAATGAACACTCTAGTAAATTTTGCCCAAAACAATTTCATAGGAAACGGCCACACTTTCACATTCACATAGGTGAGTCTATCAAGAGTACTCCTATAGCTATGTACTCCACTCCACATAGAGTATAGAACTCATTAAGAGTTTAACAATTAACTATCCTTTTCTATCGCTTCAGGACTTCATGCTTTCAACAATATAGAATGTGATTTGATAAATAGCATGATACATCTCATATCACTTCATGACTTGTTATTACCCTTTGAACTTATTTCTTGGGATCTCCAGTCTATAAGTTGGGTTACCATCATAAGTGAATCTTCATTCTAAGGACATTAATCCCATTCCTTTTGAGGTTTTGAAAACCTTCTGTCTTGGTAATCCTTTCGTCAAAGGATCTACCAAATTTTCATTAGAACGTACATGATCCACTCTTACAGCTCCCGTAGACAAAAATTCTCTAACAGTACTATGCTTACAATGTATCTGTCATCTCTTGCCGTTGTAGTAACGGTTTTGAATCTTTTGAATAGCCACGGTACTATCGATGTGGATCAAAACAACTAGTATCGGTCTTTCCCACAAAGGGATCTCAACTAACAGAGTTCTTAGCCAGCCTGCTTCTTCACTAGCAGTGGCTAGTGCTATCATTTCAGACTCCATTGTAGATTGAGCCAATATTGTTTGTTTCTTAGACTTCCAGGAAGCTTGACTCCAACTATGTTAAAAATATAGCCACTAGTTGCTTTGGAGTCTTCTGATAAAGTGTTCCAATCTGCATCGTTGTATCCTTCTAAAACAGCGGGAAACTTTTTATAATGTAATCCAAGGTTCATAGTTCTCTTAAGATATCTCATAACTCTTTCAATAGCATTCCAATGCTCTATATTAGGTCTACTGGTAAACCTACATAGTAGTCCCACAACATAAGCTATGTCTGGTCTAGTGCAATCAGTAGCGTAACGTAAGCTACCGATGATGCTCACATACTCAGTTTGTCTAACACTATATCCTGTGTTCTTGAACAACTTTACACTAGGATCGTAAGGAGTACATGAAGGTTTACAGTTAAAGTAAATTATATTTCTTTAAGATCTTCTCAATATAGTGAGATTGATCTAAAGAAATTCCCTTTTCAGACCTAGTTATTTTTACACCAAGGATTACACTAACTTCTCCGAGATCTTTCATATCAAAATTAGCTCTTAACAATGTTTTCACTTTATTCACAACATAAATATTTGATCCAAAAATAAGCATGTCATCCACATATAAACATATAATAGTGCAAATATTATCTTCTAATTTATAATAAATGCATTTGTCACTTTCATTTATTTTGAATCCATGTGAGATAACTAGATTATCAAATTTTTCATGCCATTGCTTAGGTGCTTGTTTTAGACCATAAAGAGATTTATCTAATTTACAAACTTTATTTTCTTGACCTGGGATAACAAAACCTTCAGGTTGATCCATATAAATTTCTTCTTCTAAATCACCATTTAAGAAAGCAATTTTAACATCCATTTGATGTACTACTAAATCATGGATAGCAGCGAGAGAGAAAAGTACACGTATGGAAGTTATTCATGTAACTGGTGAAAAGGTATCAAAGAAATCTACATTTTCCCTTTGCCTATATCCTTTAACTACAAGACGAGCTTTATATTTTTCAATAGTACCATCGGGTTTTAATTTCTTTTTTAGTATCCATTTACATCCAATGGTTTTGCAACCAGGAGGTAAGTCAACTAAATGCCAAGTCTTATTATACACAAGTGAGTCCATTTCATCATTTATGGCTTCTTCCCATAAGTTGGCATCTAAAGAAGATAATACTTATTTAATAGTTTGGGGATCTTCCTCTAAGGTATAAGCATAAAAATCAGACCCAAAATCCTTAAGGGTTCGAGCTCGTTTACTTCTTCTAATTTCAGGGTTTAATTCTTCAGTTTGTTCATTAATTCTAGTTATAGGTAAACTACTAGAAGACGAGCCCCCACTATTCTTAAATTTAAAGGGAAACCTATGTTCATAGAAATCAACATCATTTGATTCTATAACTACCTGATCTTTTAAGTCATAGAATTTATAAGCTTTACTATTCACATCATATCCTATGAATACACATTCATAAGCTCTACTAGCAAGTTTATTTCTTTTAGGATCAGGGATTCTAACATAGGCTAAACAACCCCAAGTTTTAAAATAAGTTAAATTCTTATTTTTCAAAATTTCATAGGGTGAAATTTTATTTGTAGATTTAGGAACTCTATTTAGCACATAGCAAACAGTTAATAAAATTTCTCCCCACCAATGGGAAGCAGCACCAGAGTTTAATAAAATTGCAACAACTGATTCAGTAAAAGTTCTATTTTTTCTTTCAGCTTTGCCATTCATTTCAGGAGAATAAGGTGCAGTTTTTTCATGAATGATTCCATGAGTTTTATAAAAATCATTGATGATATTGGAATCATATTCGGTGCCTCTATCACTTCGAAACCTTTTTATTTTCCTATTAAGTTGATTTTCAATCTCAGTCATAAATATTATAAACATGTCAAACGCTTCACTTTTATTTTTCATTAGATATACATAAGTGTAATCTGAACAGTCATCTATAAAAGTTATAAAATAACATTTTCCATTTCTTGTTAAATTTCCATCAAGTTCACATATATCAGAATGAATTAATTCTAAAGGTTCAGATTCTCTAACTACTGATTTATGTGAAGTTTTGGTTATTTTAGCTTGACTACAAAAATCACATTTTTCAAAATCATTTAAAGATAGTTTAGGAATTAGTTCTAAGCTACTCATGTTCTTGATTATGAATTTATTAACATGAAAAAGTCTAGCATGCCAAATATTAAAAGAACTCAACATGTAAGCAGGAGATGAGGTTTTATTGATTTCAACATTTAATTTAAACATGCCATCAGTGGCGTACCCTTTTCCAACAAATATATTATTTTTAGTTATAGTATATAAATCAGCTCCTATAGTTTGAGTAAACCCAGCTTTGTTAAGAAGATAGCCTGAAACCAAGTTCTTTCTCATCTATGGAGTATGCGGGATATCTTTCAAGATGACGGTTTTCAGAGGTAAACTTCAATACCACCTCGCGATTACCGTGACTTTAGTGGAGTGGGAGTCGCCCAGTAGCACTTTCTTATCCTCAGAATCAGAATAGGACTTGAACATGTCTCGATCATAGCAAACATGGCGAGAAGCATCGGTGTCCACCCATCACCCCTCGGATCTACCAACAAAATTGACTTCAGATATCATAGCAATAAGTTGATCTTCGATAAGGTTTGCCTGTGGGGTAGGATGATTCCTATTTCGGAAATTTCTAGCCAAGTGGCCAGGTCTGTTACAACTATAACACATGAATGTGTTATTCATTAAGGGGGTTGAGGTCCATTCTGTGGAGGATAGTTTCTATTTCTATTTTGGTGGTTGCGGTTCTGGTTATTATTACAATTTTGAGTTTTCATATTTCTACCTTTAGGTTTCAAAATTGTAAAGGAGGGTTTCTTATTGGTACTATTATTTGAGATTACGAGTATTTCATTTCTTTGGTCTTGTTTTCAGGCATCTTCTTCTATTCTTAACCGGGTTATAAGACTTTCTAAAGAAAATTCCTTAGTTTTATGCCTAAGTGTATTCTTAAAATCTTTCCAGGCGGGGGGTAATTTGTCTATAATACTGACTACTTGAAATTGTTCATCTAAAGTCATACCTTGAAAGTTATTTCGTGTGCTATCTTACGTAGTTCGTGTGATTGAGCTTCCAACGATTTACCATCAATCATTTGAAACTTCATATACCCTCTTGACGACGTACTTCTTAGTTTCGGCTTCTTCGGTCTTGGTACTTTTGAAGTGCTTCCCAAATTTCCTTAGCAGACTTATCAGAGTTATAATAGTCATACAGATCATCAGCTAAACCATTAAGAATATCATTTTGCATCCAGGTGCCTAAATCCTTAGTTGCATCTTCAGTAGGAGGAGTAGACTGTATTAGTTTTTCAGTAGTAAGGGCAGAAACAACTTTTTTCATGATTAAGAAAAATAAAATTTTTTGTCTCCATCTTTTAAAGTGTAGTCCCTCAAAATAGAATGGTTTGTTTAGATCAGCAGTTAACATTTCAGTAGACATGGCGGATTGAAATACATCTTAAAATTGTTGATACAAGTTTGTTAATACTTGATCTTGAAACAATATTCTGCAGGAAAACCTGGTATGAACTGCTTGGGTTGAGTCGTGGACTAGGTCGTTCTCTTTAAGACGTTTCGCGGCTCTGCCCAATTTGTGCAAGCAAACACAATCCCATCATCCTCAGGATAAAACAACCCAGAATCTTTTTTTCTCTATCTTGGAACTTCACTGCACTGATGAAGACCGGAATGCTACACTTGAAAAAATTTGTTGCTCGGAAAACTAAAAAATAACTTAGAGTTGCAGAGAGAATTGTTTGCTGAGATTGTTGTGTTGTAAATGAGAGCTGAAGCCCTCTTTTTAT
Organism: Hippophae rhamnoides; assembly: GCA_033030585.1. Lineage (NCBI taxonomy): Eukaryota > Viridiplantae > Streptophyta > Magnoliopsida > Rosales > Elaeagnaceae > Hippophae > Hippophae rhamnoides. The sequence goes on along the minus strand of CM065429.1, from coordinate 46,680,413 downwards.
AGGTTTTAGAAACTGTGTGGCAATTATGAATAAAACGGTAATGTCTGGGAATTAAGAGCGTAACGGCTATTACGAGTAATGAGAAATGTGACCATTTTTCAGATTAAAGACGAGTAACGGATATTTTTGTGAGTAAATACGAGCAACGTCTCTTTTTCTGAATAAAGAAGACAAACGGCCATATTCTTAATAAAAGAAAATAATTGTGATTTTTTTGAAGAAAAAAAATATATATATAACAACCATTTTTGTAAGTGGAAAATTTTTCCTTAAAAGAATATTTTACCAAAAAATAAAATACCACCTCACCTCACACACACGCACATGCACACGCACATGCACTCGGACTCTGCTCGGCTCGGCTCGACACGGCACGGCCGGTCGATCGGACGAACGGCGGTGGCGGCGGCGCGCGCGTGCGCGTGTGTGGTATCACATTTGCCTAGGTCCTCTCCCCTTCCACAAAAGTGGGTGCCCCTTGGGGCCCAATCCCAATAGCCAACTCTTTACTATTTATACCTCTTTAAAATAATGTAAAAAATCAATGTGGGACAAGGCACATTTCCCAAAAATCAATTTTTTTTATTAAATTTCATCTTTTTTCCAACATTATTATTGGAAAATGCGGATTATGGTTCATTTAAAATCTGTTTATTACAATCTTTTGGGAGGCTATTTTGGATGGTCCCTTTATCCCTAAAAAACGGAATGCTTTAAACATTGATGTTGTAAAATTAATAAGTGAATTTCATGATAAGGATAAGGCAAAACTTAGTTTAAATGCGAAAGCAACAAATATTTTGTTGTGTGGTTTGGATAGAAGAGAGTGAGTTCAATATGATTTATAACAGGAGTATTAGTGCTAAATAAATTTTGGATACTCTTGAGACTATTTATAAGGGTAATAATAAAGTCAAGAATTCAAAGATTAATTTGCTTATTCGTGAATATGAGGTTTTCATGATGAAGTAAATGACCTCAAGTTGGAAGACCTAGTTGGACTCGTGAATTTTTCATGAGCAAGCATGATGAAGATTATAAGAAAAAGAAGAAAAATGGAATATGAGTATCGTGAAAGTGAGGAAGATTTGGACGTAGCTCTGTTTTCTAGAAAACTCAAGATGTTTATGAACAAGGTTGATAAGAAGGCGTATAGAGAGACTTCAAGAAGAATTTTAAACAACATAGGGATTTAGAGGAAGCTACTCCAATGCGAATCCAACGAGATAATATTTTGGTGGTGTTTGTTTCACGGAATGTAATCGGAATCGAAATAGGAATGGAATTAAAAGAAAAAATATTTGGTTTACAACTAGAATGAAATGTAAAATACAATATATTAATTACCTTAATATCCTTATATTTAGTAAAGTTTAAATAATATTATTTAATTATTATTTTTTCTTCGAATAAAATATATTATTAAAATTATTATTTTTTTAAATAATTATTACTTAAAATGAAAATATATCATGAAAATTATTTTTTTTAAAAAGGGTTTAGAGTTTAGAATTTAGGGTTATATTTATGGGTTAAAGTTTAGGGTTAAAATTATTATTTTTCTAAAAAGGATTTAGGGTTTAGAGTTTAGGGTTATATTTAGGGTTAGGTAAAATTGAAAAAAAATTGAGATAAATGGAATCATGATTCCTTAAGGGAGAAGAAGGAAATTTCTTCTTCTTTAGGAATCGATTTCATTTCATTTCTATTTTTCAGCTCAATCAAACATAAAAATAAAAAGAATCAATTTTGATTTTATTTCATTTCAAGTAAAGAAACATAACATTAGGGATTTATGATTTTTTTAGTTATGTGATATTTATATAGTTAGTTGTTTTTATTTTATCTTTTTTTTCTACACCTTCTTTCATTTTTTTTATGATTTAGTTCTTTTATTTTTGAATTTTTACATTTTGATTCCCTTATTTATTTTTCTTGTAGTTTAGTCCATTTGTTATTTTAATTTTTAATGTCTGGTTACATTGCTTACATTTTTATTATTTTGAAGCTAAATTATTCAAATAGTCAATAATTTTTGCTATTCTAAGTTTTGATACTCTTATTATTATTATTATTATTTATTTTGGTTTGACCATTTTATTTTTTATTTTCCTCATTTTAATATCTCATTTTTCTTTTTTATAATTTGAGTAATTTACTTCTTATTCTTTATATATTTAATCTAAAATTTGAAATTAAATTAAAGAAAAAATTAAAAATATAAAAAATTAAGAAATTAAAGTATAAAAATTTAAAAATAAAAATATTAAATCATAAAAATAATAATAACAGAATAAAAGTATATATGTGCACATTTTTTTTCTCTTTATTTCCCTTTCCACTAGATTCTTGTCTTTTTAGTTGTTGTTACTAGAGTCCATTGTGAGTATGAGTACATTTCCCCTTATAACTTAATCCAATTATTTATATATTAAGTATATCATATTTTTTGATATTTTATAAAATTATTATTAATGTTATTAGTTATCTTTTTTTACATTCTAATTAATTAAAGAAATGTGATTAGTTTGATGTGCTATTGATTTATTTTACAAATTAATTTTATTTTTAGGTTTTTAGAAAAACAAAAATCTTAGTAAATCTTTAGATTCTCAAAAGTTAACCTTCGAGTTGATCTACGTTTAAGTCTAATTTTTTATTATATTATTTTTTCGATTGTCTTAAAATGCATCTTTTAATGCTATAAAAAGAAAAAAATTATTAAATTAATTATGCTTAAATTTTTACTTGTTTCACAATATTCGTATTAACTCATCTATAAAATTTGTACTTTTAAAACTTAAGACTTTTTTATTTTCTTCGTATATATGTTACATACATTTTATGTATATTTTATGTAGCATTGATTAAGAAAGTTATTTTATTTTCTTATTGTGTTTGTTATTTTATAATGTTACTTTTATGTCATAAAAAAACATGAAACTCAAATATTTAGATTGAATGATAAAATATCATTACTAAGAATAAACTACACATATTTTTTTATAAAATTAATAATTATTTTCACAATTTATTTTAAATATTGTGTTATAAATGTATTGATATAAATGAAAATAATTTTTATTTAATTTATAAGTGTAAATTTTTAATCATTGATGACAGGTAAGGATATATGAATTGGTTATCGTAAGTGAGCTCGGAAATATATTTAAAAAAATGCACAATTAGATATAGATTACAAATAAAGAGATGCCATGTTCAACTCTTTCAAACATTAAATACATGACGGTGAGATACGTGAGAATCCATAAAATTTGTCAAAAACCAACCATTTAAATATCATAGATGAACAATGTACATGAAAAAAAATATAAAGCTTTATATTGTATCATTAAGCATATATACAAGGTTGCTATATAATGAGTTATACACATAACCTAGTTAATCATTGCTTAGATGACTAATTTTGTATATAAATACATGTATATTAATTGTAGGATACAAACTGTACAATACTACCTTTACTCCCCCTTAAACTTAGGTCTCTTAGTGACCATGAGTTTACTTCGTATCTCATAGAACGTGTAGGTTGGCATGGTTTTGTAAAATTGTCTACTAATTAATCTTGAGATGATACATAAGAAACCTCTAGCTTTATGTTCATAACAAGTCCTCTCACAAAATGAAAATCAATCTCTATATACTTTGTTCTATAAAAACTTTAACACAATCTTAAGAGAGAATGCAAAAAGTGTGAGGTAAGAGAAGAGAGAAGAAAATAGAATTAAAATTAGAAGAGAGTTCATTGTATTGAATATATGTGAAGTGTGTTTACAAAGGTTATTTATAATGTAAAGAGTAAGTGTTCGATTGTAATAAACTCTATCATATGACAGCAATAAAAAACTGCACATTTATTATGTTTACTCTAATAGCCTCATATAAGCTTAAGGCCTTGGAAGAATTGTGAGCTTAGTTTTTAGTTTTCTAAAATGTGTACTAGGTAGAGCCTTTGTTAGGATGTTTACAACCTATTCTTGTGAGGGTCTATACTCAATATGCAAAGCATCACTTAAGATCTTCTTACGGATGAAATGAAAGTCGATTTCAATGTGTTTTGTTTTAGTATGGAACACTGAATGTTTGGCAATATAACTTGTACTAATATTATCACGATACACAACCAGAGCATGCACCAAGTTAACACTTTTTGTAACTATAATAGCTCATACACTATATGAGATCACCTTTTGCTTCCTTGAATGCCAAAGATACCAGATAGTGACCTAAGGAATACATAATAGCCTCTAGTGGATTGTTTGTCCTCACCGTTAAAATCCCAAACAAAATTTGTGTATGCTATGATACTTAAACTGCAAGACTTGTGTACTATGAGGCCATGGGAAGATGTGCTTTTAGGAATCTCAAGAGATGTTTTTGTAGTTACCTAAGGAGGCAAAGTAGGTTTTTGATAGTATTGGCATAAATTGTAAATATAGAAACTAATTTCTAGTCATGTGAGAGTACAAAATTGAATATGTCCTATCATTATTAGATAGAGTGTAACATCGACCAATAATTCACCAATTGTTTTAAACAATTGTTCTCCATCAACAATAGGTGTGGAAGCTATTTTGGACTCATTTAGTTGAACTCTATCAAGTAAGTTTGTGATGTATTTGGTTTGACTTAAATACAAACCTTCACTGGTATTGAGGAAGAAACTCAACTTGTTACTATCCTTGAGTGAGAACACAGATTTCAACTTAGCAATGAACTCAAAAATAAAACAATTAATTGTTGCATGTTAAAAGAATGTCATCAACATAGATGAGAATGACCACAAAAATACATTCACGATCATAAATCATCATGGAGGCATCAACATTGGAGCCATGAAACTTCAATTGCACAAACAATCACTTAGTTTCAAATGCCAAGCTATAGAAGCTTGCTTTATCCCATAGATTGTCTTCTTAAGCTTGCATACATAATTAGAATACTATGCATCTTCAAAGCCAATCGATTCAGCCATAAAAACCTCCTTTTATACATCACCATTCAAAAAGAAATATTTTAAAACATATGATTTCCTATCTTCTATTAATGAGAAATAGTTAAATTGAACACAATCTAATTGTCGTAGGCTTGAATATTGGACTAAAATTCTTAGTATAATCCACACCTTCAGTTTGTGGAAAACATTTAGCTACAACTTTAGACTTATATTTGTCTAGTGCTCTGTTAGCTTTAAGTTTGGTCTTGAAAATCCACTTGTTGACTAGGATCTTGCTTCCCTTATATAGAGGAACTAGCTTCCATATTCCATTCTTAATCAAGGAGTCGTATTCTCTTTGAATTTCATTATGCCACTCTGGAATTTTAAGGGCTACCCTCATACATGTAGGTTGAGAAGTTCCTTTAGTTTTTCAAGATCTTGTTTAGCTCTTGTAAGCATCTAGTGTGAATTGCTAAGTGTAGGTGGTCTATATATACCAATAGTGGCAGGAGGAATATCAATTGAGAGTTCAATATGCTATGGATTAAAAGCATGAAATGATTCAAATAAAGCAGGAATATAAGAGCTAGAAATAGGTGAGTAAGAATTTAAAAGAATAATGTTAAAGACAGGTGATGGTGAGGACTTCGTAGACATGATGTGCTATGAAAAGAAGGGACAAAATCAAAGGAATGAATAAGTGATAGAAGGTTAGAATAAGACAAAGGTATTGAGGATGGCTTAGTAGGCAAGGATTGAAGTGAAAAAGTAGATAGTGACAAATCGTAAGACAAATCATAAGTGAAAATAGGAAAGCATTTAGAGCTTTTAGTGTAGTGAAGCCAATTGTAATAGACACAAAATAAGTGCTAAGGATGGAGTGGATGGGGAGGTAGTGTTAATAGTACTATAGGACAAAGTAAGCGAAGGAAAGGTGGTTTCATTGAAGCTAATATGCATCAAGATGTCAACTCTTTTGGACATTGGTTCTAAGCACCAATAACCTTCATGATTACAAGCCTACGCAAGAAATATACATGAAAAAGAACGAGGTTAAAGTTTAGAATAAATGTATGGTCTTAGAAAAGGAAAGCAACAACAACCAAAAATTCGAAGATATGAGTAAAATGTTGTAATGTGATACAAGATTTCATAAGGACTATACAAGTCAAGTGTCCTAGATGGAAGGTTATTTATGAGATGAATTGCAGTTTTAAAAGCAAACTCCCAAGAGACCATAGGAACTCCATACCTTATCAATATTGTCAAGCCAGTTTCAACAACATTTTTGTTTTTGCACTCAACTACACCATTATATGTAGGTGTATGAAATTGAAATCCTATGTGTGTAACCACCTTGGAACAAGTAAGTATCTAGTAACTTTAACTTAGTACCACCATCATTTTAAAGGCTTTTTATTTTTGTATTGAATTGTCTTTCCCTTATATTTTGAAAATGGAGAAACAACCGAGCAACCTATGTCTTATTACTAAGGGCATCGATCCATTGAAAGCATGAGTAGTCATCAATAAATAAAAGAAAGTACCTCATGTTATTTACTAAGTCCATAGTTGAAGGTCTCTACAAATCAACATGCACAATATCAAAAGGTAAAGATGATTTGACATGGACATTAGCTAGTAGAAGTCTATGAGATTTTCGTAGCAAACAAGCACTACATAGTTTAGGCAACCTATTTGGTTGCAAAGTTTTATTCATATTAGCTACAACATGCTAAATAACAGAAGTAGTGGATGGCCAAGAAGATCATACCATAAAGATCTATACAATTCTACATTCTTGCATCTTGCACTAGACATCTTGTTGTGCACCTTTTGAATCATCATCCACAGAAACTCAATAGAGTCCATCCTTAGTGTCTTACATTAAAAGTGTATTCCTAGTGGTCACATCCTTTGTAGAAAATACATCATAGGTAAACTTAACAATTGTTTAATAGAGATGGGAGTTTTCTTAATTGAGGTACACACAAAAGTTGATCTACCATGAGTGCATTAGAAGAATTAGGAAAATAACATTTCCAATAAGTATAATTGGTATGGTAGAACCATTACTTAGCATGATAAACGCATTACCAGTGTAAGGAACAACTTGTTATAACACATATGCATCAGATGCAAGATGATGAGTAGCTTCAATGTCCATAAACCAGCTCCTCACAATAGAAGTTGAAGATATAATGGATGCAATTAAGGCATGAGGCAATGCATTAGATGATTGAGGAACATGTTATGGATAAACACTGATAGCTGAGGAAACTTGATTCGCTTATAACTGAGAGAGATGTGCTTATGATGGATAACTCTGAGCCTTTTGAGAGTTAACATGGCCACCATTTTTGGACTAAGAATAATAAAAAAAGAAATAAGATTCTATATGTCCCATTTTCTTATAGATTTGACACTAAATATTCTCAAATTTTCTATTCTTACTTTGATCTGTAGATGCACACGTGTTAGATCAAACACTAGAATGTGTAGGAACATGATGAGCATTAGATTGATGTGATTGAGTATTCGACTTATATGCATTGAGATGAGATTTAGATTGATGAATATGTTGTGCATAATTTTCTTGAAGTATCAGAGGATCAGGTAAATTCATCTGATCTCTCTATTTCTCCTGCATCTTTATATGAGTGAACACTTCATCTAATTCAATTATATTTTTCTTGCTTGTGATTGTAGTAAAAAGTGAGGTGTAATTATTATCTAATCTACTAAGAACATAGAGTAATTATTCTATGTCAATGATTGTATTACTAGCTGCTAGAATATGATCTATAAGATCCTTTACTACACATATGTATTTCTCCATTTTCAATGTTCCTTTTTGCAAGGATTGCAATCAATATTACAAATCCATAAGACTAGCTTGAGAATCATCATTGAAAGCCTTAGCTAAGGAATTCTAGTATTCAAGCACCGTAGTCTTGCCTATCAAATATTTTAAGTAACTAGTGGAAAATGAAGAATAAATCCAACTCTTCATAGCATTATCTTATCTATACCACTAGATATATTTAGAACTTTCCATAAACACCTCATAAGATGTAGCAGCTCCATCAGATCCTATAGCGGTGATTTTTTTCTTGATAGATCTAGTCGATGTTGAGCTAGATTCATAAATCAATGTGTGCAATCCAGAGATTATAATAACTTATTTAAGTTGTTCTTCCAAAGTAAGTAATTAGAGTCATCTAATTTTTCTGAAAATCTAGGATTAATAGGATATGTAGGCTATGTTGTTACTGTTCTTGCTAACATTATTATATTTTATGTATTCAATAGTTTTTGTTGTTGAGTAGTATGAGTGCAACTTCTATAGTTGCATTGGTGTTTTGATTAGCGGAAAAGGATGGGGTAGAAAGCCATTGAGGCTTTGTTACCATGAACACTTAACACAAGCTTAGGAGTGAATCTAGAGAGTGTGGGTGAAGAGAGAAAAGATGAAAAGAGAGTTGAAAGTAGAAGAGAAAATTCATTATATTCAATGTAAAATGTGTTTACAAATGCTATTTATAGTATAAAGATCAAGTATATATGATTGTAACAAACTCTGACATAGCAAGAACACACTACATGTATTATGTTTACTTCAACAAGCATCTAAAATTGGATTCTTTGCAAGAAGTTGAGTGTTAACATTGTCACAAAATATAGTAGGTAACTTCAGTGCATGTAACTCCAAGCTCAACAAGTACAGATTGTAACTAGATGATCTTAGTGGTTGCAAGTGTTAAGGCTCTAAATTTAGATTCAACTGATGATCGAGAGATGAATTTTTATTTGCTTGATTTCTATAATATTAGGCTAATCCCAAAGAAGATACCAAAACCTTTTGCGCTACATTTTTCATCAATACTACCAACCCAATCAACATTTGTAAAGCATGTGACATCTATGTAATCTTATTTTTGAATTCTAATACCATGTGTTGTATCTCATCTCAAGTAGTGTAGAACTCTTTTAGCTACATTACACTGAAGATTTGTAAGGGTTTGTAGGAATTGATAGAACTTATTCACAATAAAGGATATTTCTGGTCTAATTATAGTGTAGTACTATAATTCACCTATGACACTTTATCCTGGGACTTGAGAGAACATTACCATCTTATTTAGAAAGTTGAGTTCTTATGGTAATTGAAGTCATCACAACTTTTTTATCTTCAAGTTCACATCTAGATAGTAATTCATGAATATACTTGCTTTGTGATAAGTGAAAGCATTCATTAGATCTTGTAACTTCAATATCGAATACATAGGACAAGTCACCTTAGTCTTTCAAAGAGAACTTAGCTTTTAATAAATTTGTGAACTACTTAACAGTTGATGAATCACTCCCTGTACGAATGATATCATCCACATAGACTATTATAGTGGTGAAATAGGTACTAGTATTGTGAATGAAAATTAAAGCCTCAATCTTTCAATTGGTGATGCCTAAATCCAATAAATTGACCTTCAGTTTGTCGTACAAAGTTCTTGGGGCATGTTTAACCTATACAAAACCTTCTTATGTTTATATACCATAAGTTTAAGTGTATGCACTTAAAACTGGGGCACTTCTCTCATATAAACATTTTTATGTAACTCTTCATTCAAAAAAGTTTTGTTAATGTTCAATTATTTTTCACACCAATCCTTAGGGACAACCAATGCTAGAACAATTTTGATTGTTTCATGTTTCATCACAAGTGAAAAGGTTTCAAAGTACTCTACACTTTCCATTTTGGTCTATCGTTTTGCCACAACTTGAGCTTTATATTTATCTAAAATGCTCCAAGGTTTGGTTTTAGATTTAAATAGCCACATACATTGAATTTCTTTCATGTCATCTTCTTTAGGAACAAGTTCCAAGGTATTGTTAAGTATTAAATCATTATTCTCAGCTTGCATAGCTTCTTTTTATTCAAGAATTGTTAAGGTTTGATGAAAAGAGTTAGGTTCTGATAAAGGTATATGAGAAGGATGAAACACTTTTGTTTGTGTATTCTAGATTTGTACCATGTAACCATGTGATATGTATTAGTAATTGAAACTAGATGGTGTATAGATTAAACAAGAAGATCAACAATAAGAGCAATTGAAGGATAATAAAAACAAGGTATATTAGACAAATAGAAACCAGAATTTAAGTGACCATCATTTCCATATTGTGTAGAGACAATGGGTTAAGGATACTCAAAGGAGTAATCATAAGGTATATATGGTGAAAGACTTGATGTACTATGTCTTGCAGGAGATAAATGTGTAGGAGTAGACTAAGAAGGAACTATGTGTTCACTTCTTGTATTTACACATTTATACTGGAATCATGTTTTGATGAAGGATCAGAAGTAGGATTAAGGTGATACAAATGTATATTTACTGGCTAAAAAAGAGGAAATTCATCAGTTTGGTGTTGTTGAAGTTGAGAATAATTTATATTTTCCTTAAAAAGAAATTGATCTTCATGAAACTCAACATGATGACTAGTGTAGATCTCATCAAAAGTAGTGTGAAGGCATAAGTACCTTTTATATTTTAGGGTATATCCTAGAAAAACATGTGTTATGGATTAAGGCGTAAGTTTATGTTGAGAATATTCTTTGAAACAAGAAAACACAGTGTACCAAATATTCTCAAGAACTTGTAATCTAGTTGTTTATTGTAAATAAGTTTATAGGGAGATACACAATCCAATACATATGCAAGTAGCCTGTTCTTTAGGTAGATTATTGATCTAACAGTATAAGACCAATACTTTAAAGACATTCTAGATTCTCACATAAGAGTTAGACCTATTAATATGAATCTTCTTAAATGAATTTCCACACCACCATATTGTTCAGAGGTGTGTGGACAGGTCCTTCTATGAATCAACTCAATTTGATCATATTCCTTAGTTAAAAATAGAAACTCACTTCCATTGTTAGCATGAACTTCCTTTAACTTTTTTTTAATATGTCTTCTCTACCAAGTTAAAGAACATTTGGAAAGAAATTTTACATTGTCTCTTTTGAGATAGCAAATATACCCACATATATCTTAAATAATCATCAACAAATAATAAATAATATTTGACACTAGTAACATATATCATTGGACTAGTTCAAAGATTAACATAAACCAAATCAAAAGATTGCATTGCTTTAACATATTTTCTTGTAAAAGGTAACTTATGTGATTTTTCTAAAATGGCATATAGTACATTTGAATTGAGAACTAACAACATTCAAATCCATATTTCTTTTTATCTTATGCATAACTTCCTCAGATGGATGACCTAATCTATTGTTCCATTTCTCAATATTTATAGCACTAAGATTATGTTTGGTTGATAGTAATATGAATGGTAACTCCTGTATTTGGTTTGACTGTGAATCTTAAATTGAATGTAAAATATTTCAACAGTAGTAGAAATCTTCATTCCTTCTACCTCCTTAGATATTGGATTACTTTATTTTTCTCACACATTTATATAACTGTTTTTTAATAATTTTATCTTATTTAATAATCAAAACATTTACTTTTAATTTTTCTTTATTTATAATTTTATTTTAATATTTATCATTATTTTGATTACATTATTCAAACAAACATAGTAATAGTAATCTTATTTTAATTAAATTAAATTCCTATTATGTTCCAATTCTACGAATCAAATACTACCTAAGAGAAAACATAGGACTAGCATTACTAGATCACTCAATGATCTTAGACTTACTCATATTTGTGCGTTGCACCTCTCCTATCATCTTGTATAGTCCATTGTCATGGTTTCCTTAGAAGAGTACCATCTCCCTCGTTGTGATTTCCTTATCACAGAAAAAATTGGGATGACACTCTATAAAAGTATTGTTATCGGCACATAATTTTTTTACAGAAACAAATTACTAGACTTGAGGTGTATATAGCAAATGTTATCAGCCAATAATTTTATTGCACGTGGCCAGTTTTGGTGAACGCAAAAGCGCAGAATCCCGGACGCGTATCAGGAGCTGTCTCCCACATTTCTCGCGCCGCAATCTGGTGCGGCAATTCTCCGTGAGCCCGTCCTTGCTTTCCTGTTATTTGCTGCCACGTGTCCCACCAATCTATTCAGTGAATCAAACGCTAACATGTGGCATGCACAATGAATTAAAAAATGCAGAAATGACTCCTTGTCTCACGCGTGAATTAAAATAAAGTTTCTATTTTCGCATGATCGTAGATTTTAAGGGGAATGTTAAGGTTTTATTTTCAATACAAGTTGTTACGCGTGTATGATCTTTTAATATTTTTGATGTATTTTTTGGTGCTATAAATAGGTGATATTATGATAGAGTTAAGAAATTTTTTTTTTTGAAGTTTAGTTTTGGATTTTTACGTAGTGTTTGAAATTTGGACGGCTGGAACACGCAGAAGCCATTTTTGGCTTCTGTTGTGTTCTACATGTGCCAAATATTTACGATCCAAAATTTTTTAATTTTCTTTCTTCTTCTTCTAATTTTTCTGCATCTGCTGTAATTTTTATTTTAAATTAATGAAGTAATTTAATTTTTCTAGGGTTGCATTTGATTTGAATTTATGAAACTTTGATTTTAATTATTTTTTTTGATAGATTTATAAGACGTTGGATTTGTTCACTCTATCTTGTGCTTAATGCTTTTTGATTATTTACGAATTTTATCAAAACGATTTGTGGCACATTAATAAACTTGAGAGAGGCATTTTTGTGTATATTGCTTGTAGATAGAATGACATGTATGATGAAGGATAGGAATATACCCTAATTGTATGTGGCCTTTGAAAACTTAATTAATGAATCTTGGTGAATTTAATTCTCATAGAGATATAGTGAATTAATTTAACGAGGTGTGTCTATACGGAGCTCGGAAGAGATGTATGGATAAAAATAGAAGTTTTCGGTTGACAAATTAAATGTACTAAAAAATATAAATCAGAAGAAAATAACAATATTTGAGTGGATTAGTTTGGTGAAAAATTTCAATCCTAGATTTCTTTTATTTTGTTAACTCTTTCCGTATTTTTCTAAATCAACGATGTTTTGGATAAAATTAGAGAGATACAATTTTAGTACTCAACAAACTATAGTAACAAATCTCTGTGGGAACGATATTTTACTTACAAATCTTTATTACTTGTGACCGTGTATGCTTGCATGATTTTATGTTCTCTAAAAGAGACAACAATTTTTTGGCACCGTTACCGGGGATTTGTTTTACTATTTTCATTGTTGATATTAATACCAATCAATCTGATTTTAATTCAAAAAAAAAATCACGTGCTTTCGCGTTCATTGTAACTTGCCACGTGTCGGAACATGTTTTGCTTTAATATAAAGTGTGACACATGGCAGATTATGGTTCATGGAATAACCGGGCGCACGTGGATCGACCGCACGGGAAAGGGGCGCGCGAAGGTGGGGGACAGGTCTGCACGGCGTCAGACGGTTGGGTCCCACGCTACACGCCGGCCTGCGCGGCAGGTGGGCCCCACTCGGGCACCGAGCCATGCGATGGAGGAAATCCCTGCACACAGTCTCCTTGGTTGGGTTTGAACAGCACGCGTGCATCCGAACCGTTGATGCGTTGATCTGACGGTCCAAAATGACGCGTGGATAACGCCGCGTGGAATTTCTATCCTACGAAGAAAAATAACTTTTATTAATTATATTTTCACCCACAAATATATTTCAAATTACATTTTAAACTTTGTTTAATTGCAATACAGCCCTTGGGTAATTTAAATTAAATTTTAAACTTTTAATAATTAAAATTAAGCCCGAATTTAATTTAATTTATATTTTCAACATTTATAAATTGCAATTAAATACTCATTTATTTTGAAATTATATTTTTGGACGAAAACTTGCAATTAAATACGTTTTCGATACAAATTATTTACTTTTCATAAAAAATATAAAAAAGAGTAAATACTAATTTATTCATCGAAAATTAACTAAAAACATTAAGAACATAGCAATTACAATTAATAAAATAGGTGAAAATAAGTATATAAAATACAGTTATCAATGACACTCTATAAGAGTATTGTTATCGGCACATAATTTTTTACAGAAACAAATTACTAGACTTGAGGTGTATATAGCAAATGTTTTAATGATAACTTCTAATTATGAATAATGAGATCAAGGTGAGCTACGTTTTCTATTGTAATCTTGCCACCATTACTTACTATTATAGTATCATGACCCATATATGGAACAACATCCTTAAAATGGTCTACATTAGCTATTAGATGATGTGTTACACCATTATCTAGCACCTATAACTACTAAACACAACCATTTTCAATATTGAGACCAACTACCATGGTTAAAGTACCTCCATTATGTTGCTTGGTCAATAAATCTTTGAGTTGAACACATGCAACTGTAGTATGGCCAAGTTTGATACAAACTTGATATAGTGGTCTCTCAATTGGTCTTTTTCCCTTTGACCTATTCTTAAATGAAAAGTTCTTATCTTGCCATGTGAGCCATTTCCTCATCCAATAAACCTTCCTTGAAGAAATTTGTGTAAATTCCATGGAAGTTGTTATCTAGTATCATTAGACCTTTTGTCCAAGTTTGTTCCATTTATAAGGTTTATATTATTGATTTTGACCACATTTTCCTCAACTAGAGACATCTCAAGCATATCATATTGCTTATTGTGTTTCTCATAAAGTAATAGAAAAGGATGTAGCTTATTAATATCATTGATGTTACTTCTAAGTAGCATATATGTAACAAAATCATGAAAGCCTACATCGAGTCCATCTAGTATATACAAAAAATATGTATCAACAATTGGTTCTTCTATCATAGCTAGATGATCTCATACTCTTTTTTTCCCTTAGTATAAACTCATATACACTTTGATTTCCTTGTCTTAGTCCTTGCAACTAAGATCTGAGATCTAGCAGCTTTAAACATGAGGGAGCTGCATACTTCTTTGTTAGTAATTCTCATATCTCATTTTCTATATTCTTTCACAATAGATAGGGCTTGGGTTCATTCACCATGTAACCACTAATCCACTTATGCAAGAGATTGTTGTATTTTTTCCATTTATGGAACTCAAGGTTGACACTATGAATCTTAGTGCCATTCACTTCTTGTGTAACCATTTGAGGAGGAGGAGCTTTGAAACCAAATACATAATCCTTTTACCCATAAGCTATCACCACACTCTCAATTTATTCTTTCCATATTAGGTAATTGGTATTGTTAAGCATAACCTAGAAAGCTAAGTTACCATGGAAGGAACTCATGACTTGTAAAATTTTAGAATAAGATGTTTGGAGATGGAAATTAATAACAGGGGCCTGTACGCCACTCAATGTAACTCAGTGTTCCTAGTATTAGCTATTGGAGTTGAATATGCCATTGAAGATGAGTAGACACTTTTATTGAGTAGATGCTCTGATACCATAAATGAAAACATTTTCTTAGGCACTCAAAGTATGAAATGGATCGAATAAATTAAAGCATTATGTTATCTCCTTAAGCATATATACAAGGTTGCTATACAACAAGATTTATACACATGTCCTAGCTAATTGCTGTCTCTTTAAGAGAACATGAAAATGTGCAAGTATACACAGTCATAAGTAATAAAATGGATAAGTAAAATTATCGTTCCTATGGAGATTTGTTACTACGGTTTGTTAAGTACTAAAATTATTTCACTCTGATTTTATCCAAACAAATGAAAATTGATGGGAGTATTAACAAAACTAATTTTTTTTAAAACAATAAATAAGAAAATTCTAGGATTGTAGTTTCACCAAATTAGTTCACTCGAATCATATTATTTTCTCTTGTTTTATATTCTTGAATTTAATTTGTCAACAGAGAACTACTAATTTTATCCATATGTCTCTTTCGATAATAAATAGACACATCTCGCTAAAATAATTCACTATGTTCCTCTCCTTTCATCATACATGTTATCCTAAACACGAGCAATATACACAAAAATTCCTCTTCCAAGTTTATTTAGGTGCCACAGATCAATTGATAAATTTTCCAATAATCAAAAGCTTTAAGCACAAATAGAATAAACAACGTAAAAAAATTTCACAAATCATTCCAAAATAATTAAATCCAAGCATCATTAATTTAGCAACATAGAAACCTTGAAAAATTAAATTACTTCATAAGAAAAATTAAAATTACAAAACGAAAATACTAAAACATTTAAGGAATATTAGCTGAACATCAACACAAAGAAAATTAAAAACGTTTCATCTACGCAGAAACACAACAGAAGCCAAAAATGGCTTCTGCGTGTTCCACACTCTACTATCCAACCCCCCTATTTTCTCGCAATAAATGCCCTATTTATAGGTAAAACATAATATAAACAAATATTAAATGTGAGAGACATTATTATTTAAACATGCAGACATACATGTGAAAATGGGGGATATCGAAAATATTATTTTAACACGCGCGTGGGAGACATACAAAACCAGCTAGAAAGTGCAACGATTTTGCATTTTTTTTTCAAAATTCATGCCACGTGTCGACATCTGATTTTTTGAAAGAAATAAAGAGACACATGGTAGCTTCTTATTCGGTGTAATGGGAGGAGCGCACGCTGGTTACATGGACTGCGTCGCAAGGAAAAATTGCTGGCGTAGACACGTGGGTGATGTAGAAGCGGCTGGAAAATGTGCGCCATTTTTGTGTTTTCATTTTACAAAACTCATGCCACGTGTCTACATCTTATTTTCTGGAGGAATAATCAAGGCATGTGGCATCTTTGTATTTGGTGGAAAGGTAGGGCACACGAAGTTGGCATGGACCTCATCACACGGGAACATTGCTGGCGCAGACACGTGGGTCCCACCCTACACGCTGGTCTGCGTGGCCAGGTGGGTCCCACTAGGTGCACCGAGCAGTGTTCAATCCGGGAAACATGTCAAGTCAGCTATGTCACGTCTGTGTCATACTCGCTTGATCGTCACCATTGATTTCTGATATGATGGTGCGTGGTCCTTCTTTTCCTGAGTAGAAAAACAGTTTATTTAATTACATTTTTGCCTTCCAATTTAATTCAAATTAACTTTTAAACTTTTGATATTTGCATTCAAGCCCACTTTTAATTTAAATTATATTTTCAACTTTTATTGTTTGCAATTAAGTCCATTTTCAATACAAATTCTTTAATACTCTTTAAAAATATATTCCTTAAAAAATTAACAATAAATATTAATTTATTACATTAAAATTAACTAAAAATATTAAGAACATAACAATTATAATTAATAAAATGGACAAAATAACTGTGTAATATACAGTTATAACTGATTATTTCTTAGATAGCTAACTTTGTACATAAATACATGTATATCACATATGACAATTATCTAAAGACCATATTTTTTTAAATAAAATAAATTATGTAATCTTCAAAGATTAACAATAAAGAACATACCTAATTTTATAATTTGTCTGAAACATTTTTTTTAGAATTCTAAATTCAAAGCCCAAAAGAAAGCAACATTGATCTATATCTTTCATAGTTATACAACCAAAACTGTGAGCCTCTATGAGACATTAGACTTTATAAGGGAAAAAATATAACAATATGCAACATGACCTATGCACGTTGCAGTATGGGAAATTGAACATTGAATTGATCCTGCTCCATCCTTCTGTTTTCAATCGGTAAGTTATTGTGATTTAAAAATCCATGAAAAGTGGAACAATAAAAGTGGTCACGCTACTAACAAAACGAGCTAGTGGGGGTAGCTATTGGTAACCATATCATGACATACTTTTCAAAATTATGTTTAGCAAGTTGAGCAACAATAGTACAATCAATAGGTACATTATGAAATATTAAGGCATTACGAGCTTTTCAAATCCCTTAAAAACCATTAGTCATTACAACTAAGAGATTTTCTCTTTCAGATTGAGTTCCTATTCGGTCAAAAATATCATATAAACTTAAGAAAAAAGAATCTACAGCAAAATCAGGAATGTTAATAGTAGGTATATTACTAACCTAAATCGAGCTGACATAGGAAAAACTCAATGAAAGATGGTAGCAGTTTCTTGATCAAGCATACATAGTGGACATTGAGTAGGCATTATGTAGAGTCTCCAAACTAAGGCATCTAAGTCTTGTAAAATATCATACACACAATGCCAAATAAAATGTTTTAACCTTTGATTTGACTTTAATTTTCCAAATGTGCCTCCAAACATATTGAATGGGGCTAGTTTGACCTTCCACATACACTTGAGTACCCAACCCAAGGGCAACCTGATAACCAAACTAAATAGAATAGTTCCCATGAAAGGTCTGATGCCAAACCAAATAATCCATACAACATGTCTCTGTTGAGTAAAATTTAGAATAAACAACTCTAAATTTACTAATATTAGATGCAAACAAGTAAACAAACTACTTGTATTATACCCACTATAACACCTTTCAAAGACAACTCACAAATTGAAGAGAAATACAAACACTCCAAGTGAAAGCTCTCAACTCACACTCAAACTAAGAATACAAAGACTTATTTGTATTTGATGGAATGATTAAACCAAATGCAAGGTAGGCTATTTATAGTCCTCATCATGCAATCTAAACCACATAAATATAAAACTAAGAAATAATCCTAGCCACACAAATCTTATCTACAAACTTCTCTTTTCTATAACCTCCAATCACTTCATTTATTTCTACAACCTTCAACCACTTCATTTATTTCTACAACATTCAACTATTTCATTTATTTCTACATCCTTCAACCACTTCATTTATTTCTCTACATCTTTAATTATTGTGTTGGTGTTTATTTTCAACACTCCCCCTCAACACCAACTCTCATTATTTTTACTGTGTCAAGCTGACGGTGAAACATTTCGAACTTGCCAACGCTTAAGCTTTTTGTGAAAAAGTCTGCAACTTGATCATCTGTCTTGATTTGTCTCATTTCAATTTCTTCTTGCAGAACCTTTTCTCTGATAAAGTGATAGTGTACTTCAACATGCTTAGTTCTTGCATGAAAGACTGGATTCTCTACCAAATGAATTACCGATTGATTGTCACAGTACAACGATATTGCATAATCTACTTGTTGATGTAGATTATTCATTAGCTGTATCAACCATATACACTCTTGAGCTGCCATTGCCGCTGCTCGATACTCAACTTCAGTGGTTGATAATGATACCGTTGGTTGTCTCTTGCTACACCAAGAAATTATTCCAGAATCGGGCTTAAACATATACCCAGTTGTTGATCTCCTATATAGTATGGATCACAGTAACCAACTAACTTGTTGTCTCCACCTTTCTTGTACAAAAGACCATAGTCAATTGTAATCTTCACATATCTCAATATTCATCGAACTGCTTCCAAGTGTGGCTTCTTTGGATTTTACATGTACCGACTCATTATACTAACTGCATAAGAAATGTCAGGCCGAGTTAAGGTTAAGTAGATCAGACTGCCTACCAATTTTCGATACATTGTCACATCTTCCAAATATTTTCCTTCATGTGCACACATGTTGGCATTTGGCTCCATCGGCGTCGAAATTGGTTTGCATTCAAGCATTCCGAACCACTTCATCAAATCTTTGGAATATTTTTGCTAAAAAAGAAATATTCTTTCTTGTGTGCGATCAACCTCTAAACCAAATAAGTGCTTGAGCTGGCCAAGTTCTTTCATTTGGAAATGGACTAAAAAATTCTCCTTTGTTCGAAGAATTTCTGTCTCATTATCACCAGTTATGATTAAGTCATCCACATACACTAGCACAATAGCTAGCTTTCCTTCATTGGCTTTAACAAACAAGCTGGAATCTGCAGGTGTTACTGAATAACCACTGTGTGTTAGAAATTCAGTAATCTTATCATACCATGCCCTGGGTGCTTGTTTGAATCCGTAGAGTGCTTTCTGCAGCTTACACACATATTCAGGATGATCTTGGCTCTGAAAACCCATTGGTTGGATCATGTAGATCTCCCGATCCATATCTCCATGAAGAAAAGCATTCTTCACATCCATTTACCACAACTTCCAATATTTATTTGCTGCAAGTGCAAGTAGGACTCGAACAGTTGTAAGTTTTGCCACTGGACTAAACGTTTCATCATAGTCTAGTCCATACTGTTGAGAGAAACCACGAGCTACCAATCGTGCCTTGTACCTCTCGATTGACCCATCTGGTCTGCACTTTATCTTGTAAACCCATTTGCAGGATATGGGTTTCACATATCTTGGCTTTCGCACTGAATCCTAAATTTTATTTTGCTGAAGTGCATCGATCTCTTCTTTCATAGCTGTCATCCACTCAGATCTTTGTGATGCTTCTTCAAATGTCTCAGGTTCTATTGCTTCTTCAATTATGGATGCATTGGTATATTTGGGATTTGGCCGTCGTGTTCTTGTTGACCTACGGAGTTGAGATTGTGGAGTTGATTCTTCTATTTCACTAGGCCCACCTTGTTCATTTAGTTGTTGATAAATGCCAATTTTCCAAGGATTTTGAGTTACAGTTTCTCAAAGGGTGAAACAAATTCTAACCTTGGTTGAGGAAGTCTGTTGATCACAAAGGCTGGAGTCCTCATCGATTCAGCCCAAAACCTCCCAGGTACATTCTTTTCATGTAGCATACTTTGACAAATTTCTGCAAGATGCCAGTTCTTTCTCTCTACTACACCATTTTGTTGTGGCGTGTTGGCACAAGTGTACTGATGACATATTCGACATTCCCTTAGGTATTGAGAGAACTCGCTTGAGCTATATTCTCCGCCGTTGTCTGTGCGTAAGCAACGGATCTTCTTTCCAACTTCTCCTTCAGTTGACTCTCTAAACTCTTTAAACTTTGAGAATACGTCAGATTTTTCTTTCATAAAGAAAACCCACACATACCTTGAGAAGTCGTCAATGAATGTCACCATGTATCGCATACCGCTAATTGATGGTTGCTTAACAGGACCGAATACATCAGAGTGAACTAACTCCAATGGTTCTTTTGCTTTAAACTTTGATTCCTCGTATGGTAATTGGTGAGCTTTACCATATTGGCATCCTGCACAGACTGTGTCTGTTCGCACATCTAGTTTAGGAAGCCCTTTAAGCATTGACTTCTTCACCATCACACTTAGCTTGGAATAGCTAACATGACCTAACCGCATATGCCATAGATCTATTGTCTCATTTCTTCTTGTCTTGTCTATATATGCAAATTCTACTGACATTATGTAGACTGATTCCAATCGTTGCCCCTCCATTGTCGGTGTTTCTGAGATTTTGAGATCACAATACACCTTCACGTCTTGGGGACCGAACAAGACATAGTGTCCTGATGATGTTAACTGAGATACAAATAGCAAATTTTTCTTCATTTCTGGGACATGATAAACATCTTGAAGTGGTACTTGGTTAGTACTATATCGAGGTGTAACTATCGTCTTATCGATGTAGGCTATCAGTAACCTTGAGTTGTCAACTGTCACCACTACACGACCTCCCTTGTACTCAGACATGCTTTCCAACTTCTGTTTATCACCTGTCCTATGATTTGAGTAGCCTGAATCTACGATCCAATCATTCTTATAGTCAATCTGTTTTGATGTTGTCACCGTAAGAGCTAATTCTTCTTCCTCTGTAGCGAATAATGCTTCGGCATCCCAACCATCTTCGCTATGCTCCTTAGAACTGGAAGTAGCTGTATTGCTTTCAACATGCTTTTTCTTACTCCAACAATCTTTTGCCATATGACCCATCTTCCCGCAGTTGTAACATTCATCGTCAAATTTTCTATTGTTATTGCGGTTCTTCCAAGCTCCCCCTGGAGGAAAGCGTCCCTTTCCTTGAGAAATTTTTCCTTTATCGCCATCATTTTTATATCCATTTCAATTGTACCGCTTGAAAGGGCCTTTGCTTTTGCTAGTGTATAATGCTTCTTCTTCACCCTTCAGCGAGACTCCTCCCTTTTACTTAGCCATAGCTTCTTGACCGGCCAATAAATTCTCAAACTCAACAAGAGATGGTTGTGTCGGCCATCCTTATATAGCGGTAACAAACTCTCGATATTCGTGTCTCAAATCATGAATAATTATTCTCTTTATCCTAGTTTCCCCAATAGGAGCTTTTGGATCTAACTTTGAAATTTCACGGTATAATGACTTTACCTTGTGAAAGTATTGGGAAATCGTCATGTCGCGTTGCGCCATCGATAGTAACTCATTCTTTAGAAGTTGCAATCTTGTATCATTCTTCTTTGAAAAGAGTGTAACAAGAGTGTCCCATGCTTGCTTTGGTGTTTTTGCATCCCAAATATGCTCCAACATTTCTTCTTCAATTGTGGTCTTCAAAGCAAATATTGCTTTGCCTGCTTTAATTTTCCACTTCCGCAAGAGGCCGTTTGCATCTTCCACTGTTGGTTGTGTAACCTCATCACCACCAACAACCATCCGCAAGTCTTTACCTTGTAGGTAAGACTCTATACATGTTGCCCATGTGTTATAGTTTTTGTTGTTGAGCTTCTTGATTCCTCCAACTACTTGAAGATCACCCATCGTGTCGGCAAGACTTCGACTATACCGAACAAGCTTGACTAATAAACTTGCAGAGTACCAAACTCCTCACGACTCAAGATAAATCCACTAAGAACGATCTCTGACTGTCCCGCTCTGATACCAATTATTGAGTAAAATTTAGAATAAACAACTCTAAATTTACTAATATTAGATCCAAACAAGTAAACAAACTACTTGTATTATACCCACTATAACACCTTTCAAAGACAACTCACAAATTGAAGAGAAATACAAACACTCAAAGAGAAAGCTCTCAACTCACATTCAAACTAAGAATACAAAGACTTATTTGTATTTGATGGAATGATTAAACCAAATGCAAGGTAGGCTATTTATAGTCCTCACCATGCAATCTACATCACACAAATATAAAACTAAGAAATAATCCTAGCCACACATGTCTTATCTACACATTTCTCTTTTCTACAACCTTCAATCACTTCATTTATTTCTACAACCTTCAACCACTTCATTTATTTCTACAACCTTCAACTATTTTATTTATTTCTACATCCTTCAACCATTTCATTTATTTCTCTACATCTTTAATTATTATGTTGGTGTTGATTTTCAATAGTCTCGATAGGCATATTTAAGATAATATTAGCATTGTGGGATTAAACAAATCACATACCAGGTTCACTTTTCACGTCATAGTATCAAAGTCAATAAGTCCCTAAACAAAACGAGCATAACTAGATTTCAGAGTAGTAATACAAAAACTGGATTGGGGATCTAAGGTTATCCCAAATATACATACCGATACCAAACCTAATTTTCCAACGTGGACCTTCTGAAAGTAGACTTCGAGCCTCTAAGGACCCTCTTGCCAAACACAAGAAAGAAACCCTCTAGCTTTTGCACCAAAGAAAAAGCTAAGACATGAATACTTTCTTTCAAACCCTTGTGCAAATTAAGAGTTGGAAACTTAATGAACCTCAAATATTATTTAGCAAGGATGGCCAAATTAAAATCTTGAAGTTCTTTAAATTCTAATGCCCCGTCGAGCCGTTGACTACACACCTTTTTTCAAGAGAGCAAATGGTTCTTTCTTTTGTTCTTTGTATTTTCCCACCATAAACGTTGCATGGCTTTCTCAATATCTTGAGACAAACTTGCTCAGATACCATGATAACCTTAAAAGATAAAATGGAAATCCAACAAAATTTCAATCTTTCCATAGCCAAATATCTATACATTCAACTGGTTATGCTTTTCTTACAAAAAAAGGGGGGGAGTTATGCTTTATTAGAAAATTTCCAACTCTAAGTAAAATTATAATTTTTTTTTAAAAAAACTTAGTTCCGACACAAGGCATATAACTCTTTCTTTCACCATTTCATTAATTCCAAACATCTTATCTATTCAATCATTTCAAACATATTTATTTTCACTATTTGCACATGAGTGATGGGGTTGATATAGGGATGTCAATTGGACGGAATGGAAAGGCTATCTCCATCCTCATTTAAATGTTATAGGGATGGTGTGACAAAAAGAGGAGACTATCAACATCCTTATTTAAATATTATAGGAAAGGTGTTGAATTCTCTATCAGATGTTGGTTAGTCCCTTAGTTTAAAATGTGTTTTTATGTCCATTTTTTTTTGTGAAAAAGGTACTAGAAAATGACAAAATTGACTTTTCATTCGATTTTTTTTAAATATAATGAAATAATACATGTAACAAATACATGTTCATATTTTTTGATAGACATATCTAGTGAAATAATTTTTAAGTAATTATTTTGATTAGATTTAAATACAATTTTTATAGTCTAATATGTTACTTTATGTATTAGAAGATTTGACGATGAAAATTTTGTTAAAATTTAAAAGAAAGAATATCTCAAAAAGTTTGAGTAAATATTTTTAAATAAATATTAATTTTTTTATGTATATACCTATCAACAAATATAAGTATGCATGTAAAATATATATTATTCTATTATGTCTAACAAAAAGTTACATAAAAATTAAATATTATTATCAGCTAGAACCTTTTCATAAATAAAGAGACTTCTGTCACACTTTTTCTCAAATAAGCAACATATTTGATTTACAAATAGATCATATGGAAACTTCACCCTTTTTAAAATTAAATGATAATAAAAAATGTCCAAAATAATTAATACTAGAATTCATTTCTTAAATCAATTTTTTTAAACAATGTTATCTCTCTCTTCATCGATCTTTCTACCTGTCGCTATAATAATGTCGTCTTTTAGATCATTGGGGTACTTTACTAGCCTTCTTACAGCCTTATTTCCAAGATAATCAACCCCAAGTAGCATAATATCTTAACAATTTCTCTTCAATACTGGCTAAAATCTAGTGAAAACCTTTGATTTGCTCTGTCATTGTCTTACTTTCCTTGCTTCATCTTTTTTATTAGTGTGCATGATATTACGTGGATGCTTAAGCCACAATTTTATGCATGCATGGTTAAGGGACACTAGTACTACACTAGTATCAAACACTATAATCTTTTTCCCCTTTGCTAATAGGATGAGAGCCTCAAAAGTTCATTCTATGAATTAAATTACAAAAATATTAGCCAAAATAATAGCACAAAAAATGACTTAAGAACAATACAAAGTAATTATATAACGTGAATGGTCATCAATTGTGAAATAACAAGTGTTCTATAAACACATGAGGAGTCTTCAATAGAGGATATCATGGTTGTGTAAATGAGTGTGAAACAAAGCCTTATAATGGAGGGTGTGGGGGTGAGAACAAAGGTCGTTATGGTTAATTGTTGACTGGGTTAAGTTGGTGATGAGCAAATAACTTAATCAATCAGACAAAATTAATAAATTTTGATCTCTCATATTTCTATTGGATTAGATTAACAGATCTATAGTCGAATCAGAATCAAATAAAAAAAATATACGATCAATTTGGATTCAAATTGTCAGATTTTATATTCGTTATAATCCGATTCTTGCCAAGTTATTATACAGTTTATCAAATAAATACTTATTTTATTTTATAATGTGTTATATTTAAATACTACACATACAAGTATTACATTAAATTATTTTTTAATATAAACAATAAAATATAGAAAAATGTCACATTAGCTCATTAGATTAAGTTATTTATCTCATTTATTGTCTTAATTTAAAAGGGTTTAATTTAGTCTCTTAGTAATAAAAAAATGGTTAATTAATAACAAATTATAATATTTTAATGATTTTTCTTTCAAGTAATTAAGGTAAGAGTCTTTAACAATAATAAAGTGGCAATTAATATAAAAAATTTACAAAATATTCGTTTTAATATTTGTTAATTACCTATCATTGTTTTAGTGATTTTCAATTTTTATTAAAAATTGAAGTATATATTGAAATAATTTTTTATTTGAATATTATTATTGTTGATTTTTTCTAAACAATATCATATTAAATTTTACTTTTATCATTGTTAAAGACTCGCATTTTAATCGTGTTCTATATCTTGATATAAAATAATAATATTTTAATAAAGCAATTATTAAAATAATATATTTTGTCCATAATAGATCCATGTTTTCTTAGCTAAGATGCTAAATAACATAATATATAATTTAAAGGACATGTATGACACATCACACTCAAATATATATTTTAGATCTCTATAATAATTTTACAATTCTCAAGTATTTTTTATTTTATGATTATCTAAGTTGCGACTTTAAATAATAAATTTTGCTAGATATACAACTATTTAAAATTAAAATATTGTATATATTATCTGAGTTATGACTTTAATACCTTACTTGATCCAAAAAATCCTATATATTTGGATTGAGATTAATTATTTCGTTGGATCAGTTTCATCGTAAATGGTTTTGTAAGTTTTGTACTCATTTGTGCATTTTTTGGCTTATCGTGTGAAAACGCGGAGTCTGTTTATTTGAACCTCGATGAGGTGGTCAACGAAGACCCCCGACGAGGCCTTAGTGATGGTGGCCATAAGCTTGGGTGATGTCTATAAATAACTCCTCTATTTATGTTTTTTAATAAAAAAAATGTAATGAAGCTCTATCAAATTAATATCTCATTTTTCTGATTTTGTATCAGTATTACCTTGAGTGTTGTTCGGTATTAGTTATTCGTGATTGAGTGAGTAAAATTGTAATTTTGAGTAGTGAGTACTTGATGTGGTGTTTGTTAGTGGTCTTTGAGTGAGATGAATTTTTTATTCAATTTCACAAACCAACTTGGGTGTGTTTCGATGTTTGTGTTACGTTCTTGAGAGAGAAAAATAGCATTCTTAGATTGTGATTGGTTAAGAGTATTTTATTGGTGGAGAGTGAGTACTACTATGCTTTTGAGATTGATAAATGTCCCCAAGATATTGACTATAAGTGATCGTAGTTGAGTGTATTTCCCACAATTGGTTCAGTAGTTGGTTGAGGTTTATGGTTGAGTTTATATCCCATGATTGATTCAGCAGTTGGTTGAGGTTTATGATTGAGTTTATTTCCTACGATTAATTTAGTATTTATTTGTGGTTTGTGGTTAAGTGTAGTTCCATGGATTTTTGTTCTCTATCTAGTTCAATTTACTAATCTTCAGTGACTGATCACATTACTTTGTGCGGTGTTGGCTTTGGAAGAAAGCTGGGTTAGTATGTCAAACCAAGTTGTTGTGAAGGCAGCAAGTGAGGGTAGCAATATGCAGTTAGAGCAGAGGTACCGACTAATAGATATATTTGCGTTTATATTTTTATCGAGTTGTATGTGTTTATTACTTTTAGTGAATTTTTTATTGCTAAGTGGTTTCCATAAGAAATCTGAAGATGTTACCATATAGGCAAATGTTCTATATGGGTTTGCTTGTTATATTTGTTGTTAGATGTTGAGTTAGTATAATATGAGTTTCTATTGTGTATGTTCCAAAATACTAGATTTAGACTTTGATTTAAAAGCTTATTTATTTTGTGTAGTTACATACTTTTTTCCTTTTCTTGTAGTATGCCTATAGCTTTTTGTTTATTACCTATGCTGATTTAATTTAATATGCCTGCATGTGTGTTTGATGTAAGTCTCTAAGAAATCAGTATTTCTTTACCCTGGTTGTGTACTAGGTGTTAGACTACTTTAATTGATTTGCTATATTATGATTGATCACATGTTATAAGAGTACAATCATCATTTACCAAATATGTTCTCACATATGAGGTCTTCAAGTGATTGAAAATCATTTATTGATTCGCATGCTATGTTTATGCTTGTTGCTAGCTTGGACAAGAACCTATAAGGCACACAGTCACTAGTATGTTTACTACAGATTGTTGTTTCATATCTACTAGTCATTTTAGTTATGTGTTGAATTAATTTTTTGTTTAGTACTTCCTCTGTGCTATCTTCTTAATTCTCGTTGTGAGGCTTACTTGACCAATTTAAAATAAAGCATGCGAAAAGTGTTTCCACTTATCAAAGTTTCTATTTGATTTGTAGCTCACCTTTAGTTTGCGATTTGCAATACATATAAGGTTGTTCATGGAGTAGGATAGGATGGGATGGGATGAGATGAGTTGAGGTGAGGTGAGGTGAGGTGATATAGGGCTAGGGATCCTTTCCCCATTTCCCATCTTTAATTTTGAATTTTTCATCCATCGTTACTTACAAAATTTGGTAGGGAATGAAAACCCCTTAAATGGAGAACAAATATCGAAATGATATTTTAAAATTTTTTCTAATTTTTTTAGTAATTTTTTTATTTTTATTATAAAGAAAAATTTAAAAAAATAAAACTAAGCAAATAATTATTATTTTATCATGGTAATGAAAAGTAAATTTTAAGTTATTAAATAATTAAGAAAAATAAACAATATTTATACAAAAGAGAGAAAAATAATATATATAATATTAAATATACAATTCTTTTACTAAAAAATATTAATAAAATTTTGTTACAAATTAATTTAAAATAATAAGAATAAGTTACGAAGTAACTACAAATTTTATATTTTTAGAATTTAAATAAATAGTTTAATTAATTTTTATAAAAAAATTATTAATATTTTAAAAGAAGGAAAATATAACTTAAAGATGAAATATAAAATATATAATATATTACCTAAAATTATTTCAAATATAAATATAATTAAATTTATAAAAAATTAAAAATATAAATAAATTTATATAATTAGAATAAGATATATAATTTTAATAAAAGAAAATAAAAATACAATATAATTAGTGACATAGAATTCCCCCTCCTCCAACAAAAGTTACCCCCATCGAATTTTAAACTTCCTAAAAGAACTTTCTAGCCATTGATCCTCTCAAAACCTCATTGTTTTTTCTTCCACTTTCTCTCTGTTTAGCACCATAGAAAAGCAACGATAGAAACAATCCTTATACATCCCTTTTGTTAGAAATACATAATAATTATATTTTATTCTTTTTATTAAGTAATATACATGGTGCCTTTATATAGGAGTTACAAGTAAACTAGATATACATTAGTAGATATGATATACATTAACAGATATACATTAATCTGTTAATAGATATACATTAATAGCCCCCCTCCCCCTCAAACATAAGGTGGATGTGAGACCAACTTGTGGTTGTCAACCAAATTACGAGTGTGTCCCTTGGAAAGTGCCTTAGTGAAGATATCTGCAAGTTGATAGTTGGAGGAAACGGGGAAAAGCTTGAGAGCACCATGGATAAGATGAGAATGAATAAAGTGACAATCAATCCCAATGTGTTTAGTCCATTCATGGAAGGCATCATTGTGAGCAATATGAATGGATAAAGGGGAGTAATAGAGGATGTGGACACACCCAAATCCTTATGAAGCTATCGTAGCCAAAGGAGCTCAGATGTGGTATTAGTAAGGGCATAATATTCTGCTTCAGTACTAGAGAGGGCCACAAAAGTTTGTTTCTTACTTCACTAAGAAATCAAAGAAGAACCAAGGAGAAAGCAATAACATGTAGTGGACCTATGATCAGTGGGATCTCCTACCCAATCAGCATCAGAGAATACACGAAGTACAAGAGGAGATTGAGCTGAGTAGAAAAGGCCATGGAAGATAATGCTCTTCAAGTATCATATAATGCACATAATAGCAGCATAATGAGTCGATCATGGAGCAGACAGATACTGGCTCACCTGATGAACAACATAAGAAATGTATGGACGAGTAACTGTAAGATAAACCAGGCTACCAACTAATCGTCTGTAAAGAGAGGGATTAGATAATAGTTCAACTAGAGTGTCAATAGTCTTGTTGTCAGTGAGTTCAGCTTAAGATAAAAGGTCAAATGCATACTTGGCTTGAGTAATATAAAGACCATCTATGGAACAAGTGATCTCAAGACCCAAGAAATAGCTGAGATGTCCAAGGTCTTTCATCTCAAACTACTGACCAAAAAAATCCTTGAGTTCTTGAATGCTACTGAGGTCATCACCAGTTATGATCATATCATCCACATATAGTAAAATCAAAATAGTGCCTCTATCATTGCGACGAAGAAATAAGGCAGAATCATAAGGACTGGCAATGTAACCCAAACGAAGGATGGTGGAGCTAAACTTGGAAAACCATGCTCATGGAGCTTGTTTAAGTCCATAAAGTGCACGTCAAAGGCAATTGCGAAGCTAACCCTGGATGGGCTTAAAGTCCTTATGAAGTGACATCAGGAACTTATAGAGACGAAACTCATCTCTAACTTCAACATATTGTTGAGCATCCTTTGAGCATGCTCAAATTGGATCACAAAGGTCAATTTGGTCCCAAAGAAAGTGAAGCTGATCATAGTAGTCATTGATGGATTGTCCTGGTTCTTGTCGAAGTTGATGCAATTCAACTACTAACTGATATTTCATAGATCCGTGAGTAGTGGAGTACCATTTGGCCAACATATCTCATGTTGATTTTTCATCATCAAAGTTGCCCAATAGATTGGAGAGGGAGTGAATAGAAGTATTTCGATTCCATGTGAGGATCATGTGGTTGTGACTATCCCATTCAATCATGCGACCAATGTAGGTAGCATCTTCTTCACTCACTCCTTTGACATGAATGGTAATTGCACCAGTACAGTAATTCCAGAGCATGCGACCTTTAAGAAAAATGTGCGTAGCTTAAGACTAGGATAAGTAATTCTTGGTCCCCTCTAATATAATATTGATGGGGTGAGGAAGAAAAACATCATTTCTATCCATTTAGAAACATAATATGTAAAAACAGACTGCAAAAACAAGGTCTATACGAAAACCTGGGTAGGGAGAACCTAAACTGCAAAAAGTCAATGGTCAATGGTTATCAATCATGGTCAACAACAAAACGCCATGGTCAACTATGATCAATGGTGATGTCAGTAGAAGGTGATGATGATGTCATCCCTAGGGGGTGTGTCATTTTTGTCGGCACATGAGGGCACATGTAGGATCCAATTCTTGCAAGACTTCCATGAATGTGTAGATTTGGTCAAGTCGATCACAGTGGTATCTGCAAAAAGATTGTTGGAGCAAGATGTATGACGAAATTTGTTTTTCTATTGGTAGTGCGTGAGGGAGCGTGTGTACTCCAATGGTTGTGGGACTTCCATGGTTGTGTAGATCTAGGCGAGATGATCACTGTAGTACCTATAGAAGTGTTATTGGAGCAAGATGCACAGCAGAGATGATGATTATAGTGGTCTATATGGTACGAGACTCCTAAAAAAAGCGATTGTAGGCCCAGAACCTAAGGACAATGGCTGAAAGACATCGGAGGTTTAACGGTGAGTGGTTGTAGCGGATATTGTGACAACATAAACTATAAGGGTAGAGTAACACCAGAAGAGACAAGACTGCTAAGAGAAAGGTAAGAGTAGTGGCTTTGATACCATGCTAGAAATACTTAATGATTGTATTATATTCTATGTATTAAGAAATATACATAGTGCCTTTATATAGGAGTTACAAGTAAACTAGATATGCTTAAAGTAAACTAGATATACATGATCATATATGATATACATTAACAGATATACATTAATATGTTAATAGATATACATTAACACCTTTGATCTCCTCTTTCTGATACCCTTCCTATTTAGAAAGTCATTTTCCTCTTGGAGTTCTCTTATCCATCTCAAATTTTCTGCAGTTGAAATTGGAGAAGAAGAAGAATATAATGATGAAAATGATAGGAAAATTCCTGAAGAACATCAAATTGTTCAAACCTATTAGCTATCTCAAACAACCAGTTCGAATCCTTCATGTAATATCATTTGACGGATACAAAAATATTTATCCCAGAAATTCAAACATTCAAAATCAAACCCAGTATATTTGCAAAGAAAAAGAGCAGAAGAAGATAAACTAGGTTAGTGTAACAAAGTAAGAACGTGATATAATCGATGTAGATGAGCTTATGAGAGATCATCTTGATGAATTTGAATATGATGGCAACATTGATGGCAAATACAATATTCACCCACCAATGTCTCCAAAGAACCCATTAAATTCCAAGCATAATTCAACAATTTGTATGAGAATAAAGTATAGAGTTGAACAGAGAAAAACGAGGGAATATTCAAGATTATCGTTATCAGAATTCAAAGATCAAAGACAAGCCCTATTGTAAAAATTTAAATTTTCTACATTACGGTGACCCAAATTAGATTCTAGTATCCTCTTTGATCTCAATTTACTCATTGCATTCCAACAAGTAGTTGTACAACATAACATAATTAGTGAAATCGAGAGAAAAGCTAGAGCTAAGAAACAAAACCTTGAAAAGACTAAAGAAAGAGTCCTCTCCTTCAAAAGATAATTGTTAAATTTTGATTTTTATTAACACTAGGTATGATTGTTTTTTGTGTATCTATGAAAAAAAAATTTTAAGACCTCGGATCATCTTGTGAGGGGTGATATTTGATTATTTAATACTTAAGTTAATAACAAAATGATGAAACTTAAAGGAGATCTACATTCTCATGCTACAATTGAAAGAAAAGAGAGTATTTAGCTATGATTCATTGTTATATAAGAGAATATATATTTCAAATTATTTGTAAATATGTACATATGTGAGTATATATAGGAAAAATAGTTAACTTAGTGGCTATTCTTTACTAGAATAGTATTAACTTATTGTAATTACATAGACATCTATCTATAATTATCTCTTCAAGATAATTAAGAATTAATTATTAGGCCTTTATTTCTTTATTAAAATTATCTTATGGCCATTCTTATATGATGACTCAGTGTTTATTGGGCTTGGTCCATAGAGCTCTTTGCTGATTGAGACCACTATTTGCTTGCCATGTGTGACGTACAAAATTACATCCAATATTAGCTCTCCAGACTTTTTGGCCCTTAGGTGAAAAGGTCTGATTGTAATTTTTGTCAGTACTTGGGTTAATAACCCCTTTTAATCATACTAGTAGCACTAGGCTCACTTTCGTGTGCTTTTTTACCCATCTAAGCAACAAATTTCATGTTGTGTGTAGCCACTCAAAATATGCATGGTGGATTCCTATCACTAGTGCTACTTTCGAATTTCCAATCAAACAACCGGTTAGGGAGTCATGTTGAATTCAACCTTTGTACTTGGAAAGTCAATTATTCCTTCTTTCTTGAGGAAAAATTGAAATTCAAATCCTTGACTTAGAGCCCTTAAGCTTGGCCAAGCAACTGTGGCCCTTGGATATGACCCTGAAGGGATGGAGGAGATTGCTTCTCCACCTCTCTATATATAAAATTATCATTCTCTTAAACTCCTCATAATTCATAATCGTTTCAAGAAGCTAACATCTTACACTACTACAAAACATACCTATGTCGATTTTTAATTGTGACCGTAGTTCTATGGCCACAGTTATAAGAACTGAGGCCTAAGTGATAAAGACCATAGGTCATTACCTATGGCCTCGATTTTTACACATAATTGAGGCCATAGATACACCCTATGGCCTTGGTTTTCTAATAAACGAGACCATAGACTCGTAATCAAAATGATATCTATTGACCATATACATCTCAATTAATCTCATTTTTTAATATAAATTAAAATAAATTGAGAAATTAAGAAAATTAAGAGTCATTATATTAAACTTAAGAGAGATATTACATTAATTAAGAGTTTAATAGATATAACCGCTAATTAAAGTGTTCCAAAAATATAAAAATATACATGAAAAAGTATTTACTAATATAACTAATCAAATTATCTACAATCGCTACTAAGATGTTGTCAGACATATATTAGAATTTCAAGTACATATATCAAGAAAATCAAATCAACAAGCAGAGGAGCAGATGACAGCAACGAGACTATAAATTGGGATGGAAAATTGGTACTTCTAGTTGAGCCAATGGTAGCATTTGTAGCACCATTTTTCTCATATTTCTCGACACTAGGATCTTGTACAACCATTTTCCTAACCGCTAATGCATAATCTTTACCACATCTAGATGGAATGGAAAAGCTGGACTTGAACAAAAGTTATGATTCCTTGTCAAAAGAATGATAAGGATTCTCTTCTTGCTCGAAACCATGAAAGAAGACCTGAAAAGGATCAGGAATATATGAAAATTTTAATACTAGATCTGTCAAGTTCAAATAAGGATATGAGTATTAAAAACACAAAAATCCTACATAAATGAAGATAATGTTCAATTTAGCTGGCATAAACCAAAAATGTGTCGTGAAATACACCTAAACTCATTGTGATATGGAACATTATATTCAACAATCTTTCCATCAAAACAATGTTTAACAATGTCATTATCAAATTCATGCATCACAATAATTGTAAAGCAAAATATAACTAAGAACAGACTAACAAATTTTGTTGGCCCATTATATCCTGAAAGCTTGGATCAAATTGGTCTCAACATACTGAATTGGCTTTTAAACAAACTATAATTCCACCTCTCATCTAAAGTTACAGAAATGCATCTTTCTTAAGAAACTTTAGTACCTCGGTTTGATTGTTGAGCTTTGCTACATCAATCGGAGTCTTATTGTCCATATTTTGAAGGGTGTTGCAATCATAATACCAAGAAAAAGGTACCCCAATCCCGTCAATGAAGGACTAATAAATTCACATAAACTTCGAAATACATAAGAGATGAATGATTATCACATGACCAACCAATAAATCAACTTACACAGTAGCTCTATTCTCTATTAAAAGGGTCACACACTCCTTCCTGCCATAACCAACCGCATAATGAAGAGCAGTGTTTTTATTCTTGTCCAAAGCATCAACTTTAGCCTCTTCCTCAATAAGTACTTGAGTTCACTTAACCTGATACATATGATGACATTTGATAATGTCCATGTAATATAGAGTTTAAAAAAATGCAAGATTGAAGCACCATTAAGTATTACCCTATAACACTTTAGAACCTTCCACTGAAAATGTACAAGAGAATAAAAAGGAGAAAAATACACATGATGTTTTTTGCAACAAAAGATAAGATAATACAAGTGCCAAAAGTCATCATACCTCCCCATATCCATTGCAGTTCATCCTTCTGAATCCTCCTCATCTTTATCGGCACTAAAGGCAATAACTTCTTTCAATCCCTAAAATGAAACAAACATCATAAATTACATTACACGTCTCATCAGAGAACAATTAACAAATGTTCACCTTACCATCAGCAAAACTGTAGCCGAAGAAAATAAATACTCAATAATGTTATGAATAATGATGTTTTTTTTTCATAAATAACACTCAATGATGTTTTTTTTTCATAAATATTACTCAATGCTAAAAGTAGAATTTTTTTGCAAAATTTAGAAATCAACTAAAGGGTTCAGTATTAGAACCAATACAAAAGCTAAAAGGGATAAGTTTAACTGAGCTCATAGGCCTCATCAAAATCCTGAACACAACAAAAAAGTGGGGGAAGAGTACAAGAACTTTATGTCACACACTCCACGGATGAAATATCGAGCTACAATGCAAAATATTGACATGAAAACTTGAAAGCATGAGGTACCATAGTAATGGAAAATGTATGTATATATGGAGAGATATATGCTACCTATACTCATCTTACCCAAAACAAATCATGAATCTTTGAATGAATAAAAGAAAATTTTCCAACGAAAATTCCTCCATCTAAAGCATCCAAATTTATTGCACTGTAGAGAAAATTCATGACTATCTCCCTTGGTATCATAC
Source organism: Hippophae rhamnoides (assembly GCA_033030585.1). Classification (NCBI taxonomy): domain Eukaryota; kingdom Viridiplantae; phylum Streptophyta; class Magnoliopsida; order Rosales; family Elaeagnaceae; genus Hippophae; species Hippophae rhamnoides. The sequence goes on along the minus strand of CM065429.1, from coordinate 46,644,728 downwards.
CTCTACATCTCCCACACTAGCAGTATTATGAACAATTGAATTTATATATAATTAACTAAAAGGCATGAAAAGTAAAAATCTAAAGGAGTTCTGTCTAGGAGACTAGTTCTTGGAAGCCTTTGTGCCACTAGTCTTTCCTAGGAACGTTGTTCTGGCTAGGAGAATGGTTTTAGGGAGCCATTGCACCACCATTCTTTCCTGGGAACACTCTTGGTTAATACTGATTATGTTATTTAAAAAACAAAATTAAAAAAATTAAAAAAATTAAAAAAAATTAAAAAAATTAAAAAAAATTAAAAAAATTAAAAAAAAAATTTAACTAGTTTTGTCTAGTGTTTTGTATTAAATGCCATGGAAATTTCTCTAAATTTTTTATTTTTGCTTACATGAGTTTTAAATTTACGTTTAAAATAGTCTATGAGTGGTAGGAGATCCTTAGGAAACCCCCTTACACCATATGTAAATAATATTCATAAATTTAAACAAGTGTCAACAACACTGGATTCTACCCATCAACCTGATTTTGAGCCAAACATAGAACCAAGTCTTAATCCTTTACTAGAACCAAAAGAAATGGAGGAAAACCAACATGTTAGGGAAACCACGATGAAGGAGTTTGCAAGACCGATGATTGGCACAAGAATCGCCGCTATCCGAATTGGTGAGGTCGCTCGGAATTATGACCTTAAAAATATTCATTTTTCTATGCTTCCTTCCTTTTATGGGCTACCTAATGAAGATTCTCTTTCCTTTATGAGAGATTTCTATGCTACGGTCCAAACATTCCCTCGGTATTCTAAACGAGGATCAACTTAGAATGAGATGTTTTCCCTACACCTTAAAGGATACGGCCAAAGCTTGGTTGATGTCACTTCCCCAGTGTTCTCTCGATGACATGGGGTAACATTTACAATAAATTCATGGGAAAATTCTATTCCCATCAAAAAACATCGAGTTGAGAGGAAAGATTGCTACTTTCTCTCGGATGGAAGGAGAACCATTCCATGAAGCTTGGGATAGGTTCAAAATGTTTCTCACTCAATGTCCCCATCATAGCTTTCCCTGCGGTTGTAGAACCAATTCTTTTACGATGGACTTACACAACAATGTCGGTTCATTGTCGACAACGCTGCAAGAGGAGCAATAGGAGAAAAGACCGCCTCGAAACGTATAACCTCTTTGAGATGTTGGGTGCTAATTCCCAACGAGAAAAGCTCCCGAGTGAGAAAAGCCGGTGTTCATGAAATCGACTCCGGTAATGAAGTTCAACAACAACTTGTTCAACTGACTAAGCAAGTTGCCTCTTATCGCTACACAAACCAACACCAATAATGAACAATATGGTTTGTATAGCAACATGGGACATGGTACTCACTGTCCATATCAAGGAGATACAACCTGGACCTGAGCAGGTTAATGTGTTGGGAGCATATCAACAGAGACCAAGGTTTGATCCCAATTCAAATACCTATAATCCTGGGTGGAGAAGTCATCCAAATTTCTCTTGGAGGCAAAACAACCCTCCTTTCACTCAAAGCTCAAACCAGGCAGGCCAAGATTCCACCCACCTATTCCAAGAAGCATTCCCAATAAACCAACCCTGGAGGACAACTTGAATTCTTTTATTCAAGTTTGTAGGGATAATCAATCTAAAACCAATCAACGGTTGGACTCTGTGGAAGCTTCTATCAAAAAGGTGGAAGTTCAAGTTGAACAGTTAGTTGAACATTTGCAAAAAGTCAAAGACTAATTTGAAACTTAAATGAATTCAATGAAGAGGAGACATTGAGTTTTTCATTCTGCAATCTCCAAGCAACGTCTTACTAGAAGACGATAAATTTTAGTCCTACATGGGAGGTCACCCATTATTGTATTTTCCTTTGTTTTAGTTTGCGTGTAATAAAAAAAATTCAAATGAAATAAATTCGTTTGTTTCAAAAATTGTGTCCCTTCGTTTAAATTAAAATTAAAATAAAACAAAAAATAAAATAAAAAAAAAAAATTAGGTTCCTTGCACCTTTTTAGAGATATCTACTATTGTTTTTAAGAGCAAAATGTTGATTCACAATAGGAGGAGGATCATTTTCAACTACAAACAACCATGGGAGATGCTGAAGATAGGCGGAAAAAGATAAAAGACTATACAATGCCAATCATTGGCAATGTAACTTCCGGCATCCAATTACAAGAGGCTGCAAGGAATTATGAATTGAAAAAGATTCATTATTCTTTGTTGCCTTCCTTTTACGGTATCCCTAATGAAGACCCTTTGCATTTCATTCGAGAATTCTATGCTATTGTCCAAACCTTTCCACTACATGCAATTAATGAAGATCAACTTAGGATGAGGTGTTTTCCTTACACTCTCAAAGATAAAGCTTGGTCATGGTTCAGGACTCTACGATCAAGTTCTCTTAAAACTTGGGAGGCGATCTATGAAATTTTTATGGGTAGGTTCTATTCCCATCAAAAGACTGTTGATCTAAGAACAAAGATAGCAACATTTTCTCAAATGAATGAAGAGCCCTTTCATGAAGCTTGGGAACGATTCAAACTCCTTTTCATTCAATGTCAAAATCATAGCTTTCCATTACGGCCTACAAAACCAATTCTTTTACGATGGATTGACACTACGAGTCAATACATGGTTGATAATCTTCTTGGAGGTGTTGTAGGAGAAAAGACCGCATAGGAAACCTATAATCTCTATGAGCTATTGGGTTCTAATTCCCAACAAAGAGGTGGTAGAAGGAAAGCAAAGGTCAATGAAGTCAGCTTTGATAATGAGATAACCTTGCAACTTGAATTGACTAAACAAGTGAAATTCCTCACGTCTCACCAAATTTCAAATCAAGAGGTATGTGAAGTGTGTTGTTCAATTGGGCATGGTACTTATAATTGTTCAAATACTTGTGATTCTAGTGTCGATGCCATAGAGGAAGTCCAATCTTTTCAAAAGTATCATCCAAACACCTATAATCACCCAACCTACAACCACCCTTACCCACCAAGCCAATCTTTTAAACCAACCTTAGAAGATAGCTTGAATGCTTTTATTCAAGTTAATCGTGACAACCAATTGATGACTAATCAAAGGTTGAACACCATGGAGGCTTCGGTTAAAAGAATTGAATCTAAAGTTGGGCAATTTGAACAAATGCAAAAGAAAGAACCGGAAAGGTGCCAGTCAACCGGAACAAGCAAAAGATGTTAGAACCCTTGAAGTGGTAAGGTAGTCAATACCGGTTTACACGAAATCTCTAACAAACTACCTTGTAGTTCACGTAACAAAGAAGGCGATATTCTAATCTCGCAAAAGGAGAAACAAGTGTTAAACTTAACAAGCCTTGAAAAACTCATTGGGGGTCATCGACACTCCCAAAATTCAAAAGACAACAGAACCACACCAGATGCAAGTACCTTTTCCCGGTTGAAAGAATCCAAACAAGATAAGAAATTGAATGATCTTTTTAATATGCTCTAAAGTAAATATCAATTTACCATTATTAGAAGTGATCATGAACGTGCCTCTCATATGCCAAGTTTTTCAAAGAGTTGAACACTAAGAAAAGGAGGTATGAACCGAACGAACGAGTAGTAGTATCGAGAAATTTCTAGCGTACTTGACCTGAAGACAAACTACCCCTAAGTTGAAAGACCCTGGAAGTTTTATTATAAACATAACTATGGGGGATAGGAAGGTTGCTAAAGCAATGCTTGATTTAGGTGCTAGTATAAATTTGATGCCCTACTCTATATTCTTACATTTCAATCTAGGGATTTAAAACCCACAACTATGTCCCCGCAACTTGCGATAGATCTCTTAAATATCCGGAGGAATAGTTGAGGATGTTTTGGTACAGTAGACAAACCGATAATACTGTTGACTTTGTGGTTCGGATATGCAAGAAAATCCGGCATTGACGAGAGCATACAATATTGCTTGGTAGACCATTTATGGCAACTACTAAAACTATTATTGATGTCCAAGATGGAAATTTGACAATGACAGTCTTAGGAGAGACTGTTCATTTCAAAGTTTTTTCTTCACCTTTCCCTTCTATTTCTGCCATCGATGAAATATTCGAAGTTGATCTTTTGGATAATCTTGTCCAAAACACCTTTTTCCAAACCAGAATAGAAGACAAGCTTGAAACCATTCTTACACTTGAAAAGGTTGAAGAAGATTTAGATGAAGAAATTAAGGGGTACCTTGAACAACTAGACAATAATGAAGTGATGACAAAATCTAGTACACTTTTAAATCTACCCAGTTCTTCATCTGTTAAAGAGGCCAATCCACATGAACTTGAACTCAAAGACTTACCTGAGCACTTAAAATATGTGTTTTTAGGAGAAGGAGAAACATATCCAGTGATAATTTCTTCATCCTTGACCAAACCACAAGAAAAAGAACTCATCAAAGTGCTTAAACAGTTTAAGAAATCTATAGGTTGGAGTATAGGGGATATAAGAGGCATTAGTCCAACAATGTGTATGCACAAGATCAACTTGGAGGATGGTGCTAAACACATGCGAGAGGCTCAAAGAAGACTAAACCCAAACATGCAAGAGGTAGTTAAAAAGGAAATCCTTAAATTATTAGAAGAAGGGATTATCTATCCTATCATGCGGATAGTAAGTGGGTTAGTCCGATGCATGTGGTACCAAAGAAATGCGGGATAACAGCTTGTTAAAAATGATAAAAGTGAATTAGTTCCCACTAGAATAATCCTTTGGATGGAGAATGTGTATAGATTTTAGGAAACTAAATTTATATACGAAAAAGGATCACTTTCCTCTTCCATTCATTGATCAAATGTTGGAAAGATTAGTAGCACGAATTTTCTTGTTTTTGGATGGATGCGGATATTATCAAGTACCCATAGCAGAGAAGATCGGAAAAGACCACATTTACATGTCCTTTTGGGACATTTGCTTTTCATGAGAATGCCATTTGGGTTATGCAATGCCCCGCCACTTTCCGGAGATGCATGATATCTATTTTCTCGGACATGGTGGAGAAATTCATTGAAATTTTCATGGACGATTTCTCTGTCTTTGGGAACTCATTTGATGATTGCTTACATAAATTGACTTTGGTTTTAGAAAGATGCATTGAATGCAATCTAACCCTTAGTTGGGAGAAAAGTCATTTTATGGTTCCACAAGAGGATAGTTTTAGGACATATAATTTCAAACAAGGGTATTGAAGTTGATAAGGCAAAAGTTGAATTGATATCCAAACTACCTCCCTACATCCGTGAAGTGGGATAAGAAGCTTCTTGGGACATGCAGATTTTACAGACGATTTATTAAAGATTTCTCTAAAATAAGTCGTCCCTTATGTAACTTGCTATCCAAAGATCTTTGAATTTGACTTCAACAATGACTGCCTTATTTCCTTTAATACCTTGAAAGAGAAACTAACATCTACCCCTATTATAATGGCACCAAACTGTCTTTACCTTTTGAAATAATGTGTTATGCTTCGATTATGCAATAGGAGCAGTCTCGGGACAAAGAGTGGATAAGCGTTTACATGTCATCTACTATGCTAGGAAAACACTTTCAACGATGCCCAAATGAATTACACCACCACCGAAAAGGAATTCTTGGCTATAGTATTCTCTTTAGACAAATTTCGGTCTTGTTTAGCAGATCTAAAGTGATTGTGCATTCTCGATCTTTGCCGCTTAAGATACCTATTAAGTAAACCAAATGCCAAGCCAAGATTAATCAGTGGGTCTTACTCTTACAAGAATTTGACCTAGAAATCAAGGATAAGAAAGGCAAGGTGAAAACTTAGTAGCCGACCATTTGTCTAGGTTGATTTCACTTCAATTCTCTTAAAGATGAGAGTAATGACGATATAGTTGAAACCTTTCCGATGAACAGTTATTTTTCATAGGTCCAAAACCTACGGTATTGCCGATATTGTAAACTATCTTGCCACTCGGTGTGTTTCATGACCTAACACTTCATATCGTAGACAAGAAAAGGTTTTTAAAACTATTAAGGACTATTTCGGGATGGCCCTTATTTATACAAGATTGGTCAAGATCAAGTCATCAGAATGTGGTACGTAAGAAGAACATAAGAGCATTCCCGACTTTTTGTCATGAACTTTATCATGGGGTCATTTTGGCGGTGAAAAGACAGCCCATAAGATATTACAATCTGGATTCTTTTGGCCCACTCTTTTTTAAAGATGCTCATATGTTTTCAGGCACAATGTGATGTATGTCAAAGAACAGGAAACATAAGCAAAAGAGATGAAATTCCTTTGACATCTAATTTAGTTGTTGAACTCTTTCGATGTATGTGGATCGACTTTACGGTCCTTTTCCCCCATCTAATGGTTTTCAATACATTTTGGTCATTGTGGATTACGTGTCCAAGTCAAGTGTAGAAGATATCCCCACCAAAACCAATGATGCTAATGTTGTTGTGAAATTCTTGAAAGATTTCATATTCAAGAGGGTTCGAACGCCTAGAGCTATAATAAGTGATGGAGGTAGCCATTTTTTGTAACAAACTCTTTGATTGAGTACTAAACAAGTACAACATCACACATAAAAGAGCTACTCCATATCATCCTCAAACTTCCTAGGTTAGTGGGAAGTAAGTAATAGGCAAATTAAGGTGGAATACCTGAACGATTGCGCGCCCTTCAAGGAAGGATTGGGCATTTAAGCTAAATGATGCCTTACGTGGGCATACCGCGACCGCTTACAAAACACCTATTGGGATGAGCCCTTACGGTTAATCTTTGGGAAAAGCGTACATACCTTCCATTGAACTTGAACACAAGAGCTTACCGGGCAATTAAAGAGTTAAACATGGATTTAGATAAAGCAGGTGAAAAACGACATTACTTTCTTCATGAAAGTTGGAAGAAATTAGGAATGAAGCCTATGAGAATGCCAAATTATACAAGGAGCGTACTAAGCGCTATCATGAAAAGAGGCTAGTTCCTAAGACTCTTCACCCTGGAATGAAAGTTCTTTTATTTAACTCTCGTTTGAGATTATTTCCAGGAAAGCTGAGATCAAGATGGGATGGACCATTCAAAATAGTTCAAGTATTTGAACATGGAGTAGTGGAACTATTGGACTCCAAGACACAAAAAACGTTCAAAGTCAATGGCCATCGTGTCAAGCCTTATTTAGAAGAACCAAACAACATTGCTGAAATGGATTGCATTTGGCTGAGTAACCCTTAGCACCAAAAAGATATGTCTTGCTAAGACGTTAAACTAAGCGCTGGATGGGAGGCAACCCATCATTTTAGGTAAAAAAAAATTGTTATTTGTTTTATTTACTTAATTTTATTGTTTATTTCATTTTAATTACATGTGAATAATTTTTAAATTGTTAAAACTAAAAATATTTGTTGAGGAAACGATCCCAAATACGTCAAAAATACACACTTTAATGATGAATATGATGGATGCAAATACTTAATTAAAAATACACACCTTCAAAACTTATCATGAGAGCCAAATATATATTTTTTCTACTCCAAACACATTTCTTATTTCTTCAAATTTTTAGATGATCTCTATAGGTATTAGCATTGAATGTATGAATTTTTTCTCATCTTAATAGAGTATCATATATTTTTTAATATTATTTTTGCTTAGATTAAATGATTTGAGTAGAAATTGATAGTATATGCTTATATCTCGTTCATGCATGACTGCTACACAAAAAAAAAGAAGACATATATGGGGTTACCTAAACCAAGATCAAACAGAAAAGCCACAAAATTAACCACTCACCAAAATCCAAAAAAAAAATGTACAATCTGTACATGGGAAATATCTTTAGAAAAAAATAGAGAGATAAAGAATATATAGTATAATCTACATACTATAACCCACATTGCCTACAAAGTTGTGAGTAAAGGCTAATTACAAAAGAAGGATATAGGAAATAATTCCCTAAAACTTCATTTGTAAAAGGCATATATCTTGAAATTCTTTCTTAATGAGTTTGATTTATGCATGAAAATAAATTTTATATATGATATCTTTATAATTTATACATTTGATTCCTTTCATGAGATCAATGTTAAAATAACACTTTGAGCCTTTATTGTTTATACATATGCGAACATATTAGTTCATTTCTATACATCAACTCTTTCGCATATAAATTAGTATGAGTGTTTGAACCCATAGGATTCAGTGTTTTGAGAGTATTGACTTGTGAGGAATAGAGTCGCGAATTCGATTCATGACATTTGAAATTGGGTGAAATTAAATTGATACATTTTTTATATGAAATATGAAAATGATTTTCGACTAATTATTATAATAAATCATGATTGTTTAAAGAGATTAAAATAACTTATGCTTGAGATTTTAATTATGATCTTAAAGGAGATTAAATAGTATGAGACATTTTTGTGAGATGTTGTTAATTTGTGATTTTGTTGTAAATTTAAGTTGTTTGTTTTTATTGTTTCTTTTGTTTTTACATTTAGTTCAATGTTTGTGGGTATCATTACTGAAAACCCTCACGAGACTCAAACTCGTCCACTAGGGAACCCTAGGGGTTTAAAGACTTGTTGCATAGGCTAAATGCAACCGTGTCAATCCACGGAAGTGATTTAGGATAGTTTAATTTTTAGTTTTTATCGCTTCTCTTGCTAAGGGACTAGCGAAGTAGTTGAGGTTGTGATGAGTGCTCAAAAAGCACTAAAATAACCATTATTTTATGCACATTAATTGATTAAAAATATATATATTTATATGTTTTATCATATATTTATATAAATTTGTCTTTTTCGGAATCACGGGTATTTTTATTGTTTTTCAGGTATTTTGGCTTAAAAACGCAATTTAAAGACTCAAAGAAGAATACTTGAAGCAATACATCACAAATATATTAATAAATAAGTGGGAAAAGGTCAACAAACATGGAAAAATTGGACAAAATGGGTCGAAAAGGTCAAAAATGTCAAAAGATAAAAAATCGCGCGCCGCATGACGGCGCCAGGCCTGCCGTGCACGCCGTCTGTGCGCGCCGCGCGTTGACATCCCCATCCGCGCGCCACGGTAGCGTGGCTGCTATTCACGCCTTGTAGCGCGCAGCCGGCGTGCGCGCGCCCAGACGCCCTCCGTGCACCCAACGCGTTTTCACCCCATTTTCACGTGCAGCTGACCCGTGACGTCATCTTGGCGTCATTGATGATCTCAACATTTCCATTACACGTTTTTTAATTTTTTTAACATTTTTTTACTCATTTTTTTCTCTCCATCCTCACCTATAAATACCCCCCTTCCCTTCACTTCAAATCACACCTAAAAACCACACTTCTCTCTTCTTTCTTTCTCTCATTTCTTAGTTTTTGAGTTTTTCTTAGTTTCTTTCTTAGTTTCTAAGCTTTTCTTAGTTTTTCTCTTAGTTTTTAGTTCAATTCTCTTAGGTTTAGGGTTCTTCTCTTTTTGAGAGGAACTTGTAATGTTTTTGTAATAATTTAGATTTTTGATTCAATAAATGGAAGTGCAAATTCCGCTTGGAGGTTTTCTAGCGGGAATAGCGTCGAAGTTACGTAAGGATTTTATTTTCTTCTGATTATTTTTATGCTTTATTCTTACATGTTATATTTAATTTATGCGTGATTAAATTTAAGCGTGCTATTTATAATCATGATATAATAACGTTGTTATGCTTGCAAAATATTAAATATGTGAAAATTTCTAAAATGAATTGATTTTATTTTTATTCAAGATTTTATATTAAGGATGTTAGAGAGAAATATATTATTTTTCATTACAAACTTAGGATAACTAAATTCTTAGGTTTAATTTGGACACCTTGAATAAAATCGTTCATTTTCAATCTCTTAGAAAAGGAATTAATTTAATTAACCAAATTAGTTATCAACCCTTAGGTGTTAATTGATTTGTTTAGTTAACAAAGAATATCTTCCAAAGGTGGTATTCATACAAAAAAGAGAGAATCAATAAAATATCAATTTATATCTTTAATAACCTAGATAATATGAGCAAGCATAATTAATTTAGTTATTATATCCATAAATACTCCACTAATATAAATGATAAAATTTGCATGAATATTTATTGAATCTGTATTTATATTTATTTTTAGATAAATATTTATTGAATTTGTATCTATGTTTATTTTTATGTTTTTTTTAGATTATATTTAAGTAATCTGTATATATGTTTATTTTATGTTATTAGATTAGGAACACAAAAACCAAACTATCGTGACAGGATGTTTAGGATTTAATTTCGTTTTTAAAAGTTTGAATAATAAATTAAAAACCACATACATTCCTTCCTTAGATCGACCTTGGGAGTATACTTATCATTTTCTACGAAATGATTCGTGCACTTGCGAGAGTTTTACAAATATAAAAACCAAAGTATTTGCGAGAATCGGCGATGCCGGTTTTCGCTCATCAATAGACAGGCTTTACCTCACCATGTATCCAGAAGAAGAAAGGAAGCTCAAATTCTGGCCTCAAGACCCTTACCTTCTGAACCTGAATAAATCCAAGAGAATTGTATAAGGCAATAAAAAAGGCAAACATCACCTTCTGAGCAAAAGCATTCTTGGACTGCGTCTCAACCTGAGTAGAAATTTTAACACCCTAAGACAAAAAAAGAATATTCAAATTCAGTACAAACTTATAGAAAAGTTTATTTAAAAACATGGTACACATAACCAGTATTCCAAGATCCTATATCAATCATAAATGTATAGGACTTATGTGTTAATAGATTGATAAAAACTTATCAAAATTTTATCATGCCCACTCATACATGTAGAAATATCAAATGAAAGACGGTGAGAGAAAGGAGCAATAACAACAACCTCATAGCTGAAAACATATTTAGCATAGTTTAGATTCTTAGTACATTCTTAACAAATATGGCATTTTCTAAAAAACTTACTATAATATAATTATAAGCATACTACAATACGCCTACACTAGATATCACCATAAGAAAATAAAACCAAGGCCAGATCAAGCATATCAGTAACTACAAACCTTTCCAATACAGGAAACACATTCTCTATATACCAGTTAGCTGAAGCATGAACAAGTGTTATTTTGATTCTGGTATCATGAGTTACGATCTAAGGCATAGAGCACAGATAAAGTTAATTAGTTATTCATGAACAAAGAAGGAATAGCTCAAGACCATAGATGGCATACCTTATAGGGTTATGTAAGTGTCCAAAATTAGGGTTTTACTAGAGGACCCAATAAGCATCTATTTTGGTACAACATGTAACATCCTTCATTTATCCCCATCTTTATGACTTTTCCAATAGCAAAGGGTGAACAGATTCGAAGGAGAGCACGAGCTACTTTATGGTTTGAGAATCTCCACTACTTTGAGAAGTAAGAGGTCGAGGCCATTTTCATTGACAGTGACACACGTAGAGTGGAAGAAAGGGTGACTATTCGAGAATTTCTACTACGTTGACGGAGTTGGGTCATGATGAATGCTTGGCGGTAGGGAAAAGAGAGAAGAAAGCGTTGGGGAAGAGGAAAAGAAAAGAGAGAGAGGGAAAAAGAAAAAGAAAAAGAGAGAAAAAGAAGAGGGAAAAAGAAAAAGAGAAAAAAAGGGAAATAGAAAAGGAGAGAAAAGAAAAAATTGGGAAAGAAAAATAAAAAATTGATAAAGAAATTTGGTATATGTGCTGTAAAAAATTGATAGGGTGTGTCTATAGCCTCTGTTTTTAAAATACCGAGGCTATATGGTATGTCTATAGCCTCGATTTTTAAATAAATGAGGTCATAGAGTATGTCTAGGGCCTCAGTTTTTAAATAACCGAGGCCAAAATCCTATGGCCTTGGTTTTTAAAGAAACCGAGGCTAAATGTCCGAGACTATATGTATATATCGTAGTAGTGTTAGGAGAGAAAAATGAGTGAAGATAAGAGAAAAAACATTCTTCAAGGTAATTTCTTCGACATTGATTTATTGTTGTCAATTTGTTTTTCTTCCTTTAGGTTGCATATAGTGTACAATATTTATTTTCCCATTATTCAAACACTTTTCACCCCACAACACTTACGCTACACCTTCTTATGCCGGAAGTGATGGATACTAGATCTACGGATGTCCCAAACTAGATTTATCCCTTGAGGATGCATATCGAGGAAAACGAGGGTTGACGTATGGTTGATGGGACTCTAGCTAACAATCCATACCTAGCAACCACTTGTTCGGCTAGGTGTTTCATTCGGTGATGGCTTGAGTGACATCGGTCAGGAGTGGATTGGAAAGGGCAATGAGATTAAGCCATTATGATGTCACAGTTCCTCTAGTGTTGGTCATGTGATTCGTTCGAGCACTCATTCATTTGGAACAAGTCAGGCTTGAGTTCCATTTTGACTATCATTCCTTTGTACCAGTAGGTTGTTGATTGAAGCGATATCGAGTTCTTTTCTGTGAATCATTATGGCTCTAAGATGATGAATCATTATTTAGAATGATGAAGGAGATGTTTCAGATCCTTGAGTTTAGCACTTTGATGCCTCAGATTCTAGGTACAGTTTGGAGCAACACTCTTGTTGGTAGAGTTATAAGTCAATTAATCACTTTTTATGGGATTTTGACTCCCTTTTTTCCTATAGTGCGGAAGTTCTTGGTCGATGTTGGTGTAACTCTAGAATAATTTTTGCCCAATTGTTATAGGATATTACTTGGTAATGGGTGCTTTGGAAGGAGCACCGTAGAGAATTGAACGTAGAAGAGTTTAAGTATTTCTACTATGCATACCTACAGGGAAGTAGAAAGGTTTTACTATTTCATGCCCTATGGAAACCATATCGTGGTTGACAAGTTGTTGGATACCAATAAAAGGGTGGAAGGATGTCTCATTTACTACAATGGTAAAGGTTATGCGGAATTTTATGGCTTCCAAGAGAAAGAGAGCCTGTAACTCTAGGATGACTATTATTAAGTCGTGTTTCAAGAGGGTACAGTCCCTTCAGGTACCCAATGACATTCCTTTTAAACCATTAGTGAATGAGTCTTATCCAAGACCTATTAGCCTGAACGAGGATATTATGGGTCCATTTGAGCCCTATATACTTCAAGGCCTATTAGGCGTGAGGATAAGGATAGTTATGCCTTAGTGAGTAGATCATGACAATTTTTCAAGGACTTGAAACGGTCCATCAAGGCACGTGTTGGTCTAGAGAGGAGGTTCACAATTGTTAAGGAGGCACTTTATGGGGAAGTTAGCATTAGGAACATTTTTGAGGCTATCCATCATGAGTTAAAGACACAACTGGAGGAGTCCAAGTTGGCAATTTCTATAGCTATGTAGATACAAACCAATGCAGTAGCGACTTAGGAGGCAATTGAGAGAGAGGTTAGTTGAATGGATACCCTCTTGGTAGAGGAACAAGTTTTTTGGGCTAAGAAGAAGGAATGGACATATGAGTTATCGAAGAGGCTACACTTAAGATATGGGCAATTATAGGTGCTCACTCTTAAGGTATGGGCAGCTAGGGTCTAAGTCATTGTTGAGTACCATGACTCTACTAAATAGGTCAAAGATATCTTATACATTTGGGTTCATAACTTTTAGACCATGATGAGGCATTTCAGACAAGTCTACCTAGAGATTATCCTTTTCGAGACTATCCACTACTACAAAATGGACTATTAAAGTCAGTTTAAAACTGACTTTAAATAGAATGACTTAAAATTTAAAGTGGGTTCAACACGTGAATTGACTTTAAATTTTTAATTTTTTTTTACAAAATTTACTCATTTTCTATTATACTCAAATTAAAATATGTATTCGATCACTACATAATAGCAAAAAAAAGAACCAAAATCTGTTTAATAAATAATTTAAATAATTTAAATAATACAAATAATTGAAAAATAAAATATTAATTAATAGTAGAAAAATTATCATGGTATTGCCCTATGTTATTCAAGATCATCATATTCTTCTCCTGATGTTATAATACAAAACCTACATAATATAATACAAAAATTTATACACATAAATAATAACATATAATAGCATAAAAAATATGAATAATAAGTGCGTATGATTAATAGAAATACTTACAAGAGTAAATGAAGTGACAAAATGAAGGAAATGAAGAAAAATAGTGTTTTGTAATTGAGAAATGGGTATAAACTTTTTGAGTATTTTTCTCAAAAAAATAGGGGATTTAAAAGATAAGTTAGAAAGGAAGAAAACCCACTAACCGCACTAGAATTGGTGGTCGTAGGTGGCCAGAAAATGAGAAAGAGTGGAGGAGAAGTGGATGAGGTTTTGGATTTTTAAGAGTTATGCAGTGCTTGGAATAGTTTCTTTCTGGGGAAGAAAGAAGAGAAAAGGAAATATCCACGTGTGTAGCGTCAGTTCTACGTGTCAACCGACGTTATCCACATAATTCATAATGTTGGTTCTACGTGTCAACCGACGCTATTCACGTGTGTAGCGTCGATTGACAGGTAGAACTGACGCTACATCCATGTGTAGCGTCGGTTCAACACGTTAACCGACGCTATATGTAGCATCGCTTCTACACCAAACCGATTTTAAATTCATTATAAGTCGATTATTTCCAAAAACCGACTTTACATATCAACTTAAATACACTTTTTTGTAGTAGTGATCATTCCTTCTCTATTATTATTATTATTATACTTTTTATTCTTGTGGTTTCTTAGGGTTAGGATTCCCAAGCAACCACAAGAAGACCTGTGTCTGGGACTTCCAATAGGTATAGTTAAGCCCATTGGAAAGTCAAAGTCTACATACAATATCTCATTATTTTGAATCCATCAGAGAGAATGTGTGTATGTGCAAAGCAAGTTTAACATATCAACACCAAAGCAATCAAGTCTAATAGAGTGAACCAACTCTGATACTAATTGAAAAAGTTTAGCATCCGATACGCAACTAGGATAAGGAGATACTGACTCCTTAAAGACTTGTTCTAAACTCGCAAGTAACAGAAAGTAAACACATAATAGATAGTTAACAAAAGCAGTAAAAATTAATCAAAGGTCAGGAAGATTAATTTAAATAACAAAGATAATAATTAGAAATAAATAAGCATGCAACAACTATAAAAAGTTTTTCAATCAGAGTTTAAATCTTAGTATATTGGTACGTACACAACATAAACTTACCATACAAAACACCATATGTAATTAGGTAACCCTACATAAAAACTCTATCTATGTGGTAAAATCTTTGGATTTTTTATGGCAACCACTTGACATCAAACAATCCACTAAAAATAAATAGACACAACTTGATAGAAATATAAACACAAATACCTCTGTAAGTTAAGACCACACTGCCCTAAGTGTCTATTGTTGCCTTCGCTTTCTGCCTACATAACTACTCAATCTGACACATGGGTCTGACTCTCCTCTAGAACACTAGTGATTGAAAACTAGTGATCAGCAACATGAACAAGTATGGGAAACAACTCAAGTATAACAACGAGCAAATGTTGTCTTGGGAAACTTATGAAAATATTAACCCCAAATCAAACTCACAGTTTTTCTTACAAAGGAAATGTAAAATAGTCGTATGCTCTTTTCACTTAAGAATGCTATTTTGCTCACACAAAATGTAATACAAGCACTAACATCGACTCAAAGTAAATTATGAAATGGAAGTAGAAATCAGATAGAATTTTGATAGAATTTTACTATATTTTTCTTACTTAGAAAAGAGGAAAAGATGGGGGCATTTATAGAAAAATTAGCGAACCCTACCACCCTCACCTACCACCTCGCTGGACCGATGAGGGACCAAAAAGTGAAATTTTTTCATTTTAAAAATTATCGAATAATTTTTCATAAATACCCACGAATGCAATCAAATAAAACCGTAACACTCAACCTAGCATGCATATTAAGAAAACCAATCTTGTGGTGTTTGTAAAGATGTTTGCATATAAAGTGTAACTAACTATGTGCATGTGTGCACTACTGATCATTAGTAACTAACTTTACATAAAGGAAGACAAATATAGTAAGTAAAATGAATAAACTTCATAATAGAATATAAAATAATACAATATTTTTTAATCACTTATATAATTTTTTCTAATTTCATTAGTATTTTAAACTAAGATTGGTTTTTTAATCTTGGTAAAGATTATAAGCATTCAATTCCTTTATATTTGTTCTTGAAGTAGAAAATGTTTCATCTATTTCTCAAATTAGATCAATGATGGATTTTTAAGTTTTTTCGTAAAACTAATTGGTTACTTCTAATTACTTAAATCAATAGTTCAAATCGCACTCAAAGGTAAGGCATTTTCCATTTTTATAGAAACTTTTGTATGGTATCTCTAAATTGTCAAAGTGAACTCTTTCATTTCAAATTCTTGGATTGTATCTCAGTACCAATGTGGTTGATCATCCTCTGTGACCAACTACTGATCATCGCCTTGGTAAACTATTGTCTTACCAACTAGTTGACATGAAGACTACAAGACTTATACTTCTCTTTCTTTTCCCCTCTTTTAGTCTTTTGCTCTGAACAACAGATCCTTCTTTGTATTTTTTTCCTATACACTTAAAGACTTGGTTGGATGACTTAACCTGTACTTCCCATTTCATTCGCTTATTGAAGGTTCAAGATGGAATTGTTTGATGGATTGCCTCTATCTTCAAATAAAGCAGTAAGTTCTATTTGGCTATTCATCTTCATCTTCTACATTTGCACCGTGGATTTGGTTCTCTAGGTTCTATATTTCACTCCACGTATTTCAAAGTAGATGTTATATATTGCAGAATGGGTGTGAGTAGGCTTTCTGTCTTCCTTTCTGTCGAATGAAGGCCCTTTCTTCATCTCTCTCCATCTTTTTTTATCTTTATCTTTCTTTATTTTTTTATTTATCTCTTTTTCTTTTCTCTTTCACTCCGTATATATTTCTTATTTCCTTTTTATATATGTCTCTTCTTATTTTTTCTTTTATGGTAAAATATCATTTTATCCTTCTAAAAGTAGGATATTTAAAATCCAAATATTATTAATCCATAGATGCGTAAAAGTAAAAAATGTGATACTAATGGTTCACTTGGTAATTTGATGATAAGATTTATATATATTCTGTTTCAAATTACAAATTCAAATTATATTATATATAGTTTAATTAAAAAAAAAGTATGACAATAATGACTCTATTAAAGCCGCAACAATACAATTTCCATGAAAAGCATGTGATCAAGGCATACATGCTACTATATATATAATCTTAGGGTCAAATTCTTCAAACAAAAACTACAACTCTCTTACCTTAAATTATCATCATACTTTAATTTTCTTTCCAAGTTACCCAAAATCAAATAATCTTCATATCCAACTCTAGCATTCCTCAACATGGTCTTAATTGACGAGCCACTAGATGGAGCCATCCCATAACTCATTGAGTCTAACACGACCATTGATTCTCTCATAACCGACTCCATTAAACACCTTTCATATTCCCAATTTGCATGAATTCCTTTTGTTTTGACATTTACAGGCACAACTTTGGAATCCTAATTTGATGTCTTGTTAAAAAAATTGAAGAACACCTATAATTTTTTTGTAATTGTGGACCAACAACTCCTAAGGATGGATGAAGGAAATTTGAAATAATTACTGGTTCAGAATATAGAAGAGCACAATCAAAACAGTAAGTATTTGTTTTTGTAGGAATTAGGGTGTTAGAGTGCTGCATGTACATTGTAATTCCTAGTTGCTTAGTATTGTTTGGGAGTTAGTTATTGTGTAAGACAATCATATGCCTTTATACTTGTATATATATATATATATAGCACTCAGCTGCTATTGTTAATGCATCAGAGAATCATTCATTTAATCTCTTCTCTCTTTATGTTTCTAGTTTTTCGTTCATAGCTTTATCTTAGGATATCATTATCATTATGTATATGCTGGACTTGGTACACAAGTTGAGTCTAATATGAAAACTTGAAGAAGTACTAATTTGTTAATCAAGTGCTTCAAGATACGTGATGTATTCTTATTTAAAATTTTATGATAATCAATTATTTTTAATTGCTTGATGACAAATATAATTTAAAAGCCTTATCATACCCCTTAGTATTATTTTCATATATATAATTAATTTTTTTTTCTTAATAAAACTTTTAAATAATATCCTAGTAAAAAATATATTATTTAAAAAGTTACAACCTAAAAATGCTTGTGCTTAGTGAGTCTGTTCTTTGTTTAAATGAAAGGATAGAGGTATAATAAAATAGTGATATAAGATTTTTTCAATTTTGGATTTCTAATAATTAAAAAAATAAAAATATAAAAATGAAGATAAGCAAAAATAAATTAAATCCATTACTGTTTATATAGTGTTAAATAGGAGTCATGGGCAAAGCATGTAACTAAGTATTCAACTTCTTGGTAAGTAAAATTTATAAATTGTTTATACCATTTTGAATGGCATAAACTTGGTTTAGGGATAACAATTAGTGGTAGTCAATCCCTAGGTTACATCAATAGGACACTTATTTGTATTTATTTTTTAAATTTTAAATGTCTATTTTACATTCTACCCAAATATTTATTTGAAGTTATTAATAAAAAATAATATTTTAATTCTTAGATTAAAAATATAAAACTTAAATTTTACTAATAAAAACAATAACAAGATGGTATCCTATTCCTTCCACGATGACATAAGGGTTGACAACACAAAATGAGAAATGGAAAGAGGTTGCTTCCCCTCATAATCTTGCAAACAGAGGTGAAAGTGTCAACTACTAATTATAACTCAAATGGGGTTTTTCAGCTTTTATCCATATTCCTCGACCAAACAGTACAAAAAGAGAAACAACATTAAATTAAGAAAGATTGGATTTTGGATTTAGAGATGCAAACAAGTTGTAAGTGGCTGTAACCGATCTAACTCATTTATTATTATTCAAATAATTTAATTTAAAAAAAATATTAATATTTTGGATAATAATTAAAAACTTCAACTAGTATTTGCTTTAACGTCCTTAAAAATACTACATATGTTCTGTGAAAAAAGGAAGAAGACAAAAGACAGAAAAGAAAAAAAAAAGTTTTAATCCATTTTCAGTATTAGAAATTTTTTTATTGACAGTTTTGGGATATTGAGCGTGTAAAACATTCAATAAACAATCAATCTTTATTCATACGTGAAAAAAGTATTAAGCAAATACTGATATATATATATATATTTGAATTGTTATTAATTATTCTACAAGAACCATACAAACGTTAGATATAAACAGAAGCACAAATCTAAGCAACAACCATCGTCAATTGACTCAATTCCATTCCCATTGAGGGTGCTTTAGCAACTGTTGTTTCTTTGATTGGATTTTCAAATGTGCATTGCAGCGGCACTGTATAGTGGAATTCAATCTGCAGCTGATGGTGCAACGGTGCTGATGCAATCAACCCCTTTTTCAGATCAACCTGCACTTGTCTTAAAGGAATAGCAGCCAAGAAGCTCTTGATATACTCTTTGCATGACTCCTTGCCTTGGCACACAACCTCTTCTTTCTCACTATTCGATGACTCGTTTGTGCTGACATTGACAGACCCTTCAGCTTTAGATTCTTTTGAATTGCTCTCTTGCCCCTTCTCAGTAGTAGGTTTCTCATTTGATGTTTCAGTCTTATTTGGCAATCTTTTGATTACTGTACTTTTGTCAAATTTCAGAACATAGGCTTGGTTACATCCCTCGTAAAGTCTCTCGCCTAAAGTTTCAATTATGTAGTATGCATCCCGCTCGACCTTTAAGACAAAGAAGTGGTCATTCCAGCTCACAATATATACCAAACAAGGTTGTTCACCATTGCAGGGGAGCTCTGATGCAGAGCGGCTGATTTCATCCCATATGTTATCGAAGGACATGGCACCATGAAGGAAATCGAGTTCTCCTTCTTCCAATTCTTCTGGACGGAAGAAACCAATGAAGGACTTCTCTGGAACTTCAGCAAGAGGACGAATTTTAGCCTGCAGAACTGTGTCAAGATCAAAGTGTTTATCAGGGAATTGTTGTATATAGGTCTCGTTCTCACAGAGGTTTCGCCATTCTGATGATCCGTTTCTAATCAGGCTATTGAATTCAGATTTGATGGGCATCTCATCTTGGTTAGATTGCAGCCAATCAGCAATTACAGCAACCAAAGCTGTACATGCACTCTCTCCAGAAGCACATTCACTCCTCTGATCAATTGAAGCAAAAAAGACTAGTGTCTCAAGCTTCATGAGTCCATCACGGCTAGTTACATTCTTGATCTCCCAAATGCCAACAGCAAAACTGTCATCTCCAAATTCGGATACTGATGATCGACTAGTCGAGCAACCTTCTGTTTTATGCCACTGTAAAAATATTGCCATTAACACAGCATTTAAGTGAAAATTAAACCATGAAAACAAGTTGTGAACAAGAAACATTCGTAAAGAAAGGAAAAAATTACCCCATAACTAGATTCATCAGAAGAGCTAAGTTGTCTCCTATCAAAATCAATGTCGTCTCCACCCTCTAATGCATAATGTTTTTTCAAAAGAGGCTCTCCTTTAGCTTTGGGAGATCTAAAGCTAAGTTTCCTCTTCTTCCAAGATAGGATTCTAAGTTTCGAACTCTGCTGCAAGCTCTGTCCTGAGTATGTTGCTCCAGAATTACCAACAGTCGAGCAAACAACTTCTGACTTTCGGTTACTATAGTAGATCCAACAATCAGCATCATCGTTAATATTAATATCAGAATAGAAAGATTTTTGGGCACAATTTGCAAGAGCCAATGTTTCATAACTGACCAACGGCTTAGGATCTGAATCCTCTTTAACCTCTGGTTCTCCATCAGCATCATCATTAAGTGAGTCTGAGTCAAATGGATAAGTAGCATCCTCACTTCTATCAGAAGTTCTACCATCACTGCTTTCTCCTTCACACGGTACCTTTTTTGCTTTTCCAACTGACATATAATCTGTAAAGGTTTTTACTTTTCTTAAACCTGCTTTAAGAGCGCCAAAATCACCTTTATCAGTCGACGGAGCTTCAGAAGAAGACGACGACACAGGAACAGGTGTTGCTGATTCCTGCACTGTCTCTGAAAGTGCATTAGAAGTTCTTAATTCCAACATACTGATAGAAAGCTACATCAAGCAAGAAAGAAAAAATATTAGATAAATATTTAAGATCAGAGAGACTAAATAGATTTGAACACATAAAAATTTACGTTCAAACAAAGGCACTTACATTGAGTGAGGGTCTACTCTCAGAGTTACAAGGAGGGACTATAAGAGGAATAGTGAATCCCAAGTCCTTTTTCTCAGTTATATTCACATATTCTGCTACGTTTAGTAACGCAGTTCCAATTATGGAGGAACTCTTCTTCAGTCCACGATTAACTCCCTAATTGGTGAAAATTAAATCAATTCTAACATCAATAAATTAGCAAACAAAGAATAAAGACAGAAAAGTACGTAGAAATTTAATACTACGGATAAAATACGGATATAAATCTTATTAGATATTTAATTTAATCTGTTTAAATTTTTAATAAAAAAATTATGTTTCTTAATTTTTTTTCTTTTACTTTAAATTGAAAATAATATTTTTTTATCTTAAAATGTAATACAAATATAAAAATAAATTAAATATTAATTTAAATAAATTTTTTAAGATAAAAAATTATTTTATTAAAATATTTAAAATAAATTTTATACGATTATATTATATATATTGTCATCAAACATCTTAGAGATTAAATACAATTCAATCTAATACAATTATAATTAAGTTATGACATATAATAAGATTATTTTATTTTGAGAGTGATTCTATTTTTCAGTCAAAAACAGTACGAAAGAAGATGCTTTTACAGAAGAAACACATAAGTTGTTCTTCAGGAAGCACAAAATGTTCTTTCCTAGCAGAAATTTAGATTATAAGTTTATAATTAACCACCTTATGAAGAAAAGTCACACAGTTGCATATATAAAAACAGATATGCCAAAAACTCCTTGACCGTTCTTGAAGAAATGGTAATCTCTCTTAAAACAAAGACACAGTATTTTCATGAACAAAACTATAACTTATATTATGCTTGCAATCTACTTCTTGAAATATATAAAATTTATCATTATATTAAAGTATTATCAGTAATTTGGAAAATAATATGGCAGTGTTTATTGCCACAGATTAAAAAATAGAGGGAGAAAATAATAATAACTAACTTCAGAATTAAGCTATATCTCAAAAATCAAAGCTTGAAGCTAGATAGATAGCATAGCGTAGCAAAATCAACAAAAAGTCAAAGTCACGCATGCTTATAATAAGCAGATCCCCTCGTTGATATAGACATAGTATTTAGCTACTCCCAGCTTTATTTATTTTTTTTTGACAAAAAATATTTAAAACTTTCAACGGTTCTCCTCAGACATTAGATAAAGGTTAGAGGGGTGATAATGTAAAAATACATTTTGGTCCCATTGATGGGTATAAATGGTTTTCTTTAGTTATGAAAATAAGATATTTTAATATAAAAATTACAACTTAAAAGTTATATTTTAATAATGGAACTAAATCATCTAATTTTAAATAATTATAATTTTAAATAATTATAAGATTAAAGTGTTATTTTTTAACAATTATAACATTAAATGTACTGGTTTATCTCCTGATAACAAAACTTATAATGATTTACTCAAGAATGTTTAAAATTAAAATGTAACATTTCATGTAAAAATGAGAACATCTGTATCACTCACCTATTCGATATATATATATATATACGTGCTTACACGTGAAAATATGATATTAAAATAATGAAAATATAACCTAAAGGTAATATAATTATACTAAAAATAATACTAAATTATGTAATTATTTTTATAATAATTTAGTTATATTATTATAAAAAAAAAGTAATACAAAAGGAAAATAATCTATTTTTTATTTTTATTTTTTTTCGGTTTATATATATTATAATAATTTTTATATAATGTAATTAAAAAAATTATTTTTTATGACTGTATATTTAATTTTTCATATTTTTCTCTAAAATAATTTCTGCAACTTTGTCAAACTTTGACGGTTATATAAAAGTAGTGAAAGAAAACTGATTTTTGCTGTAAATTGAACATATGAAGAAAAAAAAATCAAAAAATCAAAAATCAAAATCTTTAATTTTTCTCACGGTTCCAATCATCTAGAGTTAAGTATCAAATCTTTAATCTTTGATCCACCATTTTTGATAACTTTATGGAGCCATATATGTGTCATTATATTAATAAGCACCAGAAATGCAAATAAAAGTGGCTGAAAAAGATATGAAGAAACACTACATAAAAAGGATACAATTTGCTCTCTGCTTTTCACCCATCACATTTTTTCAATCAAGACAAAGGAAAGTGTAATTGAAAATAATGACTCCTGAGATTCACAAAAACGTCATATGGTATAAATAAAAAAAATGGAAAAATATCATATCAAAATCATTAATCGAGATTTAATTTAATTACGTTAAACATTAAATGATATAAATACTAATTGTTTAACTTGAATTGGGCATGAAATGATGAGATTGGGTTTATTTAATAGTAAATAAAAATATATGAAATGATGATATTAAGATAAAAATCCTAAACAAAAAAATCTCCATTTGAATGAACTTATCTTAAAAAAAAAAAAAAGTCACTGACTGAAAAATCCAGTATAATCTTTAAGACCAGAAAGCAAAAAAATTGAATAAATAAAAAAAAATAAAAAAAAAATAAAAGTAAAATCCAAAATCTTTTCTTCTGATCATAAACTAGGAAGATCTAAATTGAACTGTGGGGAAAGAAATAAATAAATAAAATTTTCATCAAAAGTCAACCGATTATGAGAAAAACAAACAACAAAACAAAGAAGAGAATAAGAACAAGAAAGACACTTACATTGAAGACCGTAAACACAATCTCCCAAGGATAAAACAAACCCTCTTTATGACACGAAAAATTGCAGAAATTCCGAAACTCTTCATCCCATTCAACAACTCCATCATCGCTTAAATTGCTTTCTCGAGTGAAATTCCTCTTCACAGAGCGTCTAAGAGAACCTAAACTCCTACCCTTTACACCCATCCATTTAACCTCAACAAACACTCTTTTCTGATAACCCTCAAATCGTTCTGAATCCAAACCTTGAATTCTACCAACCACAATGATCACTTCATATTTTTTGGAAGAAATTGGAGGCCATGGAGGCCACTTCATCATCTTCACCACCATTGTCAAAACAGAGCTATTCCGCAAGCTGATAAAGTTCCAGAATTTGGGAAAATTTTATATGGTTTGTTTCAATTTGGGATTCTGAGGAGTGGGTTATCAAGATTTGACGGAGAGATTCAAGCCTTAGAGATTGGGATATTAGTTTTTTAAAAACTGAAAATTTGTTGCGGTATTTTTGGGATTATTACGGAACATTCAGTATATAGTTCATTATAGATATAGAATGTTTCTGATCAAAAAATATTATGGAAAGAAAATAGGAAAAAGCAAGTTGACATTTATAGCTGGAAATAATATGCCATTTGAGGTTGCAGAATAACGCAAATTCTCGATGCTCAAACTTACGAAAGTTAGTTAAATATAAAATAACACATAAATTCGATAATCTGAGCTTCTACCAACACGTCCTCCTGACCATAGAGCATCTTTTTACCGAAAAGAAGAGAATTACACGCTATGCTGCTTACAACACTCACAACCCACAACCCAATTACACTCAAGAAAATTACTCTCAATTTTCTCTCACAAAAGCCTTCGCTTCCTGCCTTTTTCTCTCAATCGAATTAAAACTTCTGAACGATTAATTCATTACAATTACACATCTATTTACAGCGAAAATTCACTCGAATTACTCCTTAAATTAATTGCCTTTAAATCGCTCCTCGAATTAAGCTCCTTTGTTTTCGCTCCAACGACCGCTCCACGTGCTCCTTTGCTTTTGCTTTACCTACGTTTACTAATGCTTTACCTACGTCCTACGTTTCGCTTCCTTAATTCCGCTTCCTAAATTAAGGAGCTTTTATAACAATCTCCCACTAAGATCCGATTTCAACTGCCTTCACACCTTGATCAATGCAAAGAATTTTTCTAGTTACATTTGAAGAGACTAACCGGCTCGAGCACAACTTCCACACAATACCACCACCTTTGTTAACATATCCATTGATTTTTGGCTTCTCAATCTTCTCCAAGATAACACATCATCTTCCAATGTAGACCACGGCTCGATAACGTTCACATACGCTTGTTTCTAGAATGAAATGTCAATTCTTCATGTTGTATCAGACTGACTCATCACTACGCAGTAACATTCTTCTGCTTGAATCCCACCAATTAACAAACCTCGCTCATATCATCTCTTTACTAGCTTCGCCATCGCTACATACTCACCAGAAGTGGATGTAGTGACAATTTTTTGTATTTGTGACATCCAACTAACAAATGTAGCTCCAACAAAGAATATATAACCTATGCGGCTTCTTCTGATCAACTTCACCTCCAAAGTCCGCTGCCTTCACGTACCCTTGTACTTTTAACTCTCCTTTACTAAAGTACAAGCACTTTTCTCATAAGGCTCGCAGATACCTCAAAATCCACTCGATCGCTTCCCAAATGAGTTTTTCCGGATTTGACATAATTAACAACTCCTAATTTGCCAATGTTGGTCTCGCATGCACTATCGCACATTAAACTTCCAACGGCCGAGGCGCATAAGGAACCCAGCCGCTTAATTCTCTTTCTTCTCGGGTTCAGGGACCGATCCTCGGATAAAGGCGAAATGACCTGCCGGCGGTGCTAACCGGCTTGCATCGCCCACGTCAATCTTTTGCAAAACACGATTGATGCATCATTCGAGATAATCAAGCGATCCTTTCTTCTTATTTCCTTGCGGATTTGCATTCCAAGAATCTTCTTTATTGACCTAAGTCTTTCATGTCAAATTCCTTTGACAATTGCCGCTTCAACCTTTTAATATCATCCATATCTCAACCGCTACTAACATATCATCAACATAAAGTAGTAAAATGATATAACTGGACCTATATCTCAAGTAGCAACAATGATCAAGACGATTGCACTTCGAAACCTTCCTCAGGTACGAAGTCACAAATTTTTTTGTACCATTGTCTCGGGCTTGTTTCGTGCCATACAAACTCTTCTTAAGTCTCGCACACCATGTTCTTCTTCTCCCTTTCTCGAGAAACCTTCCTGGCCGGGTATACGTAAATCTCTTCATCTAAATCTCCATGAAGCGAATGCAAATTTTCACATCCAACCGTGCTCAAGATGAAGATCTTCAATGGCTACAATACTCAATACCGATCCGATAGTATCGAGCTTCACAACGGAGCAAAAATGTCGCCATGTAGTCAACTCCTTCCTTCCTCGTTGAAACCCTTTGACAACTAGGGCGGCTTTTATATCTCTCGGGAACCATCACGCCCTCTTTCACCCTAAGACACCCATTTGTTAAGTGAAGGTTGCCTTCTTTCCCATAGGTAACTCAAATAGTTCCCATGTCCGTCGAGATGAGAGATTTCATTTCTTCTTTCATAAAGAAGCTCCCACTTGTCGAATCTCGAGTCCGACAAGCTTCATCATAGATTCGTGCTCCTCCATCCATCACCAAGAACATATAGCGTTCATGTGATCTCGTTAGGCACACGAGGTCGAGAAGACCTTCAATACAAGTGAGTCGGAGTAAGAGGTCATGGGGTGTGTCGGAATGTCAGGTATCGTTTGTCCAACAAGTTCCTCCGGGCCGAGGACTTGTTACAATTGGTTCTCATCAAGGGAAGTATCTCGGGACATCATCCGCACCGCAAATACCGACTCATTCCCGCTCCCGAGTCATTGGCGTCATTTTACGATGTCCTTATACATCACCCTTTCGTTGAAAATCACATCTCTGCTACTTCGATAACTTTCTTTTCTTTTCGTCATCCCAAAATGCGGTAGCCAAACTCATCCTCACCATAGCCAATGAACGTGCATTTCTTGGATTTGGGATCGTTTATTCCCCGCTGATCACCGATATGCACAAATGCTACACAACCGAAAAACTTTTAGATGTGATAGTTTCCACCTCTTTTCCGCTCCATACCTCCTCTCGGTATTCTATGCTCCAATGGAACGTACGGGTCTCGTTGATCAAGTGTCGCCGTGTTGATCGCTTCTCGCCTGCACTGTTTCGGTAGACCCGACCGTATACGAATGCTTTCCGGCTCTTTCTCCGTCAACGTTCGGTTCATACGCCCGCCTACACCATTGTGTCGAGGCGCACCGGCACAGCGCTCTTTCCATTCTAATCCCGTGCTCATAGCAGTAAATTTTTGAATCTCGTGTCTTCATATTCACCACCACCATTCCTGCTCGAGTTTTTTGATCTTTAAACCCGTCTCATTTTCCACCATAGCTTTCCATCTTCCGAAAGCCTCAAATACTTCGTACTTATGCTTTAGAAAGTAAATCCATACCTTCCGAGAGCTGATCATCGATGAAAGTCACGAATAGTGTTTCCCACCAATAGACGATGACGGTTGTCGGGTCCCCAAACATCGAGTTGAATAAGCTCTAGCCTTTCCTTCTTCGATTCTCCGTAACTTGTCCGAAAGCCGACTCTTTTGCTTTCCAAGTATGCACTTCGCACATGTCTATCTCCGTACCGTAGACCGAAGTTTTCCCCTTGAAAGGCATAATCTTCATCCCCTTCTCACTCATATGGCCTAGTCTCCGTGCCACAGATTCGTGTTTCATTTGTCCGCAACTATAATTGAACAACGTGCTCCGCCGTCATGTAAAGAGTGCCACTTTTCTTGCCTCGAGCAACTCATTATCGCACCCTTTGAAATCTTCCAATCATCACCATGGAAGATCGTATAGCCTCTTCATCGGCCAACCGCCCCACCGAGATTAAGTTCCTTCGAGATCGGAATACGCCCGACATCCTTCGCTCCCAAACAAACTGCTCAACTTAATCTTCACTACACCTTTGCCAATAGCACATGGTGGATCATCACCAAGATATACCTTTCCAAGGTTTCCTGGGACATATTTCTCGAAGAATTCTTTTGTGAAGCAGTACGGAACGATGCTCCGCAGTCTAACACCCAAGATTCTTCCTCGTTTCCAAAGAGCATATCAATGCATCATCTCCTCCCGAGGTGGAAGTAACATTTGCCTCTCGCCTTCACTCTGTTTGTCCTTCGGTGCATTCTGCACCGATTTTTGTAGTGTCTTGCTTCTTCCACAATTCCAACACTCGATAGTCTTCGAGCCACGTGGAATTATTAGATTCCCGGATTCGGGACCTCCCGTCTTTGATCTACCCTGTGAGTCCGCTCTACCACGTCCATTTCCTTTGCTGAATTTCTTCCTCTCGACTCGTATGCAAACCGAAGCAGGCCGATGATTCACCTATCTCTCTACGTCGATCTCTTCACCGAGAACCAAATCACGAACATCGTCAAATTTCAACTTATCGTTTCCCGAGCGAGCTACTCACAACCGTGACAAGAGCATTCCGCCTTTCCGCAGTAAGACAAAAGTATCAATGCTCATTTCTTCATCGACCACTTCCACCGAACTCAACCGGGTTGTAACCGTGTCGAGTCTATCGAGATGTCGAGCTACCGATGCGCCTTCCGTCATCCGCAATTGAACAAGCGCCTCATCAAGTGCACTTTGTTCGAGGCCGACGGCTTCTCATACATATTGGGAGAGAACAGCCATAAGACCCGCCGTGGTCTTTTCCTTTGCTACGTTGAAAGCAACATTACGGATAACGTCAATCGAATAACCTCCGGCTTGGTCTCGGCCTGTAAGATTCCAATCTTCTTCCTTCATGTTCTCCGGCTTCTTCCCGAGAGAGCCTGATATAGATTTCTTGATACGTATAATCCTCTATCCGCATTTTCCAAAACCCGAAATCCGTGCCATCAAATTTCTCGAGTTTCACCCTTCCTTCATCTACTACTATCAAGCCCCACTAAAATATGACTTCCTCCTGGATCGTTT
This sequence comes from Hippophae rhamnoides, assembly GCA_033030585.1. Taxonomy (NCBI): domain Eukaryota; kingdom Viridiplantae; phylum Streptophyta; class Magnoliopsida; order Rosales; family Elaeagnaceae; genus Hippophae; species Hippophae rhamnoides. Next base: position 46,615,664 of record CM065429.1, on the reverse strand, counting down.
CTCGATTATTTCTGCGTAAAATTGATTAGAATCACTACCAATAACTTTGATACCAAATTGTCAGGTAATAACGCAAATTCTCGATAAGCTCAAACTTATGCAGAAAGCAAGAATATAAAATAACACACAAATTTGATAACTAGGCTTCTACTAATCTTCGCTTACATCTCCTGACCGTCAGCAGATCTTTTACCGAAAGAGTAGAAATTACACAAGGTGTTTACAACACTCACAACCCACAACCCAATTACACTCAAGAAAATTACTCTCAATTTTCTCTCACAAAAGCTTTTCTCTAAGCTTTTCTCTCAATTGAATGAAAACTTTGGACGATTAATTCATTACAATCACACATCTATTTATAGGAAAATTCACTCCTTGAATTACTCCTTAAATTAATGGTTCCTTAAATTGCTCCTTGAATTAAGCTCCTTGTTTTGCTCCATGAATTGCTCCATGTTTTGCTCCTTATTTTGCTCCATGTTTTGCTCCATGTTTTACTCCATGTTTTGCTCCTTAATTTGCTCCTTAAATTAAGGAGCTTTATAACACCAAGGCCAGCAATTATTCAAATATTTAAAACACCTCAAATTCACCCTTAAGAACCAACGTCAATATTTTCATTCTCATTTCTAAAATGTTAGATACACGTAAACTTATACAATTATATTGAGAAATAAGTGTAAAGAAAATACTTAATACCAAAAGAATATTTCATTAATAACAAATTTACTTAAAAGTAACAATAATAAAATGTAATTAATATTATTTATAAAATAAATATTTGATATATTTTTACTACAATAATATATCTTTATGTATAAATTAAATCATTATTTTATTTATTTTAAATTATTATGTGACAGTAACACATTTTATGGATTATATTTAAAAAAATATATGTATAAATTTATATAAATTTTGTTATTTAATTGATTTTATTTTTAATCTTTCTCAAAAATATATATATTTTTATATTATAAAAAATATACATAACGTAATTTTAAAAAAAATGCAAAAATACATATTTTTGACGTTTAGAAAAAAAAAATACTTACCATAAATAAAATGAGTTTTAAAATAAATATATAAAGTTAATTATAACCATTTATATATCATTTACATTCTTAGACTATCTTTATGAATATTAAAAAAAATTAATTAATATAAAAATTATTTCAAGACAATAATATTATGGTTTCTTTGGTCTTTCATTTCAAAAAAGTAATTTAAATAAGGTATATATGTGATATGATACGAAAGTTTTAAAATTTTGTAATTGTATATAACTTTTTTAAAGGTACCGAAACTATTACCCATACAAATGAATTCTCACCTAAGAATACTATTAGCATAGTACGCCTCCTGATTCGATACTGTCGTGTGTTATGTAAATTTTTTTTATATCTTTGATATCAAAATATGATTTTTATATATTCTACGTTATTTAAATGTTTTTTTTATTATTATTTTTTAAATATTATGATTATTATCGTTAAAATATAGTTAAAATGTTATTAAAATATCAAAATAAAATATTAATTTTTGATTTATTTTCTCCTTTTTATTCTTCATTTTGAGTAATTATTTTAATTCAATTTTTTTTTTCAATTTTGTGATGGATAATATATTTCTTTAAACATGTTTGATATATATATAATTTTAAAAATAATTTTTTTTATAGTTTTTAGATTTATCTATTTATATTACAATTAAATATTTTACTTAATTATTCAAAAATTTTTAGCTATTTATTTTATAATATTTAGTAAAAAAAGTATATGTTTTATTATATCATATTTTAATTAATTAATCAACTTATTAATTAATATAAATATTTTATGTATTTAGAAAATACATGTATTAAAAAAAAAGATTAATTCAAAATATAAAGAATTGATTATATTGATGTTTCATAGTTTTATAAAAAAAAAAGCTTACCTTTTTTATAAAATTTTTATAGTTTTTATAATTTTTTTTCAAAGTTTTTCATTTAAAATGATAATATTTTTTATATTTTCATAAAAGTTATATCTCAATATCATCACAAATGTAAATATTTTAAATGTTAGTACTAATTGGATTAATGTATGTGTATTCCTAACCTGAAATTCAGATGTAATCTGTATATATAAGAGTCATTCATAGAAGTATAATCCCATAATATACTAGAAAGATATAGTTTTTCTTAGGGAGAGCATGAAAACATGAAAATGTAAAATGTATCAAGTAAGAAGACTCTGAAAACAAATCTTTTATAAAGTAAGAATAATTCAGTTATTTAATCGATTTTATTTTTAATCTTTATAGTAAAAAAAACATGTTTATTTAAAGGAATTATGCCATACAAATATATATCTTTTGTATTAAAAAAAAACAATATAGTGTACTAAATTACCATAGTAAAAAAATGTCCTAAAAAGTATTTTACAATGAATGATATATTCATTTAAATAAACTGAACCGAAAAAGAGTTTTAAATAAACTAAATGTGTAAATTTAATTTGTTAATTTGTTTGTTGTTGTTGACTTTCTTACTAGTAATTAATTATAAATTTATAACACCCAATTTGTTTTTCCCAACTATTATAAAATGGTAAAAAGTTTCCTATTATCTTAGAAAAACAGTAGTTGGATTCCACACGCCTTAATCCCTAAGAAAATTCTAATAAAATGAGTTTTGTTTAAAGTCAAAGAACCACCACATGTAGTATCAGTTTTCAACTATATTAATTAATTGGTCATTATTATTATTATTATTATTATTATTATTATTATTATTATTATTATTATTATTATTATTATTATTATTATTATTATTATTATTGCAGTATACACACATCTCTAGAGTCTACAGGTTACAAATTTATACGTAGAAAATTGATCTTTAAATGCTGTGTTATTAGGTTACATGCCTCTAGACTGTTTGCTTATTGGCTACTCAAATTGTTCCTAACTCATGTTGCCAAAAAGATGTTATATTTTGTCATGGAAAATTTGTTTTTGCTAAAGAAAATTCCTCCTTTTAAGTGATTATTTTAAATCCTTTCAACATATAAATAACACAGTTGTTCAACGTAATCTCAATAAAAAACATATAATTATTTTTGTACAACGTTAAAAGATGAAAATCTATGTATAAAAAAAATTATAATATGTAATTAAATCCTTTTAAATTGAATTAATTAGAGTCATACCAACATGTTTTATTATTATTATTATTTAATTATTATTATTATTATTATTATTTGTTTTTTTTTTGCTAGGATGATGTTTGGAACTTTACCAACAGACATTTTAAGTTTCAATGTCATGATAGCTAAAATTAATAGCTATAGTTTTATTACGATAGCTAAAATTAGCTCACTTAACTTCAGCGGTGTGTATTAAATGTGGTCGTAATGATCATTTATGCTAACTAATTTTGAATCCACACCATTTTAATAAATAAAAAAATAAGTAAAGATAAATTTCAATATATAAAGTGTATGATGTTTGTAAGAAGTTTTAATTTTTATTTTATTTTGTATCAATAAATTAATATAAGATATAATTTAATATTAAAAAACTTTAAATCCCACAAATAATTACCTATAAAAATAAAATAATACCAAAAAAAGAGAGAGCATGAATTCATGAGAAAAATAAAAATATATATATTTAAAGAAAAATCTGACAAAATTTAAAATAATATAAAGAAATAATAGAATAAAAAAATATTGATATCCTTAATAACAATTAATCTTTTACTTATCCGGTATAGCTAAAAAAAAAACGTAACAACATAATAAAGACATATCAAAATCAATAAATAGTGTAATTCTTTTACGAAAACATCAATTCTATTTTGAACAATTAGAGATAAAAGAGTGGGAGATTGAGAGATAGATAGACAAATAAGAGTGAGAAATGATTATGATTTACTTTATTTTTTAATATTTAATTTATTAAATAAATTTTTATATTTACTTAAAACATAACTTTTTTTAATTTCAACTATTTTATTAATACAATTTCTTATTTTCAATATAAAAGAGAAGATTGTATTTATATATTTGTTATTTCCATTTTTTTTTAATTAGAAAGTCTCAAAATGGGTTTTATTGATATTATTTTTAATATAAAAGAGAAAATTATATTTTTATATTTATCATTTCTAATTATTTTTTAATTAATGTCAAATGAGATTTATTTATATTATTTTTAAATTTTACACTTCTATGATATTTGAGCAAACGTTGAAAATATTATTGATATTTACTCATAAAAGTAACTTTACTCTTCGAATCTCTCTATTAATTTATTTTTCCCTCCTCCTTTTCTCTTCTTTTCAGTTCACGCATTATTTTCCATGAAATTAGGCGTGTACGCTTGAATTGATGGGTGGACTTGGGGGAGAGAGTTGTATACTTGTAATTAATAATAATAATAATAATAATAATAATAATAATAATAATAATAATAATAATAATAATAAATTACCACTAAATATACGTGTGGCCATTTCATTCTACTGAAGAAAACGAATTACGTCCTTTGAAATTATATCATATATACATATAAATTAGTCTTAAATGTCTATTAGAAACCCACGTGGCATGCACGTGGGAAAATCACACCTTCGAGAGTCAAAGAGCAAATTTTAATAGTAATTTAACTTCTCAGAAAATGAACAAAGTGAATGATCTCAAACTTTGAATTTATTTTCTTTTACTCTTTCTACCCTTCTGATACGATGTGACGTGTATTTGTTATTTAATTAATATTAATATTTGTACATGTAATGTTCTATATATACATAAACTTCATAAGAGATTCATATTACACAAAATTCTTTGACTTCTATTTAGTTTTTTCTCTAAAAATTGAATCAATCCTAACATTTTGGTGCCTATCGTAGGGCTCAAGATTAAAGGTCAATCTTTGGCTTCTAATATTTTCAACGATTCATTACAAGTTCTGATAGAGAGACTTAACAAGTAAGCATAGTTCCCCAGAATCACGACCATCGTGGTAGAAACACGAGTTGAGGAATGATTGAGACTAGCAAACGAGGAGACAACATTAGCATAGGATCATATCTTGCTAGCTCGTAATGAGGCCATAGTGGAGACTGATCCCAATCAAAAGCTGTCACGTCAACTTCTTGAGCTAAGAAGAGAGCTTGAAAAGACCAAGTGAGAAAATAGGGTGTTATGATCTCAATCAAGCTAGGGTACTCCTGCAGATCAGGCCACTAATCTGGTTCGGGGGATCGGGGCAGATCATATTATGCTCAAGCTATCCCAAGGTGAGAATGCAGGTGAGGGCGACCCTCTCCTAACTTGGTGAGGCCCAATAACGAGTAGTTTCTACAAAAGAGAAAAAGTTAAGAGGCACGATTTTGTGCATTAGAATATGCTAACAAAAAGCAAGACCAAACCCTAAAAAGGGCCAATGAAGATCAAGATAAGGGTAAGGCGCACTATGATATGGATAGAAATTGCAAGCAACTATATGCAGGATGAGCCCCCAATCAAGTTTAGGACTGCCAAGTGCTCAGACTACCAAAAGACCAAAGATCTAGTAACTCACGTGCAACACTTCAAGACGACTATGGCCCTTGTGAGCCTCACTCACAGAAAGAAAGATGCCATGATATGTAACAGTATCTTTGTTTAATAACTCTTATTAGTACTTTTAAAATAATTTTCTATATTTTCTATTTCATTTTTCTTATTGTTTTTGAGCATGTATATGATACAAATTTGTTCTATAAATTAAATTTATTATCTATTGTTTTTTAAGACTTGGTTCTTAATTATGTAAATTTTAGAAAAGAAAAGATATTGACATATGAGATAACCACTCTTGTGTTTCAATCTGATAACCCAATTATGAATGTTCTTAATCCATTTATGGATGACCCTAACCCTTCTATGGAATGTGAACTAAGTGATAAGGTCTTCTATGGCTCTTGGGATTATCTCAATGTTACAGTGTTGGTTCCTTTGAACCATGATGTGATAGAGAAACTAGAGACAATGAATGGTTTGAACTTCAAGAGGTGGAGTAAAATGTTGTTTTATCTCACCACCTTGAATATGACAAGATTCTTGATTAAGGAAGCTCCCAAAGAACCTGAAAGTGAGCAAGATTTTCACTATGTTAGTCTTATTGAAGCATGAAAGCATTTTGACTACCTATGTTACGAATAACCTAACTAACTCCTTGTATAATGAATACAATAAGGAAAAGACAACTATAGACTTGTAGGAGTTATTAGACTGGAAGTATAAAACAAAAAATGTTGATACCAAGAAATTTTTAGTTGATCGCTTTCTTGATTATAAGATGGTGGACTCTAAATCAATATGCACTCAAGTACATTAACTCTAATATATGTTAAGAGAGATGCATAATGAAGGGTTGGTAATGAGTGAAATCTCATAAGTTGTAGCTATTATTAAGAAGTTTCCCTCTTCATTGAGAGAGTTCAAGGACTACCTTAAGCATAAGCAAAAGGAAATATCTTTAAAGGACTTGCTTATAAAGTTTAAGGTGGAAGAAAACAACAAGACTTTTGCTAAAAGAGGGTATATCCCATTAATACCTAAGGTTAATGTGGTGGAGCATGATCAAAGCTCCAAGCAAAATAAGTACAAGGCAAGGGAAAGCTGTGAAAAGGATCAAAGTTGGGACTTAGAGAAGAAACTTTTAAGAAGTTAAGCTTATAAAGTATTTGTTATAACTTCCAAAGGGAAGGACACAAATCCCTATTTACAAGTTTCCAAAGAGAAATAGGAATTGCAAGGCAAACATGGTTAATGAGATTACTCAGGATGTCTCTGATATTGACTTGTGTGTGGTCATCTCTAAGGTAAACCTCTTAGTGTCAAACCTGAAGGAGTGATGGATTGATACTAATACAAATAAGCATGTGTGCTTAAATAAGGAGTTGTTTACCACCTTTAAATGAGTTACGAATGGTGAATAATTGTTCATAGAAAACTCTACTCATATGTTGTTAAAAGGCATGGAAGGGTGATTTTGAAGATGACCTTTGGGAAGGATATGACATTGAACAATGTGTTGTATGTGTTTGATATTCACAAGAACCTTGTGTTCGGTTCGTTTATAAATAAACATGGCTTTAGAATTATATTTGAGTTAGACAAGATTATGTTGACCAAAGGAGGTATGTTTATGGGTAAGGGATATACTTGTAATGGGTTTTTTAAGCTTAATGTTACGTCTATAATGCTTAAAAAGTTAATAAAGTTAATTCTTATACTTACTTTCTTGAGTCTTCCAATTTATGGCATGCTAGCTTAGGTCATGTTAATTATGATACATTACGTGGATTAATTAACTTGGATCATATACCTACTTTTCAAATTGATTCCAAACACAAGTGTAAGATTTGTTTTAAGGAAAAAATGACTAGATCATTATTCCATTCAATTGAAAGGAACACGAATCTCTTACTTAATCCATATTGAATTATGTGTTTTGAATTTCGTTCAAACAAGTGGTAGTAATAAGTATTTTACTACTTTTTTCGACGATAACATGGAATACTATTACGTGTATTTGCTTAAAAGCAAAGATGAAGTTATAGAAAAGAATTAATCTCTTGAAACCTGAAGCTAAAAATCAACTCAACTATAAAATCAAGGTATTGTTAAGTGATCTCGATGGTGATTATAAAGCACTATTTATATAATTTTGCACACAAAATATAATTATACATGAACAACATCCCTTATTCATATCAGTAAAAAAGTATTTCCGAGCGAAAAAATCGTATCTTGAAAGAAATGGTGAATATAATGTTATTAAGTTCTAGGTTACCATAAAACTTGTGGGGAAGCTATTTTGTCAGTTAACTATCTTTTAAATAAAGTACTAAAAAAAGCATAGAAGACACCATCTAAACTATTTAAATGAAGGGTACCTTCCTCTAAATATTTACGAGGGTGTCTTACTAAAGTAGCCATAGCTATATAAAAGAAGGGAAATATATGTCCAAATATGATAGATTGTATTTCCATTGTATATACATATAACAATAGTGCTTATTTTTTTCTTATGCATAAGTCAAATATCTCAAACATACACAAGAACATGATAATGTAATCAAGAAATGCATCGTTCTTTGAACATATATTTCCTTGTAAATCTCAAGGGGAATCAACTTCATCCAAAAAAACATATAAGACTATGAATGAAGATAGTCAAGAACAAAAAATTGAACAATATGTTAAGATTGAGGTTGACATTGAGATTGAACATAGCGTAGCAAGAGAGTTAGGAAAGAAACATCATATAGTCCAAATTTTATGACTTCATTGCTAGAAAATAAACCTCAAACCTATGAAGAGGATATGAACTCTTTTGAAGATCCTCAATGGAAAGAAGCCATTAATAGTGAAATTGAGTCCATTCTGAAAATCATGCTTGAGAACTAGTTGATTTACCTTTGGATAGTAAAACACTAGGCTTCAAGTGGATTTTCATAAGAAAATATAGACCATATGGATCAATTGGAAACAAGGCCAGCCTTGTAATTAAGGGTTACAAATAATGACATGACCTTGATTACTTCGATACTTATTCTTCGATGATGAGAGTAATATCCATTAGGATGATGATTGCTATCATAGCTTTGTGAAATATTGAGATACATCAAATGGATGTAAAAATAGCCTTTCTAAATGGAGATTTAGATTAAGAAATCTACATAAAACAACCCAAGGATTTTTCTATCCCAAGATAAGAAGAAATGTTTGAAAGTTAGTGAAGTCATTATATGTCGTAAAGCAAGCAATAAAACAATAGCATAAAAATTTGAAAATGCCACAAAGTCCAATGGTTTTAAAATTAACGAATGTGATAAATGTGTATATGTCAATGACATTGAAGATGGTTATGTGATATTGGGTCTTTACGTTCATAACATGCTAGTTATGAGTAGTATTGATCAATGATCAAATCCACTAAGAATATGTTGAATTCAAGGCTTGACATGAAAGACATGAGACTCGTTGATATAATTCTAAGAAATAAGATATCGAGGATATCAAACAGTCTTATTCTAATTTAATATCATTATGTTGACAATATACTTGATATATTCAAAAATATTGGTTCTAAAATTGTTAAAACACTTGTAGATGTAAATCTACACCTATCTAGGAATACAGGTGAAAGTGTGTCTCAATTGAAATATTCTAGAATAATAAGAAGTTTTATGTACTTGATGAGTTATACAAGACCGGACATAGATTATGATGTAAGTAAACTAAATAGATATAACTGCAAACTAGAATATAATCACTAGGATGGTATTATAAGATTACTTATATACTTAAGATATAAACAGAGCTATAAACTACACTACACAAGATATCCACTAGTAGATATGTGTTCATATTGGATGATACAGTTATTTCATGGAAGTGCTCTAAATAGACTTACATAGCTAGATCCATGATGGAATCAAAATTCATCGCTTTAGATAAATATGCTGAAGAAGGTATATAAGTCTCATATATCCTTTGTTGGCATTTTTGTGTGTAACACATAGAGTTAGATTTATTTTAAGTGTGTTTTCCTTTTCTATTTAAGGTTGTTACTGACAATTGATAATACACACATGCACTTAGTTAGATATATTACGTATGTAAGCATATTTACAAACATCACGGGGGTGATTTTTGTAGTATGTATGCCAGGTTGAGTTTCTTATCTTATTGTGTCATTTTTCTTATAGATAGTTGTGAAAAATTACTTGAAATTTTTTAAAAGAAAAAAATCATTTTTTAGAGGGCTCACCAACCCCTCGTCAACCCTGATCGATGAGACTGTAATGGGTATTACCCTTAACAAGAGTGGTATAGGCCCCGAACAACTTAGAAATTTTCTATAAATACCCACTTTGTTTGTTGTAGTAATTAGAAATAACACAATCAAAGCTTTTCCAAAATTATATTGCGTTTTTTATTCTATTTCACAAATTAATTTGAGTGTTAGTTTGATATTTGTGAAGCATGTTTGTGAGACCAAAATCATGTTCTTGAGTAGTGAGTACTTGAGACAGTGTGTGATAGTGGGTTGTGTGTAGTAATGAGCAAAAAAACCGTCAGTTCGATTATTCGCGGTTAACCGCACCGCCAATTTAATTTTTATCCTTTAAATTTTAGGGTTGGGTGCGGTTTTAGGAAAAAAACCGAATATTTAATTTAGGGTATGGTTTGGGGACGGTTATACTCATAACCGTACCCCCCGTACTCGAAATTAATTAAATTTATTTAAATAAATTATATATTAATTAGGGTTTTCACTTTCATCTTCGCACAACATATAAACCAAACTGCTTGGTTTTTGATTTTAGATTTTCTGTCTCGCCACTCTCACCTCCTGCTTCTCGCGGTCTCACTCTCTTGCCTCTCTTGCCTCTCAGGGTCTCACTCTCACCTCATCTGTCATCTATGCCGCTTTTTATCTCTACCGCTCTCAACTTGTCGCCAGCTTGGCTCGTTCACTTTCACAGTCAGCTTCTTCTTCTTCGTGATCTGATCAGGTACTCAGGTAGATTATACATCAGCTTCTTCTTTTATTCTATGCTTCGTGTTTTATTTTACAGTTTTAATTAGATTGCTTCTCTTAGTGGCTGATACATAAAGTTGCTACTCTGTTTTGTGTATGGACCTCCCTGTTATGAGATTCGTGCTAATCTATTTTTGTCACAAAAATTTCGAGCCAATTTAAGTGTTTGATGAAAGCTTTGGAGTTTTTACTTAAACAATTCTTTTGCATGTTGATTAATTTTCTTCATTCGATCATTTAGAATATCAACATCATCAGAGAGGGGAGAATGGTAATTTCGATGACTGATATAGAAAAGTGCTTCATAGCATCCAGTTTTGAAGGTGTTCCTGCTGGTAAAATCTTGGCTTCCTCTGAGGCCCATTTTTTTTATGACATTATGCCATTACCTTCCACATTCTTGCTAACCTGAAGTCAATTGAAGGAAAATAAGCTTTAAACACAGTATGACATGTAGCATTAAACCTCAATCTGCATGTCAATTTAGTCAGCAATGATCTTAACACGATTTTTATTTATTGCAGGAATGATATTGTCAACTATAAAGAAAAATTTAGGCCATATTGCTTTTCAAATATGCATGTGGATCATCAGCAATAGTCTTAATATGCCTGATTTAGCATCTAGTGTCATGCATCCATCATAAAGTTATGAACTGAAGCTTGATTCAATGAAAAAAACACGAGATGCATAAGACCATTAGGAAAGTAGCATACCCTTGTATCAGTTCTAAAAGCTGAGGCTGCAATTCTTCATCCACTAAATTCTTGATTCTCCTAGAAATAGATTGAACTGAGTGTATTGAAACCTTCATTTGAGTATGCAGATCTCTAATGGTTACCCTGGCTTTCTCTACAAAAGATAGGTCATCACCTTTGACATCTTGGTTCCTAAGTTGGTTCCATTTTTTTCTCGTAGGTAATTCGAACCCTTTCTCCTGACTGTTGAAATCATTATAGACTTGGTCCATCAATCATTACAGAGTAGGTTCCTATTTTAATCATGGAATTCTTTTTTGCTTGCAACTACATATTTGGAGAATCTTATAACTAAAATGTGTTACAAGCTCAACCATGTTGAATGTTCTAGTAATCATATTGCATAAAATAGAGATACTTGCTATAAATTGTTCCATACTAAAGAATAGTAGTTACAGAAGATCTTTGAACTTTGGCCACTGCTTCAGTTTTCTTTATGCTTTTTCTATAGTAAATAACTATTTAAGGCAAGACCTTGAGCCTTTGGAGTCCACTGTGTTGTACTGTTATATTGGTTTTCTACTTATGTTATCTATGCTTATATTTGCCAAGAAGGAAGAGAAAAGGTAGAGGTATATATCAAGTTAAAAAACAGATGGATTATAATTGGAGGTTGGAAACAAGTTAAGAATACAAGTTTCTATTCTATCAATAAAAGTATCATTTTTTGGAAGTTTCAATCAGTATTTTAGAAGTTCAAGATGAAGTATACCCTAACTTCTTCGTATAGCTTTATTTCCCAGGCATATAATCTGTCTAATGTTGATTGGTAACTGCCTGAAAACATGCAGGGATCCTTGGAGAAGTAACTTGTGCTTTCATAATCTTCATCTTTAGAATTTGAAAAATAAATAAGAATCTCGACATGGATGAGCGAGAAGCTAACCGAAAAATAGCTACTGGGTTCAAAAAATTTGTAGCTGCAAAAATAGAAAATGTAAACGCTCAATATCTTAAAAAGTATAAAACTTGCTAAAAAAAAGGAAAAATAACACTATGCTTCCATAGTTCCATAATCTCATTTATATGTATGTAACCCTATCGTGATTTAGAGTAATATATAGTATTAAATGTTAAATTCTTTTATCAGATAAACATATTAAAACTCAAAATAAAAAATTGAGAGAATAAATTCAAGAGCTTTGTCTAATTGGTAGTTGCTTTAGGCTAGTTATAGAACCAAAAAGAGTCTAGTTGAATAGGTTTTTTTAAAAGTTTGAAAACGGTTTTTTTTAATAACTGTCTCGAACCGATATCCACAGGTAAAAAATTGTTCCCGAACCGTAACGATTTTTGGGCGATTTCGGGGACAGATTTTATAATTCGGTTCGGGGAAGGTTATATTAAAAACTGTCCCCGCCTGTCCCCATGCCCATCCCTAGTTGTGTGAGGTGGATACCTATTTTATTTATAATAGTAATCATTGGTTATTGATCACATTACTTTGTGTGGTGTGGCTATGGAAAAGAGCTAGATTTATGCGTTGAATCAAGTTGTTATGAAGGTAGTAAGCAAGGGAAGCATAGGCAGTTAAGGTAATTGTCTCGACTGATAAAGGTATTTATGTTTATACTTGTAAATTGAGGTGTATTTATTTATTCTATTTTAGTATATTGTTTACTTCGAATGGTTGTCATAAGAAACTTAAGGATTTTACCACATAGTTAGGGGTTCTATAGGGGTTTATTTCATTATATCACTGTGTAATGCATTATCTACTTATGTGTTAGTACAATCTGAGTCTCTCTCGTGTATATTCTAACATATGACATTTAGACTTTATTTGAAAAACCTCTATGTTTTCTATTATTGCATGCTTTCTTTTCTTCCTTTTTAGCATACCTATTATATTCTAATTATTCTACTTGTTGTATTAAATTAATCTATGTGCTTTTTGATTGATTTAATTTTCTTCTACTTTAATTCTATTATTTGTTATTTTTCACTACTTGTGAGTTTGGTGTGAAAAATAATATTAACCTTGAATTATTTTTCAAGGTTTAAAGAAGTTATTTTTATTGATCTTGATTAAAGATGTTTTAGGTTTGTTAGATTTTTTCTTTGATTGGTTTATTTGTTGAATCTACAATCTTAGGTTTTATTTCTATATTAACCCTTTTGCAGGTTGTTCCATAAATGTGTCTGATTGGATATCAGCTAATTGAAACGTTAGTCAGGATCCGTACATGCTAATTTTAGAAGTTGTGAAAATAAAGCAGAGACTCCTAAGTAAAGTGTATTGGAAATTATCTATGTGAGGGTAATATAAGATCGAGTTTGTACTTGAATATTTAATTTTTATGGTAAATAGATTAGGTAGTTTGACGGACTTGTGGTTTTTTTCTTAGATTATTTTTGTGACCTAGTTTGTTTCTATTTAAAAATATCGTGTGTTAATATTTTACTTTTTGCATTTATTTGTTAACACATGTCTAACTGTAGTGATTAGTTTATTAATTTAAAATTGATTTTTAAAATAACATATTTACCCATATATATAGACACACACACCATTATCCCTATCCATTCCTACTATATTCTCTATCCTTCTGGCCTGGAAAGCCATTTATTTGAGTGCACAATTCCTTAGCTGTGCATGTTTAGTATCGAGCTCATTGTATTAATTCCACTTCCTACTCGTAGTATGCTCTTTATGATCTTGATTCATGATTCAAAATTAATTCGTTAAGGGTGTTACACAAAAAACAAAAATCCAAGTCTTGGCAATTCAAGTGAAAGTTTATTAGACTAGTACCACTAAGATGGTGAATATCTGAGCAAGGGAAGCCCAATGCGCCTAGTGGAAATGGCTTTTTTTCTTCATGATATACCAATCAGAATGGACGATCCCCTACATACATGATTGATAGAAACACTACATAGGGATGTCATCCATGAGAGGCATAAGTACAGTTTGATCTTGTGGTGTATTCATTTATAATGAGTAGTTTTAAATATCTTTGAAATTCTTCTATTTGAATTATATATATATATTCTATTTAGATTTGAATTAAACAAAAAGATTCAAACAAATTCATGCGATGATGGCAATAGGCAAAAAAAAACTACCTAATTAAATTTATGCAAGACATAACTTATGGATTCAAACAAAATTGGCATACTATATAGTTATATTGAACATTGAAATATATTTTGTTGCATTGTGTGCCATATTTTAGGTTAAATTTATTTTTATTTGAGTAATCATCTGTTTATTTAGATTAGGGTTGCTTTTTAATAACAATAAATTATTGGTTAGTATTGAATAAGTTGATATGTTGATATAGTGATTCATAGCATTAAAATATAATTAATAAATTAGATAAAATAAATATTATATATATATTTTAATAATAATAAAATTAATTATGACAATTGATATTTTTTGTGTAATTTATTAATAATATGGAGTTTCCTAAAAACAAATATTATGAAATATGTAATCATTAATCGAAAGACTTTCTTTTTTGGGATATGTCGTTGATTTATTTCTTGTTTGGGAATGGAGATACTTTAATCCTAATATTTTAAAAAAACAATAATGGACCATTATTTTCATATTTGATCATTTTGAGTCATTTTAAATAAAAATAAAATATTAAAATAATAAATATATTAAATAACCCAAAGTATTATATGAAATCACATTGCTAAACAATTTAAAATATTTATATCTTGTTTTGTTGTTGTATATGCAAAACAATTTAGAATAAAGAAAAACCTAATATAAATTTTCTTAAATTAAGTCATTTATTTCATTTAATTATTTAGATTAAAAATTATGTCATTAGGGCCCTAGTTATAGAAAAAAAAAGAGGTAAATGATTTTTTATACAAAGTGATTATATGTAATTAAAACATAAATATTTAACAATAATAAAATGATAATTAATATTAAAAAAATCACAAGATATTCGTCTTTGTTAATTTTCATTATTCTATTTTAATATTTATTGATTTTTATTTATTAAAAAATTAAAAAATAAAAATCATGACTAATAAAAAGTTATTATTATTGATTTTTTTTAAATAATATTATATTAAATTTCACTTTTATCATTGTTTAAAAATATGAATTTTAATCATTTTTTTCTTCACTTGACATAAAATAATAATATTTTAATATAAAAAATATTAAAATAATATAATGTATCTTTAATTGATTTTTTTATACTTAAAAAATTAAATGATATCATTTCTAATGTAATAGATTAAATGACACAAATCACATAATTTAAAGGACCATTCAAATATTTATCTCTTGTTTAGTTGCTTGGCGAAAACAATCTAAACAATCAAGTTCTTGTAAGGAAACAAAATAGTATGTTTCATTGTGAGATAGAAAAATGCAAAAAAATAATATTGGACAAATAAGATTTTATTTTGAACATATATTGAAATGAATCAAAATTACAATAATGATGTAAATTGTAAATTTATAATAAAATAAAGATGCAAAAATAAATGAAGATCGAGTCCTATTTAATACAGTTTTTTTAAGATAATATTTTTCTTTATATAGGTGTTTGAGAATAAGGAAAAAATACTTCCTAGGCTAAAATGATCGATTATAGTATTTGAACACTACCAAATGTGTTTGTTGGAAAAATGATGCATTAATGGTTGTGAAATAGCTACAACAATTGCACTATGAAATTGGTGAAACAAAAGCTCTTGTAACATTTGAAATAACTCTCTATAACTGTTACAGAAGTTCAAAAAGTTTCATTGAGAAAGAAAAAAAATAAATATGTTTAGCAAAAACTGGACTACACAAGGAGTATCACAATTAGATGACATTCGTGCCTACAAGACATGCGAGTTCGCGATTGGAGTTTCAGATTTTTGGTTTGGATATCCAAGGATTTGCACCCCTATGTGCATGCACATATAGAGAATCTTATTGCTACACTAGCTTACATATAATATGAAAACAAATGTTATATAAATCATTTTATGTGTTATTAGTTTTCCCATATAGAAAAACATAAATAACTACATTTTTCTTCTCAATGAGTGAACTTTAAGACTTAATTTGTCATTCACTTTAGTATCATTTTGAGCATGTAAATATATGATTTCAAATCTCTTATTGACCAAAACACAAATCAATCACAAACATAAACTTATACTAAGTGAGTTCCACTCAAAATGATGCTTAAAAATGGCATTTAACCATGGATTAAAAGTCCTATTTTCCAACAATCTCCCATATAAATGAAAATTGATGGATTTTTTCAAAAGAAACTTGCTCAAATCAAATTGACATGTAGTGATAGAGTTCAATGGTATGAGATTTATATAGGATAAGTAGATGTTATCCTTTGAAACTTCTATTGTGAAAATATGTATACTTTATTGGCTTACGTACAATAGATACGATGTCCTTGAACTGCTTTGTTGTTTTTATAAATGATGACATACTTCGCATATGAATCTTTTCTGATACAATTCAATTTTCACTATTATGTTTGTTTTTCCTCTAAACATACACTTGGTTTTGTGAAAGTTTCTCAAGAATTTAGCTCAAAAATCTCTTTCGAAGTCTTTACACGATTTTTCATCACGGAAATAACTTGAGGGTAAATCCTTATAGTGATATTATTAAGTCTTTACAGCTAGGTTGTTCCTTTGAATCTCGATCTTGTGATTTTCAATCAATTAGGTTGGATTTCCTTTGTAAATCCTTATTCATTATGGCCTTTAGTTTCATTCCCTCTGATGACGTCTCAACTAACTCTATTGAACCATTAGGTTAACGAATCCACTATATTATCCTCTTATTTACATAGTTAATAGAGATGACCTAAATTGAGAGTAAATATCTAATGATATTATATCTATAATATAGATGTCGAGACTTGTCATTATACATATTTCTCTATATACTACCAATAGTCGATTCATATTGTAGGCATAGACATCATTCACTTAGGAATATCTTCTAAGAAATCACATAGTTATTCAACTTGAATGAGTTTAACATCCCGTGTGTATTGTCATAAAAAATAATGAATAAAAACTATGAAATTTGTGTGAAATAAAAGTATATAATTTTTGTATGTTTGTAACTTGTGTATCAAGTAATAATAAACAATGTATTTTATTTATAAGAAAAATTAAAATCTTAATCCTAGATTATTACGAAAAGATAATCATATTCTAAATAGGATTAGTAGTACTCTTTTCATAACTATTATTGTTATTATCTTTTTTTTTTATAGATATCTTATTAAAGTAAAACAGAGTGTATTTAAAAAATTACTTAATAATTTACAGTGAAATATAATTTTTTAAAAGACTATATAAGTTTGGGAAAGATATACTTTAGCCAAGGTGAAAAGGTCAAAAATGTATGCCACACGGCAGTGAAAAAAGTACGCCACATGCCTTGTTTAGTGATAGAGAAAGTATTGGTGGTGGGCAATCCACGTGCACCTCATGATTGTGATGGCAAACTATCACTCAATCATGTTTGCGAATATGGAGCCTAACATGAGCTTGGTTGGTTATTATCTTAATCTCGCAAGTATAGACGCGTAACTACTTCGTTGTGTATTTGTTACGTCTTACATGTGTTATATTTTTATTTTTATTTTATATTATATCTTAATTTATATTATACCAACAATAATTTAGATAATACAAATAATTTTAAAAATCTTACTATATATTTATAAATACATAAAGGTAAATCTAAATGTGTTAATATATAGATTGTATCTAAAGTATAATTATCTTATACTCAATTATTTCTTCGTCTTTACTTTAATAACGATACTATAAATTAATTTATAAATAAATATTTTATTTATAAAAATTATCAATATTTATAATATATATTTTTTTTACAAAAATTACCGATATTTATTATACTTTACATATACAGTCTATACTCTATATTAAAAGAGAGACTTGACTCTTTATTTATTTAATAAATATTTTGTTGATATTTTTTATTTTTATTTCCTTAAATCTTATTTATTAGTTTTTTTTCTCTTATTTCACTCTTAAGTAATACTAAGTTACATATCATACATATTAAAATTTTTTTGTTATTTTTTATTATTTTAAAACTCCTAATTATTTTTAATATGAAAATTATTTTCATTTGATAAATATATCGGTTACTATTTTATAATATAATTTATCTCATAATTACTTCAACCTTACACCTTCTTAATTTAATATTTAAATCAACTATATCATTATTATTTCTTATATCCTGAAGAAAATATTTGAAATTATCTTTTTCTTTTTTTTTAATTTAAAGTATAAAAATTCTAAAATTTAGAAATAGAAAAAAAAAATAAGTCAAAAATAAAGAAAAGTATTTTTTGTTACAACTTTATACATGTATTAGTTTATATATCATAATATAATTGATCTTGGTTAATAAATTTTCTTACAATTACTTCAATATTTAACCTTTTAAATATAACATTTAATCTAATATTAACAAGTTAATTAATGTATATACCATTACTAATTGAAGTAGCCTGAGTAAAGTACGTGACCTAATCCCAGTTTTTATATATGTATTTACATATATAGCAAAGAAAGATAATACATATCTTGCGATAAAAAGACAATCAATTGTTTCGAAATTTCAAAAGGTAATTAAACAATGAATATTTTCGTTCACTGCTACCAGGTACCAGCTATCGAACCCTCAACCTCAAGACAATAGCTCTAAGTAGCTCAGCCAGAGAGGAGAGAGGCCAGTAATTGTTTGGAAATTTTGATACAAGCTTCTTCTTAATCCTTTACAAACTTTTTTTTAAGCCTCCGTAGCCAAGAAAATATGACACGTGGTTTGCATGCTGAATTTGATATTTTGTTTTAGAATTTAGGTGATGTTAACATTTCTTAAGTTTTATTCGATCCCACATCGGCCAAAAATTTGATAACACTTATAAACTTAGATAACCTTTAATTCAATGAAATCTTATTGGGATGAGTTATTATAAACTTAGACAACCTTTAACTCAATGAAATCTTATTGGGGTGAGTTATGCTTGCATTTCTAACATGGTATCAGACATCTGCTTCTTGTCTCTATATGCTTAGACCCTAGGTTCTACCACAATCTCGTTGTGTCGCTTATGTCCACCTCTGTCCGTCGTGTGGAGGTACATTAAATATCTTTATCCTACATCGGTAGGAAGTAAGTCGTAATCTTTAACATAAGGCAGGTAGCTTAATTTAATGAGATCTTATTGGGTTGGGTTAGGTCTGAGTTTCTAACTTGGTATCAGAATTGGACCTAGTTTGATCGGTGACTTGGCTTTTGTCTATAAGAGTCTCATTGTGGTTTTGTGAGACCACCTCTGTCGTGTAGAGGGGAACTGTTAAGTTTCCTTCAGTTCCACATCGACCAGAAGTTCGACAACAGTATTACTTATAAACTTGAACAACCCTTAAGTTAATGAGTTAAGTTAAGTCTGAACTTTTAACAACATTAAGGTATGTTTTTTACTTACATGGAATGCTCGCTGTTTCCTAGTTTCTTCTTTTATTCGAATGTTAATAGTAAATTTATCTTTATTCTCTATTTAGTTATACTTGTAATTAAAGATTAGATGTTAAAGATGTTAGATATCAAATTTGATTTAAATGTTAGAGCATACTTATGTATATAAGTTTGCATTAAAAAACATTAATATATGTTTTTGTTTAATAGGTGTAACATAAATAGAGACTAGTTAACTTTGATCATGAATATAATAGAAAGTTGAGGAAAAATAATGTATATATTATTTTGGGTTCAATTTTGTTTAGGTTCTAATGGCACATTCAAATATATTTTTGTGAAGGGAACATTAAAATATATTCTGTTCTTGTTTACCAAGATATTAGACAATTATTTATATTTCATAAAGGGAATGAAAATATATTTTAAAAAAAAATTAATTTATTTATATTTTTTAAAATAGATAACGAGAAAGATACAAATACACATAACACGAACACATATAATATAAATACACATGAATCATAAGAACTACAATTTCCCATTTCAAGCTAGTTTGTAGTTTAAATTAATTGAAAAGCATAGAAAAATCTACAAGCAACACCTTTTTTAGAGTGCTTATAACAAACAGAAGTGTACCAATTTATCAAAGTATCACTCAAATTGCACCTAGAATTTTCAAAAAAGTAGTTCTGTGCTAGAATTGTCACTGGCTTTCTCTCACACCACATAAAATCCATTATAAAGAAATGGCAAAAAGAAAAGTAATTGATGATCAAAATTCTCCAAAGCATCACCATAAGTTCATAACATGTCAACAATCAACTTCTTCCCCGAATGTGTTCTTTATGTGGTTTGAATTTAAAGAGCTTCTCTCTCTCTCTCTCTATACCCATTGAGAGGCCAAAAACAGTTTGAGGGTTGACATAAAGTTAAAGAGAAAATGGAAGAAACTAATCATTCAGGTATGCACTAACTAGGGACCATCCAATTCAATGCCTATGCACCAAGTGATAGAGCATAAACTATTTTATTATTATCATGAAATGTTAAGGGGGAGAAAAGTGCAAACTCATATATTGGAAAAAAAAAAATAGTTGACCAAACATAAGCATTAAAGCAATTAAGCTTTTCCAGATTAGCAAGTGAGGGAGGAAAAAAAAAAAAAGCTTTTCCTGAAGAGTCGAATTTACTTAAAATTAAAGTTTTAAAAATTATCAAAGATAATATCACCCTCGATAATATTACACTTTAAGTATTAGTCCTCTCTAAAAATATTATTATTTTATCCTTAAATAATACTATTTTCAAATTTAAAGATGGACTAATAATTAACTAAAATTTTGAGAATTCGTTAATATTCCCACGTGATAATTATGTCATACTCATATAATTTTTTTATTATTTGATATTTATTAATATATTAAAAACATTAAATAACTTATTTTATATATTTATAAAATAATTAATTATTAGTGAATGAACATGTGCCGTAATTAATAATGTTTAATAGGAGGAATTCTTAATTCATATAAAGAGAAATTCTCACTTCATTCAAGAATTCAAAAATAAATAGAGGGTAAATCATCACCAATAATATTTACCATATATCCTTTTAATTTTATAAATTAAATATATTAATTATTTTTCTTAAAATTAATACACTATAATCACTTTATTATTACAATTTCGAACATTTGAGTCTTTGTTTTGCAAATTTTGATTTCTTTGGATCATCTCTTGTGTAAAAACATTTAAGTAAATCAATTTAAACCTTATTAGTAAGTGTTGTTAGATGTTTGAATAGAAAAATGTATCAAAAAATTGAAAAAAAAGAAGTGAAAAAGTTATTAAAATTATCAAAATTAATCTAAAATAACCAAAGTGTTTACAAATATAAGATGATCAAAGTGCATTAATTTAAAATAAAATAATTATGTATCTACTTTATAAAAATAAAGTGATCCTAAATACACATTTACTTAAATAAAATTTCACTTTAAAGTAAGGTAAAAAAAAGAAAAATTACAATTCATCATGTGATCGTTAGAATTACAATTAAATTAAGTAAGCTTCTCCCCTCTTGTTAAATGTCAAGTTCGTTCTAGTCTAACGTAGTCCAATCCCATTAAATCAAGACAAGTAAAGTCAGTCTACATGTCCTATCGGTTCTCATAAAATCTAGTCTAGTTTGTCCAACTTTAACCATTTGGTTTAATTTTATTCTATTCAATTTATCCAATAATATTATTTCTAGTCCAATTTTATTCGATATAATGCTATCAAATTAATACCAATCCAATTTTGCTAGTCATTTTACTTATGTCCTATCCCGTTCCATAAAATCCATTTCATTTTTTTTAGTCCAATTCAATCTTATCTAGTTAAGTCTATACAAACTCATCCATTTCATTCTAATCCAATCCAAGTTCAATCATATTCCATCTCATTGAGGCTAATGGTCCAATCGAAGCAATTTCATCCATTATTATCAAGTATTATTTAGTCATATCTTTCCTAGTCTATTCCAATCCACTTTTGTCATATCCAATTATGTAGTACAATCCATCAAATTCAGTGTAGTCCAAATTCAATCCAATTTTGTTAAGTCTGGTCGATGTCCTCAAATCTAATCCAACCTTATCTAGTCTTGTATGTTCTTGTCCATTCCAATCCAATTTTGTTATGTCCAATCTAGTTCAATCCTACTAAATCGAGTTCATTTTAGTTTGTCCACATAAGTTCTATCAATTTCCATGAAATTCATCCCAATTTTTCAAGTCAAATCCAATCCAGTCCATCTCAATCTAATATAATGCTATCCAATCCAATCCACTTTTGTGCAATTAATTCTGCTTAGTCTAGTACAATCATATTCATTTCATTCTTGTATGTTCCTATTTGTAAGTCCTATAAATCATTTGTGTCTCTGTAAGTGTTTCGTATGTAAAATATGTAGTTTATTTATTTAGGTTTGGTACTTTTATACTACTCATATTTTAAGAAAAGTTTTACTTTTTGATTATGTTTTGAAATGGTTTTTATGTAGTACCCAAAATATTTAAAAAGTTCTGAAAGAGTCCATAATCTGGTAAATGATCAAGATAAGGAAAAATAGTCTTCTAAAGAACTTGGCCCTAACTCACAAGAAATAGATCAGTATAATAATATACAGTTCACACAGTAACAACATAAAATTATGAAAAGTAAAAAATCAAAATCATATAACTTTTAATCACAAATATTATATATCAATAACAAAAAGTAGGTAAAAAATAAATGTTTTCTAATCACAGTTTATGCTTTAATGTATTGAGACATATACACAACAAACTCATATTAT